>JAHLJS010000001.1:110025560-110363060 GCA_038502445.1 Eremochloa ophiuroides | reverse complement strand
AATTAGTAGACGCGAGGTTTTGACTGCAAGGCGAATGGAGGCCTCCTTCAAGAATGGCACACCATGTGACCGCAGCCCAGCACACATCATGACAGGCTCGGAACCCATTCTAGAACCCAGGCCCCCTTCTAGCGTCTTTTGGTAACTACTAACGAGCTAGAGAAGATCTAGTTACTCATCTAAGACCAGAGCCATGTAGTCCTCATGGTTGTACGGTAAATCCTGGGTGGCCGCTTTAAGATTCAGATGCATATGGAGGGCAGACTAGAGTGACCAAAAAGGCCCAATGCTCCAGCCCTCTTCTGTCCATGTTACTTAAAAGCATCTTTCATCCATAGTTGCATAAATCATTAATCAATATCATAGATCTTTATAGTTGGTGATAGCAAACTAAGCAACTATACCCATATGTAAAACCCCATAGGTAACAAGAATATAAGATATCAATATTCTAGGTAAAATCCTTATGGGTTTATCATATTAGACACATGCATATGAACAGGTGATTAAGTGGTTATTAGGTAACAAGGGAACTCATGTTACACTTGCCTTCCAAAAGCTTGTCATCCAACTTTCCAACTCTTCTGGATCATCCTTGCATAGCTCCGCTTCTAACGATAGGACCAACCAAGCAAGCATCTGAAAATGACCCTAAAAACAATACACCAAGCATTATAAAAATAAATTACAAAGGTTTGGAAAATGTATGGCTTGTTCTATAATCGTGTGAGCGCGAAAACTAAACAAAACAAGAACCACAATAAAAAGATGTGAGAGTTGAAAGGTATATGTGGCAAGGATTGGATTAGATGAGCAAGGTGGAATTTGGAATAGAACATATTTAACATGACAAAAAAGAATGAATATGTATTAGGTTTTTAAGCACAAGGTTTGGCTTTGAAAAGCATGATATATATTATGGTGTGTGGTAGAGAAATTGGAATAGACTACATTGGAGAATAAGATTGAATTGATATACATCATGTGGCATTCTCCTAGGGATATATGATAATTAGTGATATGGTGTTGCCATGACTAAGCTGGAGTGACAAATCAAGGTTGATTGCAAGGATAAATGTTTATTTGTGATGAGGATATAGGTTAGGAGAGTCCATAAAGGGTGACTTGAATAGGACAAGTGTGTTTAGCGGTCACAAGATCATGGTGGAGTGATGTGATTTGATAGGATTAACTAAAATATAGCTCATGGTTCTATCTGGACAATGCAAGTGATGACCAAAATATAAGGATTATGCATGCAACATGTAAGGGCATGTCACATGAAGAGGGCATGTCAATCAAAGATGCACTTAGAAATAAACAAATTTGTAAGTTATAGAACAAGGATTGGATGATGGATAACATGTTATGATATTGGTAACAAGATTATCTCTGGTTATAGAACATCACATGGCCAAGATGGTGGTGGCGGTGGTTGGAACATGTAGATCATGTCAACTGCATGGAGACCATGGATTAAGGTAGGAAGAGAGGTTACACAAATGTCTTGTGTTCCGAATATTCCTTAGAGATATGATGGAATGATTTTGGAAGTGAATAGGTTACTTTGGAACATATCATGACCAACAGGTGGATGCTAGATCAAAGGAAAAGAATATTATGGCAATTTGTGCATCGGTTAAGCGTAACCAATGATGGACAATGTTATATATGATGGTAGATCGCATGGTTATAGTAAAGACAAATGGAAACACATTTTTTTGGGTTTATAGGTACTGTACAGGGAGGTTATGGCAAAAGGAGGTGATGTTGTGATCATTCGTTGCTCGGAGAACATGATCGCAAGATAGGACTATGTGGCTGTTGGCATATGGCAAGGGCAGCGATACAACAATGATTATAACTCAAGTGTCAAGATTCATATGGTCAAGAAAACTTGCAGGGATGTGTGTAGGTATATGATACACACCACGGTCAAAGGTTCTAATCACCGGAGTGGTCAATCAATGGGAACGCTCATGCCAACCTGCTGCGGTGCGGCTGCGGGACAGCAGGACAGCAAGCAAATGATAGGAACATATCTCTTTCATAATTTATCATATAACCATGAAACTTTTTAGAGGTGTGTGCAACTATATAAAGGATAACATATCCAAAGGGTTGATCAAGAGGTTCAGACAATTCGGTCTCTATATCTCGGCCATCATGGATTGGATAGACGAACCAACTTGTGGGATCATATGCAGGGATGTAATAAACATGTAGGTTAAAGGGATTGATGATTTGGTCAGCGGATTAGTGGAGAACGTCGAAAGCACTCAGAGATGCCAATCTGTCCAGACAGTAGGGACAGCGGCACAGTGATGATCATATCTCTAAATTCTCAACTCCTATGAAGAAACCATTTTGCAGGGACGTGTTCAAGGATATGAACTACAATTTCACCAAAGGGTTTGATGATTTGATCAAAGGAACATCGAGGAATGCAGCTGCCCAAAAATAGCAGCGCTGCTGGCCGCCAGGACAGCAAGACATACAACATGTATATTTCATCGGGAATCAACCAAACGTCAACAAGGGTACTTGATATTCAGAGAACACTATGAAAACATGATGGGGGACATGATTTAGGGTTCTCACCATGGGGATTGGCGGGGTGGAGGCGGGGAAGCTCATCAACGATTGCCGGTGATGACAACGCGGTTTAACGGTGCATCCTTCTCGCGATGCGGTTGATCGGGGTGACATACATGGTGGTAGAAGACATCACCACGCCATGGACATCAGGGAGGTTGATGGTGAACTCCTCCAAATCCTTGTTGGGTGGTTGGAAAGGGAATCGAGGTAGCTAGATGGATTGCAATCACCGATTTGCTTCGTTTTCATGGAAGGGAAGGAGAGGAAGGTTGGGGAATGGTTGGGGCAGCCATGGGGGAGATGGAGGGGCTGCAGGGGTGTTCCTCCTCTATTATTGATGTGGGGAATGAAGGGGTAGGCATGAGGGGGCTGTGGGGGAGTTATACTTGAAGGGGAAAGGGTGGGAGACCAAATGGTTGGAAGGTAAAGGGTCTTGTCTTGATAATTTGATGACTTGCTTGATATTTTTGTGCAGGATAGAGGGATGCCATGAGGTGTACGTGGGAGAGGGGAGATGAGGAGGTAGAGGTCTGGTTGGACTTGATGTTGGACCACAAAAGAGGGGAGGATGGTTGGGCTTTGATCCGCGGTGAAAGATAACTTAGAGTTTAGACCGGATTCGGTCTGAAGCATATCGGAGGACGGAACGAGTTGGGTTGACCCTAGTAGCAAAAGAGAGTGATGGATGAATGGTTTACTAATGGGGTAACTTATGGATTTGTTCCAAGAGAATATAAGATGGAATGGGAGTGTTGGGCTTGGCCCGATAAATTCGTAGAGACACGATAAGAGTTTGCGGAAGATTTAGCGTTCCAAAATGGTGAGACCAAGACCGTATGGTTTTTAAGGATGGTTCAAAAATATGTTTAGCTTTGATCAAGAGGAGAATGAGTGTAGGAGAAAGGGTCCATGTGTATGTTGCCCAAAGCTCAGGAAAGGAGAAGAAAGTTGGAATTGAGATTAACATGGGTACACAACATGTGATTGTTTTTACTTGAACAAAGTTATGGTAGAGTTGCATGAGAGAAATGAGATACAATGATTTGTCATCTAGCATGGATTTGGGATATGGAGAAGACTCAATATTGAAAAGGATTAGGAGCTCAAATAATAGGAGAATGAAAGAGCATGGTAATAGTTAGCGATTTAGAGAACATGAGCTTGGGTGTTTGGCAAGATAAAAGTTTGGAGATCCATCAAGGATTTTTGGAACAAGGATCAAGATATATGGCTTCCAGGGATCTGATCATGAATGGGAACTTGATCAAAGACCTTGAGAAATTTGATCCCAGCAAAACCCTATGCGCGTTTGAAAACTTTTAAAATCATTTTTCATACAAAACACTATGCAGAGGCATGAATGCAACAAACCATTAAATTAAATGTCAAAAATTTTAGAAACACATATTTTCCAACATCTAAATTATAAAAAAACCTAAGTAAAGTTGGAAATTTAGAAAAATAATAAAAACATTAAATTTATTTAGTGTTTTCTATGCACAACCCAAAATAAGAATTTTAGGGTGCGACAAAAACCCTAAACCCTAAACCCCAAACCCCAAACCCTAAACCCTAAACCCCAAACCCTAGACCCTAGACCCTAGACCCTACACCTTGAACCCTGAACCCTAAACCCTGAACCCTGAACCCGGAACCCTGAACCCTGAACCCTGAACCCTGAACCCCGAACCCTCAACCCCAAACCCTCACCCCAAACCCCAAACCCTAAACCCTAAACCCTAAACCCTACGCCCGGTCGAGCTCTTCACGCTTGACCTTGATGACGCCGTCATCCCTCAGAGTGTCAGCAGCTCCCTTATTCTTGGCCATGAGTGAAAAATGTCCCACCGGGCGTGCCAAAAAGTGTGTTGGCACAAAAAGTGGTTCCCGTGCTCAACACACCAGCGAAGCTAGAACGACCCTTGAAAGCAGACAAAGCTCTCGCAGATCCAGCTAGCTTCAGGCCCAGTTTGAGAGTGCCGATGACTCCCAAGCGTGCCAGTCAATTTGACCTGCAATTGACAAGGAAAGAGATATGATCAGTAATAATAAGGCGAAACCCACTGGTGTGTCGAGATAGTTCTGAATTTTTAGCCTTACAGACCCTGTTTGCAGGCTATCGACTAGAGAGTCGATATCCGGATGGCATGAACCGATTTTTATGAGATTAGCATTATGACATAAGTTAACCGATTCTCTTGTATCAATAATAGTAATGACTTGCATGAGACAAAATATAACTTTTTTAATGCACACATGTCAAGTTAATCTGGTTAAGTATGTCTAAATGCAGAAATAGATCGAGATCGGCTAATTAGCCGATTCGGCAGATGTCTGAATGTAAAAACAGAACGAAATCGGCTAAATAGCCGATTCGGCAAATACGAGCGATACACGAGCATATAAGACAAGTAATACTTAGATCCTTAAACCAATACATTTAACTAAATGTTTACAACAGTAGGGATCGAGCGGATCGAGGCAGCCATAATGTAAACATGATTTAAATCTATCAATCGTCGAATCCAAACATTATTCATCTTGTTGCTTGAGTACAACTCGTACATAATCAAGATCTAGATCTATCGGCTATTATGAGCATATTCCATTTATCAATGCATAAACATGAAGCAATTATTGTTCATTGAACAAATAGATCTAAAGATATAAAGCCGATGTAAATAGATCAAGATTGGGCAAATTTGGTGAGTAAAACATGTAAATAAACAAATAAACTCATACATCACCGATAACTTGATGAATCTAACTAAGATGCCACTTTTAGGTAGAGCCGATAACTAACCCTTGCACATTAACCAATTTAATCTAAGCTCTCGTCCACCGTATGACGTTAAACAAAGATTAAATAAGCAACCACATATGAATCGATAACTAATCCTTATTTGATGTAAGCCCATGTCCACCGGATGACGCTAAACTCATATCAAATAAGAATCGACCTTGATCTACAAAACTCCCATGTCCATCGGATGACATTAAGAAGACAAAGCTTAGCAAGGCATGATGGTACTTACAAGCAAGCTTGCGTCCACCGGATGAGACTCAGCCCGTTCGAAGAAACTCGCTGGAATCTACTTTACTCCTACTCCTAAGGGTTTGGCTGAAGCCGAAAGATGTGTTGTATTGATGTGAACGTACGTATTACAATGGCCAGGGGCTTATATTTATACCCTGGGCTCGACAAGATAAAGTCCTAATTGAATTACAACTCAAAATAGATATGGAAACTAACAAACTTTCCTACTCTAAAGATAACTTGGAGTCCAATCTTCCCTTTCTAAAATGGACTCCGAACATGATCGCTTCCCGACACTAGAGACTCATGCTGACGTCATCAATCGACTCCTGTCTTCAAACACGCCATCTTTGTTTCTGCCAAACAATCGATTCTGGACCGAATCGGCTATTCTCAACCCTTCGCATAGAAGGCTCTGCTTCCTGAAAATTGACTGTCTCTGCTCTCGGTATCGGCTATCTATTCTTAGTCTAAATTTTGGTGTAAACACATGCCCCCCAATTTTGGGATAAACTTGCTTTGTTCCAAAATTAGCACTGATTCTTAATCGATCCCATCCTCAAAACACAGCCGAAACCGCAATCTCCCGCTCAGCACTTCAAAGCTTCGCACCGAAACGAAACCCTAACCAAGAAGGCTCCCGTCGCATTTCTCCTCAAGTTGTGATCCGCCGCCTTCAATCAGCTCAAGCAGATGGCGACTCCCTCTGAGATCCCCGAGGTATGAATTTCATCAATTCGTAATCTCATTCTCGAACCCTCGCCCAATCGGTCACATATGTTGTTCATCATCCAGGATTTGAAAAATGAGATCTTGATTCCACTAAAGATGTTCCTTCCGCTTATTACCTGGGTCCGATGGGCGATCCAAATCCAGCAGAGTTTATCAGCCAAGAGACCAACCAAATCCCCTTCAGAAATCCACTAGTGGATGCATCTTCGTGGTCTAAGAAATCATTCCTAAACTGGCCAAATATGCCCGCTGGATAGAGGAACTGGTTTCGACGGGTGTCAGAGAGGAAACGGGCAGATTGGGAGCTGCACAATCTGAGCCAATGCCTCGACCTCTCACTCTGTCAGATGGAGAAGAATGAACCGCTTTTGATTGCTGCCAGCTACTTCTGGTCCAATTCTTTGAACGCCTTTGGGTTTGGAGATGGGCCGATAACTATTACTTTGGGTGACATTCACATGCTCACCGGCCTTCAGATCACCGGGGACTTACCCGTACTGGACTCTTCTTTCCACAGGCGAGAAGCAGTTCCCAAAGTTGGATGAATACAAAGGCTGGACCGGCTATATCAATACTCATCATCTGACAACTCCAAGCATCAGTGAGAAAGAACACACAACATTCTTGATCATGTGGCTGGAGAGATTTGTCTTTTGTGGCGCTTCTCTAGGACCAGCCTACCCTTTTAAGGCCCTTGCAGAGAGATTAGCTCAAGGAAACTCAATTCCTTTAGGTAAACTCTTATTAGGATCTGCTTACAGGCTAATGAGCCGAGTTGTCAGTTTTCTGCTGAAAGGTGAAGAGGTTCAATGCACAACAGGCCCCTGGTGGCTGATTCGGTTATGACTCAACCTGTATCTGCATAAAATGGTTAGGCCAGTGTCGACAGAATACCGGTGATAGTCTACCGAAGGGTATGCCCAAGGTAGTAGATTGATCAGTGAAGGTGCGCCTGAGACGAGCAAGAGTTACGCTAGAAGCGCAAGACATGAGATTTAGACAGGTTCAGGTCGCCGCTAGGCGTAATACCCTACGTCCTGTGTGTTGCTGTATTGTATTGCTATTAGATGAGATTTGGGTTGATCTGTGGGATCTATCCCTGCCCCTCCTTATATAGTCTAAAGGGATAAGGTTACAAGTAAACTAGCCAAGTTGGTACAATAACCGTGCGGTGCAGTGCCTTGGCCGCACATCTTTGTCTTTTGGGCCGGGCCACCTCTGATGGTACGACCCATGTAATGCCGTGTGGGTATATGGGTCTATATCCCCACAGCTAGTCCCCGAGCACCTTACATTCATCGGGAGGTATAGATCTTCGGAGTTGCTTGACCAGACGGATGTAAGGAGCTTAGAAAAAATTTGAAAAAGAGCTTCTCTTTGGTGAAGTGTATCCACTTTTGGCACGACAGAGCCAAATACTTTCACCGCTAGGTAAAGTGTATCCACTTAGTCCCTGAGTCTGATAGTAGGTGACGTAGTCACGTGGTGTCAGGGTCAAAAATTCTTGAAATTGTTGATCATGTGAAGTGATGACGAAGTCCCCGAGCACGGCAAGTGATCGGGAAAGTCTTTCGAGCAGGCGAGGCGATGGCGCAGTCCCCGAGCACAGCAAGTGATCGGGAAAATCTTTCGAGCAGGCGATGACGAAGTCCCCGAGCACAGCAAGTGATCGGGAAAATCTTCCAAGCAGGCGATGAAGAAGTCCCCGAGCACATCAAGTGATCGGGAAAAATCTTCCGAGCAGGCGATGACGAAGTCCCCGAGCACAGCAAGTGATCGGGAAAATCTTCCGAGTAGGCGAGAAGCATATCAAGACCACCGATGTGCCGCCCAAGATCAGCACCCTGATCCGAACAGCATGGAGTGACTTGATAGCCCGGCGACGAATCTCCAGCGTGGTCGGAGATGAAATCCGCGCAGTGAGAGGACGGCGAAGAGCGATGACGAGTCCGGCGACGAGTCCCAGCGTGGTCGGAAACGGTGTCCGAGCAGCGCAAGGACGGGGAGGAGCGGCGACGAGTCCGGTGACGAGTCCCCAGCATGGTCAGAAATGGTGTCCGAGCAGCGCGAGGACGGTGAGAAGCGGCGACGAGTCCCTAACGTGGTCGGAAACGATATCCGAGCAGCGCGAGGATGACGAGGAGTGGCGACGAGCACCTAGCGTGGTCGGAGATAATGTCCGAACAGCGTGAGGACGGTGAGGAGCGACGGCGACGAGTCCGGCGACGAGTCCCTAGCGTGGTCGGAAACGGTGTCTGAGCAGCGCGAGAATGGCGAAAAGCGACGAGAGCTCGGCGACGAGTTCCTGCAAAATAAATATATACAGTGGGTAGTACATGATGTAGATTTTGGAGCAGATCTCAATATTGTAGAATGCATTATAAGATTGTCCGTTTCTTGCTCTTGTCAGATCACGTAATTTCTCCTGATAGTTGGCCTGTTACATTTAAGCACCTGACCCGGCGTCTGGTTCAGAGGTTTCTTAACATGACCATGTGTGTGACGGCTTATGGGGCGTAGACAGGTTTCACGGATTAAGGCGTGTGCTACCAAGGTACGTTAAACAACCCTTGAGAGAAAAAATGGAGAGATACTTAGTATCTCATCGGCGGAGAAAATCTTCTGAGTGTCCGAGCGTTGTCGGGGCTTAGGGAGAAATTGTTGGCGAGTGCCCGAGCTTTGTTAGGGCTTTTGGAGAGGTCGGCGACGAAGAATCGTGAAGATAATTTCCGGAGATATATGAAGGTCGAAGAATATGTAGAAAGATATTAAAAATATGACTTAGCTTGGTCGACGTCGAGTGAAGTGGTCGGCGTGTCGAGAAGTCGCTTGACATAGCTCGCGGGATGGCTCAGGGCTTGCTGTTGTCGTAGATGAACGACAATAAGGCCGTCGCAGGGCGTTGACGACGAGATGCGCGCTGAATTCTCTGCCAAGAAATATAATGTAGATTCGTGGAGAAACCCGAAGATAAATCATATATAATAAAATATCTTAATTAAAATAAGAACGTGACTTAGCTTTTAGTTGGAGCAGTAAGTCAGGTCATGTAACCGTTTCACGCAAACAGGATATGTAGTTGAACTCACCGGGATTGAGTCGGAGTTGAAATCCTAGAAATTCACCTCGTACATGTGATGCATGTGAAGATCTACGTCCAGGTTTGCTATTGGCTGCATGTACCTTGGCTCTTGAATCTCCATTGATGGAAACGTAATCAAATCCAGAGTACTTCACGCTGATGGGCAAAAGAAATTGCTCGGAGTCGCAGACGTCTCAGCCGTCAAAATGCCAAGGAAGACTGGCAACCATACGGATGAAGAGTAAACAACAGAGTCCGTGCGTCATATGACGGCCGTTACCGGAGACTGCCTTTATCAAATCATCAAAAGCCATCACCGCCTGACGCTGTTTTGTCGTAGATGGCGTTGATTGATATTGCGGGTAGATCGGATCGGATTTTGGGGAACACAAAATCATGAAGCCAGTCGGTGGCTGCCTCTGGTTCCTCCAAGATGCGTCGCATGAGGTTGAAGACGAAAATCTTCATCCGGTTCGCCGCCGCCGGATGCTGTTGCCGTGGTCGGCGACAACGAAAAAATCCATCTTGCTCGCCACGGGATCAGGAAGCACACCCCCTACCTGGCGCGCTAACTGTCAACGGAATGCCGGCGATAGTCTACTGAGGGGTATGCTCATGGTAGTAGATTGATCGGTGAAGGTGCGCCTAAGACGAGCAAGAGTTACGCTAGAAGCGCGAGACATGAGATTTAGACAGGTTCAGGCCGCCGCTAGGCGTAATACCCTACGTTCTGTGTGTTGCTGTATTGTATTGCTATTAGATGAGATATGGGTTGATCTATGCGATCTATCCCTGCCCTTCCTTATATAGTCTGAAGGGACAAGGTTACAAGTAAACTAGCCAAGTTGGTACAATAACCGTGCGGTGCAGTGCCTTGCGCCGTACGTCTTTGTCTTCTAGGCCGGGCCACCTCTGATGGTACGGCCCATGTAGTGCCGTGCGGGTATACGGGTCTATACCCTCACAGCCAGACCTCCACAACCTTAGCTATCCCTCCATTAATTATGCAGAGGAGGAGAAAAACAGGATAACTAGGGGTTGCCAAAATTTTGGTGAAGCTGCCTCAGCTATAACCATAAGTGTCAGCCGGGGCAACATGGTCGAAGTATTCTATAGAGGCCCGAAACCAGATGCATTGACTTGGTTCCCCTATGAAGATGATGCAGAATTCCCAATGCCTTATACCTTCAAATTCAGTACAGGGTGTTCAGACAATGGAGCAACTGAAATCTTTAATGTGATCGTGAAACCCTGCACATTGCCAGTCGACTTCAAACACATTCGAAGTGCAAGCCTCAGTGAGCCCAGCTGGCCTTCATACGAATTCTATCACCCCAATGTTGCGACAAGACAACTGGGTTTTGGTCAACTGTCCCCAAAGCTTCCATTCTTACACCTTCTGAAGCCTAGAGAGGAAATCACTGTAAGTCTAGAAGCTGATAGAGTCCTTACACTGGGAGCAGACCTGCCATTTTACTCAATGGAGCAGTGGAATCAAATCTTAGTCACCCATGAGAGCTGCGACAACTGGTGGCAGCAATGGCATGCCCATCTGTTTTGTCAGGCAATTCATGATAAATGCAGGGCACTGGACAGCAGCTTCGCCTCTGAATTAGCAGTAAGTGTTATCAACCGATCTCATCTAAACCGGTCATATGCAATCTAACGTTTGTCAAATGCAAGACACAGAATCTAATCCACCGGAGCAAATCAAGTATTATCCCTCTTGCCCTGTTACAAGGCTAGGCTCTCAAGCTCCCTCCCTGAAGAAAATGATGAAGGGCCCCCTGTTGCCATAAGGACTGCTCTATCTCAAAAAAGGAAAGCCTCATCTAGTCTTCAGAAGGTGACCACTAAGAAACCAAGATAAAAAAGGAAGACTGCCCAGGTATCTGAATGCCTTGAAACATTTCCTGCACCATCCATTAATCATTCAGCTAAAATCTGCTAATCACCAGGTGACTGCTGAGCCGATTCCAACACTGTCTGAGGAACCTCAGATTGAAAGGCAATCAGGACCTACTGGCCCCCAAGACACTGGCTTGGACTCTCCAGGCACTCAACAAGAAACTCTTGAAGCACCCCCCACACAGGTAGCTACTGAAACCACTATTGAAGTTAATAATTAGAACTAAGCACATGATCTTGACTACCTGATTTAAAAAATTCAGTCGAACAGTCCTTCCTCTGAAGACATTTGGGGCAATCTCGAGAAAGATAGAACATCATCTCCAGGTAAGACAATTCAGCTGTTAACATCATTGTGTTTTCATTATAATATTGACTGTCAATTTTGTAGAAATCCAATCGGCCATTCCCACTTCATCCACAGAAATGCCAACTGATACTGCGCTGGAGGTTGGGAAGCAAATGGCCACAGAAACACCCAAACAACCAGAGACCTCATCGGCTCCTTCTGCACCAGACACTGAGAAGGTAAGATCCTACCACATTAGCCGATTGCTCTTAACATGCTTCATCTGACAGAATTATACATCAAATGCAGCCACTGCAGGTTTCATCTCCTAGTTACTCTTTTGATCTAGAAGAATGCTGCGACAAGGAAGAGTTAAGCTCCAGATCTCTAAAGCTGTCCAAGCCAGATTTCAAAAATCGGCTAAGCGAGCTCCTCTCTTGATTGGAAGAAAACTTGGTTAACCTTGCTCTGAATCCTGAATCAATCGATCAAGCTATCCAATTGCTTCAGCAACAAGTACATTCAGCAGCCTTCAACCCTCTGACACAGCTTATCAAACTTAAGAATGAAGCTCCAAAGATCACGTCTGCACATGCCAACCTGACAGAGCTGGAACAATTAAAGAACAACAAACTGATCAACAAGCAAGAAGCAACTGGACTAGCTAACCAGGTTAAATCACTAAAAACTTCAATCAGTACAGCCGAGTCAGAGCTAAAAACGCTGAAAACCAGGCGTGATCAACTGATGAAGGAGCTTGAAGAAGTCAATTCTGCCACCACCCAACATGAAATCACTTTATCAACCAACACCATTGACATTAGCCAGAAAACAAAGCAAGTAATTGTCATGGTCGCTGATGGCAGGACAATTCACCAAGGCTTAGCTCTTCTGAAGACCATGACTGATGAAGATCAAGCATTGTTACAAGCCGGCCAAGCCCTTCATGCTGAAATTATTTCATCCATTCGATCGATGTTAGCCTTGTAAAACAATGTATATTCACTCTGTGTGTAGCTTCTGACAACTTCATCCTGTTTCAAGACCGCAAATCAGCTATTTTATCTGTATGTGCTAGAATCGGCTAAATAGCCAGACTCTCTTGCCAATGTTTCCAAGAATCAATCCAAACAGCCGATTCCAAGGTGTCTATTCAAAATAACCGATCGAATGGCAACCGATCGCGGCAACTGTTCCGGATTCAAGAAACGTGACTTAACTCCAGTATAAAATCTATCACGCCGCTTCGTTTTTCGAGGAAACCGCCTTGACGCCTCCGTCTTATAAATATCCGCCTGGCCTGAATGAGCAACTGCATAAGCCATCGATCCTTACTCGCTCAGCCTTCCTTCTCCGTATTTTCATCTTCAGACTCAGTTCCGATCCCAAATCCTCTAATGGCCGGCAACGGAGATCGTGGCAAGCGTCCGGCCTCAGAACTGGCCAAAAGCAACGAGATGGCCAGAGGACTCCGTCGCATCTGGTCTCATGCTCGCCAGTTGGAAACCTATCTGAGGTAGAGCCACTGTTCATTTTCTTGATGTGTTTGGCCAAACCTAATCGGATTGCTGTCATCTTATGCAGCAATCAGGTGGCCACCGGTGCCGGAGCTTCTGGAGCCGCCGCCGGGCCTTCAACAGCCGCTCCTGCGTCGGGCGGCGCTACGCCTGCGGCCGCCGGAGCCACCCCTGCAGCGGGCGACGTTGCGGGTGCATCTCGCGCGCCAAGGCGCTGGGCAATGAGTCGGCAGTTGGCCATCTATAGCCGGTAAGCCGATTTAAAAGATCTATGGCGTTGATTTCTGGCTCTCAATTTCTGACATTCTTGTTCTTTCATCATTCTTTCAGCCAGCAGCGCATCCTCCACTTGCCGTCTGACGCGCCGATAGGCAAGTGCTCACGAGTGCGTCGCACCATACCTCAGCCGATCCCTCAACAGGATCCGGCTTCTAGCACCGCCTCCAGGGAGGGGTCCAGATCCGGGTCTTCCTCGGACTCGGCCAACTCCTACACCACCGACGACGGCCGCCGCTTCCACCACCAGATGGTGGAATACCGTAACCTCTACTTAGAAGCTACGAAGGAGAATGGCCAGCTGCAGGGCGTTAATGAAGCCCAAGCAGCCGCGCTCGCCGCCGTCGAAACCGAGGTGGCGAACATGCAGGCCCACCTCACCGAGTCCGATGCCGCGGTGGCAGGTAACCTTCTGGAGTCATCTTGTGGTGTGTTAATGAAGATTCTTGTACTAACTCCTCTGCTTCTTGCAGCCTTGACCGTGCAGCTAGAGGAGTTGCGCGTGGCCACCGAGGACGCCGCCAACCTCGTCAATGCCCGTGGCGAGACGCCGGCGCAGCGGCTCCAGGACGTCCACCACCGAGTCCGTCAGGTGGCCATGGCTAGCGTCTGTCACGGCGCCACTGGTGCTCTCGTGGCGGCCCGACTCCGCTCTGGCATCGCCCTAGAGGCCATCGAGCCTGGGTTCCCGGAGGGCCAGGACATGAGAGAGGCCAGCGCCCAACTGGCGGCCTTCTTCCCCCACGTAGACGGGGTCGCGGTTGTCACCGACGCCGAAGATGTCATCGCTAGGGCCACCAACAATGATGTTTAAGATATATCAAACTGCATTGTAAAAATAATCAGTAATCAAAAACTCTGTTGGGAATCATCAATCTGATCTTCTAGTGTCTTTTATTATTTTTTTATTTTTGCTCTAAAGGCGATGCTTATCGCATCGACTGTTACACCCCATCGAGGGCATTACAATTTTTTGTGCTGAAGGCGATTCGTTAAACGAAATTGGCTGTTACATAACTTCTATTTTTATCCTGAAGGCGATCCTCCGCTCAGAATCGGCTGTCAGAGCCAGATTCAAACGAATCAGCTATCAACCCCCGACTGGAATGCTAGGGTAATATTTCTTTAAATACTTCCCGTTGATCGCCCTAACAAATCTTCTCCCTTCCAAATCTTCAAGGATGTAGGCGTTGCTGGGCGCATATTCCACTACTCGATACGGGCCTTCCCAATTAGGAGACCATTTGCCGAATCGACTGTCCTTAGTACCAATAGGCAATATAACTTTCCATACCAGCTCTGATTTGACAAAACTCTTGCTTCTCACCCGGTGTTGTAATATTTGGCTACCCGTATCTTGTTCTTCTCAATGCACTCTAAAGCTTTAAGCCGATGACAATACAGATCTTCAAGACTGTCCATCATGATGTCTCTATATTCACCGGCTGTAAACTTGTTTTGCAACGTGACACGTTATGTTTCAGACTGAATCTCCCATGGCAGGACAGCAACGTGTCCATAGACTAACTCATAGGGCGTAGCCTTGATCGATCCATGTTGCGCCATTTGGTATGCCCACAGAGTCTCACTCAATGTCAAGTACCATCTTCTGGGAGTCTGCTCAATCTTCTTCTTAATGACCTTGATTAAAATCTGATTTGAAGCTTCAGCCTGACCATTGGCTTGGGCATAATAAGGCGAAAAATTATAAATTTTGATGCCCATGTCGTGTAACACCCCTGGTGTTACGGTTAATTAAAACCTGCAATGTCATCATCCTTAGTTGCAAATCATCCCGCATCAAACCTGATCACTGTGTACTAATTAAAACAATTTTTATTTCCACATGTGATTGTACTTAGGTATCTTTGAGTGACTTTATGATTTAAATATTTGTTTGTGTGTATGCCTTTAAATCCAAAAAGAAAATTTAAAAGGAATCATTTATAAACCCTACATCGGAACCGAAACCCTAAATCAAAAACTAAATAGAATTAGGTGATGGGCCTTAAACAAAAGTTTTGAATCTTTAAAAGTTGAGCAACTTCTATTTTGGGCAATTTTGAAGTTATTAAAATAATTTCAAATAAAATCTTAATCTAGATTTTAAAGTTTAAACTTGAAATACAAATTCAAAAACTAGTAGGAATCTGATGATGGTCTTTTAATAAAAGTTTTATACTTTTCAAAATGGAACAACTTTTATGTTTGGAGATTTTAAAGTTTACAAGTGGAAATTTAAATTAAACCCCAACTAGCGTTTGTTTATTTACATTTAAAATGGCATTTCAAAAACTATCAAGAATATGGGCAAACTCCTTTAATGAAAGTTGTAAGGATTTTCAAGTTGAACAACTTTTAAATTTGGGGATTTTGAACTTATACATTGAAATTTTAAATTAAACCCTAATGAGTGTTTTAGAATTTAAATTTCAAATGCTATTTTAAAAACTATCATGAATCTGACAAAACTTGTTTAATGAAAGTTGTAGGGCTTGTCCAAGAGAACAACTTTTATTTTGGTAGAAATTCAAGTTGTATAGAAAAATCTTAAGATTTGGTTTGAATTTGAAATCAAATTCAAATTGGGGATTCACCCCCTTTTTGATAATTTCAGAACCATGCAGAATTTGAACTTAACTCAAAAGGCAAAAATGTTCTACACAAAAATCTCCACAACTTTTATTTTTAGTGTTTTTCCTGTTGCTGCTTGGGTAGGGCTTAATTAGATCAAAATAGGGTTTGACTTGGTGTGCCGAGCTACAGTAAAAAGGGGAGGGCCCCTACTGTGCTGTCGCTCGCCGGCCGCGCGTGCGCGTGCCGCGCGCTGGTCGCCGTCCGGCCGGGCAGAGCGCTGCCGCCGCCGCATCAGGGTGTAACACCCCTGGTGTTACGATAAGTAAAACCGACCATGTCATCATGATTGCATGTAATTCATCCCGCATAAAATCATTGTTACTGTGCATCACTAAGGCAATTTTTATTTTCACATGTGAATGTGCTTAAGTACCTTTGAGTGACTTTATGGTTTAAAATAATTGTTTGTTTGTATGCCTCTAAATCCAAATAGAAAATAGTTTGGAAAACAATTAAAAGCCCTAATCGGACCAAAACCCTAATTTAAAAACTAAAGGGAATTAGGTGTTGGGCCTTAAACAAAAGTTGTAAATCTTTAAAAATTGAGCAACTTCTATTTTGGGCAATTTTTAAGTTATTAAAAATAATTTCAAATAAAACCTTAATCTAGGTTTTAAAGTTTAAACTTGAAATACAAATTAAAAAACTATTAGGAATTTGATGATGGTCTTTTAATAAAAGTTTTAGCCCTTTCAATATGGAACAACTTTCATGTTTGGAGATTTTACAGTTTACAAGTGGAAATTTAAGTTAAACCCCAACTAGTGTTTATTTATTTAAATTTAAAATGCCATTTCAAAAACTATCAAGAATTTGGCCAAACTACTTTAATGAAAGTTGTAAGGATTTTCAATTTGAACAACTTTTATATTTATGGATTTTGAAGTTATGAAGTGAGATTTCAATATAAACCCTAATGAGTGTTTTAAAATTTATATTTGAATTGCTATTTCAAAAACTATGAAGAATCTGGCAAAACCCATTTACTGAAAGTTATAGGCCTTGTCAAATAGAACAACTTTTATTTTTGAAGAATCTCAAGTTGCTGAGAAAAATTTTGAGAATTTAAATGAATTGTAAATAGATTTCAAATCGACCTTTTACCCCCTTTTAAATTACTCAAAAATTATTCAAAATTTCAAACTTCTCCCAAAACTAAAGTTGTTCAGAATCAAATGCACTATAACTTTTACATT
Organism: Eremochloa ophiuroides; assembly: GCA_038502445.1. Lineage (NCBI taxonomy): Eukaryota > Viridiplantae > Streptophyta > Magnoliopsida > Poales > Poaceae > Eremochloa > Eremochloa ophiuroides. The sequence continues at coordinate 110,345,788 of JAHLJS010000001.1, read as the reverse complement.
GACCATTTTTCAAGTTTCCACCAAGATTCGAGAGTAATTGTACAAAATAGGAAAAAGGAGGGAGGTACCGCTACAGTACAACAGAGGGGGGGTCCGGCACCCTGTTCTGATCGAGCAGACCGCGCGTGCCGCGTCTCTCGCCGGCGGCTGCCCGGGGCCGGCCGCACGCGATCGACAGCGCAGCGAAGTCGTGGGGACCCCGGCCACTCCGCACGCTCGTCCTTTTTGCCCTATATAAGTCGCAGCCGACCGCCATCTCCTCCATTGCCGCCGACGACCAGCTCGGCTCGTTGCCAAAATTCGCCGTGCACGGTGCCCCATTGGTTCCTCGGTCTCGTGGCTAGTTTCTTTGGTTCCCTGCGTCACTATTGAACCCACCCGCACGCCCCATAGTCACCGAAGTCGCCGCCGCGACGTCGTCTTCTTCACTGTCGGTCGGGACCACCGTCGAGCGCCACCGTGCACGGTTCCATCGCAACCGTGTCGTCCCTGTGAGTTGATCCTCCATCGTCCTTCGTTTCACGTCCCATGTGATCCTAGAAATCTCCTAGTCCAAGTCGTGTCCATGTTGGTGCACAAGGTTGACCGGAACGGACCTTTAGCCGCCGGAGCTCGCCACCGTGGTCGCGGACCGCGACAACAGGGCATCTCCGGCCACCCTCTGTCCCATATAGCATGCACGGTAGACTCCAGGTGAGCTCCTGCACCTTTTAGCGTTTTTTGTAAACTCTACCGGGCCGTGTCGGCCGAAACACACATCGCCGTCGTACACAGCGCGTGTCAAGCCGCCATGGCTGCTCGTGGCCGAGCTCTGGGGCTATAGGGGCGGGGCTGAGTCCGTAGATGGGTACGAGTGTTCGTGGGAAGCTCGTTTGGGGGTTTGACCTCACCGGTAGGACGCCGATGGCAAGCCGCCGCGAGCGGCGCTGCCGCCGCGCGTGCGTGCCTCTGCTCTGCTCGAGTGGAGCAGAGGAGAGGAAGAAGAGGCCAGACTGGGCTTGTTGGGCCGGCCTAGTGGCGCCTCTCGTGCGTGCCTGGCATTTAAGAGAGGGAGAAGGGGATTTTGGGCTGTAATGGGCCGGCCTGTGCTGTGGCCTGAGAAGAGTAAATAAACTTTCTCTATTTCCTGGTAAATAAATAGTGTTGTGTCTTGTTATTTCCATAACTAATTATTGGTTGCACCAAAAATCATGAAAATAAGTATGAATGCTCTCTGCCGTGTGTAGCATTTAATAAAAATACTAAATAATGACTTTGAGCAATTTCTATAGGAACTAAAAATCAGAAGTTTAAATGTTAAATGCAACTTTAGGGATTTTTAATAAAATATAGGTTAGTCCAAAAATCATAAAATTTACTGTGGCACGGTTTTAGGGCTAGATCTAGCTGTTCGAAAAGTTTGGGCTCAAATGAAAATAGTTTACTTAATTACTATTTAATACTCTATAAATCGATTAATAAAATCTATAGAAACCTTAATCAAATTGGGGATGGTGTAATTGGGGATTTGTGTGTTAATCTTAGGTCATTATCATGTGCTGACCCTTAGTGTCTTGCTAATTTGTTAAGGCTCGTGCTAATCATATTAATTAAGATATTTTCAAGTAGGTAGACCAATTGTTAATTGAAACATTAATGTAACACCCCTGGTGTTACTGTAACTAAAACCTGCCATGTCATCATGATTGCATGTAAATCATCCCGCATTTGACCCTGTTAAGTTGCATCAACAAAAATCAGTTTTATCCTTGCATCTGATTGGGAATAGGTAAATTATAGTGATTTGATATGTAAATAATTGTATTGGTGTGTAATTATCCAAATCCAATTGGAAAATAAAAAGAAAGTCATTTTTTTAAACCCTAAATCGGACCCAAAGCCCTAACTTAAAAACTAAATGGAATTAGTAGTGGGGTCTTAAACAAAAGTTGTAAATACCTAAAAGTTGAGCAACTTCTATTTGGAGCAATTTCGAGAATTTCAAATAAAACCCTAATTTATGCTTTAAAGTTTAAATTTGAAATACAAACTCAAAAATTAGTAGGAATCTGATGATGGTCTTTTAATAAAAGTTTTAGCACTTGCAAGATGGAACAACTTTTGTTTTTGAATATTTTAAAGTTTACTAGTAAAATTTTAAATTAAGCCCAAAGGAGTGTTTTAGAATTTAAATTTGAAATGCTATTTTAAAAACTATGAAGAATCTGACAAAACCCAATTAATGAAAGTTGTAGAGTTTTTCAAGTGGAACAACTTTTATATTTGGGAATTTTGAACTTATGCTCTGAATTCCAAATTAAACCATAACCAGTGTTTTGGAATTCAAATTTGAAACCCAACTTCAAAAATTAACAAGAATCTGACCAAACTTCTTTAATGAAAATTGTAAAGCTCAATAAATATAACAACTTTGATCTTGGAAGATTTTCAAGTTATTTGGGAAAATCTAGAGAAATTAAATGGATTAGAAATTAAATTCAAAATCCCTCTTTACCCCCTTTTGAATTATTCAAAATCCGTTCAAAATTTGAAATTGGCTCAAAAACCAAAGTTGTGCAGAATTAAGAATACTACAACTTTTGTATTTATGATTTTCTGAGTTCCCACACGAAATTTGGAGTAATTAATCAAAAACCGTAGAAAGGATAATGTCCTGCTACAGTAGACGGACACAGGAGCTTGCCTCCTGCCTCTGTTCGCGAACAGAGCTTCGCGTCCGACCGCGCGGCGACGCCGTCCGGCGCTGCCGGCTACCTGTCGCCGGCCGTGTTGGCGTTGTGGGGGCCCGGACGACTGTCGGTGCCTTGTTCCCCTTCCCTGGTTCGCCTATAAGGGCGATGAGTCGCTCCTTGTCTCTTTTTCTCCCTCCCGGTCGCCGGCGACCTTCCTCTGACCACGGCCAAATTCGTGACCACTGAGCCATCTCTATCCAATCCACCGTGCTCGTGGGTTCATCATTTCCTGGCGCACCTCTTTGACCCATCCATGAGGTTCCTAACACTTTGAGTGCACCGGAACGCCATTGTCTTCCTCGCGGGCGGTCAGAGCGCCGCCGCGAGCCTCTTCGTAGTAGCCAGCCGTCTGGGGTGAGCTCTGACCCATGTCACCTTGTGTTTCGACTTCCATGTGGCCTCTGAGTGCTTATGCGCTAGTTGGTTTGGTGTTTGGCGCCCTAGGATCGCCGGAACAGAGTCTGGCCATTGAGCCCGAACCACCGGATCCGCCGCGGTCGACAAGCCCGCTCCTCTGTACCACCTCTGCTCCAACCATCTACCGGTCTAGGACCGTGGTGAGCTTCTGGTTCCCCATCAACCTTTCTCCTTAAACGCTACAACCCGCTTGTCGTCGGAATGGCTCAACCGCGCCGTCGCGTCCGCCATGGACGAGCTCGAGCTCGTCGGAGGCGTGTTGCTTTTAGGCCCGGTGCACTAGGGTGTTCGTTAGGCCTAGGGGTTCGCGGTAGTACATTCGGTCGGGTCGTACGGGTCGCCGCCGGCGAGCTGCGCGACCGGCCGGCTTGGGGGCGCGCGCGGGAGCATCCCCCTCCCCTGCGCGAGGAAGAAGAGAGGGAGGGAGTGAGCTGGGCCGCGAGTGGGCTGGCCCAGGACATGCAGGGGGCGCGGGCGTACGCTCGGCCAGTGGGCTGGCCTGTTGGTTTGGGCCGACTCGGGCCGGTTTGCTATTTTTCTTTTTCTAGGGAATTTATGAAGCATTTTCCAATTTCAATGTTTGGGAATAGTGCTGCAGTTTATTATTTTTGTATAGATTAGCTTACTACAGGAAAAATCATGAAAATAATTACATAGATTCTTTACAAAGTGTAGTATTTGATAAAAATATAAAACATGAAATTTGGGTGTTACCTGTATGTGGTAAAAATATGCCTTTTAATTAATAAATGGCACTTCTATGAATTATATAGCTTAAAATATTAATCCAAAAATCATGAAATTTATTTTGGTACTATTTTAGGCTGAGCGCTAGCTATAGAAAAAGTTTGGGCCCATATGAAGATAATTTATTTATTTATTATTTTATGCTCCATTAATTGATTAATAAAAGAAATAAGGAACCCTAATCTTTTTAGTTTTGGGTGACTTTGGAATTGGTTGAAGACCCTGGGTCATTCATTATAGTGATCCTCGGCACTTTAATTGTTGTGTTACAGTAGAAGTTGAACAAGTTGTGCAGCGGCTTTCTATGACCGTTAAAATGGTCAATAAAAATGAAATGCGAAAACACTCTTATGCCTTGAGAGAAGTGTTTTGCAACTTTACCGTGAAGGAAAGTTGTACTCAAAGTTGTCAATTATATGTTTGTTCTACATTTTCCATTCATGTCATTCCGCACCATGTAAGCATGCATCGTTATTTTACGTGTAGTGATCGGGTGCTCGGAAGGAATTCTTGATTGCTCCCCGGCAGAAGAATTATTCGTCAGGGGAAAGTCAAGAGGGTTTCTCTGGTTTCTGACGGAAGTGACAGACCTGCAACACAGGCAAGCCCCGGTGCATTCAGCCCCGCCTTGTGTTTTATAAAATTATTTATCACTTGAGTCTATTATTGCATTAGGTTGTTAGGAGTTGTTTGTCTCCTATATTGATGCATTACCTGCCTTGATACATAATATCCCGGAAACCTGTTTAAAAATAAAAATATTCAAAAATGCTTAGCCCTGCTTAATCAATTTAGATTTGCATAAAAAGGCTATTTTGACCCATGAAAATGTGACAATTAGGAATCTTGAGAAAAGGAAAAGGGGTGTGAGTCCGTTCGGAAATTGTGTACTTGGGTAGCAGCCCCGATGCACCGTATCCGTCGGAAAGGGATTTTCCGTTCGTTGGTTGTGAATTTGGGTTAGAGTCCCAATGCTTGACCATCGGTGGAAAGAGGGATTTGAAAACCGTTGGGACACTTGTACTTGGGTTAGAGTCCCAATGCAATGTCGCCGGCGGAAAAAGGAATTAGGGACCGTTCATTGTAGGCCTGCTGTGATCGAGACTTTGCAACTAGCCACATACTACGGAAAGCTCTGACTCCGGTGGCTCTACTACTTGAACCGACAACCACGCACTGGGAGTGGAGAGATGGCGAGAGCAGCGTGTACCCTCGTGGCCGGCGTGCCTGGAGAGGAGAGGAGTACTGTGTTCTCGGGTGGCGCAGGACCGGTTCAGGGGTAGAAAAATCGTGGTAGCCGGAGTTGGTATATGCAAGCTTAAGTGCTACATATACAGTGTGGATAGGGATCCCCAGCTGGGTACTAATCGATTCGAATCGTCGTTGCTCCTCGGATATGGAGACTTGATCCTTTGACCTACAATCGAAAAGTGGTTCGGAACTAGGTATCTTTGAGAATGATTAAGAATTTGAAAGTATGACGATACATGAGAATGAACTTGGAATTATGGCTATGGTTAAAACAAGATTGAGTTAAAATATTGAAATAGGATAGTAATGCTTTTCTGCAAAACTTTTGACTCTTGCTCAAGCCTTACCTTGACTCCCCTCAGCCTGCATTCCTGAGTCTCAATCCTTTTTCTTAGTCGGGTAAGTCTTGCGGAGTACCCCAGTACTCAGGGTTTGTTAACCCCTGTTGCAGGTGAGCCGAGGGTACAGTTCGGCTTGGGACCGTGTTGGTTGACGGATCGCGCATGATCAAGGATGTGTATATGATATAACCCTTGGGTAAAGGTATAGTTGTACACTGCTTATCCACTACGAATCTCTGGTTTGGGCTAATGTAATCTATATTTGTAAACCTATGTTTATGTAATTCTTCCGCACTCTTTACTCTGATTCAATTTATTTGCGTAAACTGTTGTAATACTGTAATGCTTACAATGAGATCCTCGGGAGGTTAGGGTTTCCTAGGAAACCCGACAGGCCACCTTGGTCAAGGAGAACTCGTGTAGACTGATCGTAGGTCCTTAGGGACGATGACGGTGCACGTGGGCCCTGTGATTAAGGCGGTTCTGTCACAATTAAGTAGTTTATATTATACACATATGATAATAGGATCTTTATAAATCACTTAAGTGAGTACTGGCCATTATTATAGGAGATGTAGTTCAGCTTTCAACAACTGTTAAAATGGTCAATAAACCGAAGAAGCTAATACTTGATAGTAATCAGTTTCATTGACTTGTAACTTTATCGTGAAGGAAACTTGTACTCAACTTTCAAATTAAGTTTACCTTCTATTTATCAGTGATTTTGTGCATCTCCTGCATCATGGCATACATATCATCATGTTAAGTGTTGCATTATTATTTCGTGTAGTGAACGCGCGGTGATTATTATCTGAAGCGTATCCCGAGTAAGGTCCTCACTCGGTGGACGTGGATCCTTCTCAGGGTTTGACTTCAGAGTTCTGTCTACTTCAAGCAACAGGCAAGCCCCGGTGCATTTGCCCCTCCTTGTTATTTAAAAATATTTATCACTTGAGTTAATCTACTGCATTAGGTTAATAGGAGTTGAGTGATAACCCATTGATGCATTACCTTTCCTTGACCACATATTATACCTGAGACCCTGGTTTATTTAAAGTTTTGAAAAATGCTTGTTGTGCTTAATGATAGAGTTGCAAAAATGCTATTTTGAAAAATGTGATGATATGAAACAAATGAATCATTTTATGGGATTGGTATTGTCCTCGTTGGGTGATGGTGTACTTGGCCAGTCCATTATCATCAACGTGGATGGGTTTTCTGTTTGGTTGACCATCTGTTTGGGTTAGAGTCCCAACGATCCTCGCCATCGGAAAAGGGATGCGAAAACCGGGTGGTCTCCAGTGTACTTGGGTTAGAGTCCCAATGCATGGTGTCCAACGGAAAAATATTTAGGGACCATTCGTTATCGGCCTGCTGTGATCATGACTTTGCAACTAGCCACATACTACGGAAAGCCTCTGACTCCGGTGGCTCTACTGCTGGAACCGACAACCACGCACTGGGAGTGGAGAGATGGCGAGAGTAGCGTGTACCCTCGTGGCCGTCGTGCCTGGAGACTAGAGGGGTACTGTGCTCTGGGGTGGCGCAGGACCGGTTCCGGGGTATGAAAAGCTGTGGTAGGCGGGGTTGGCATATGCAAGCTTAAGTGCTACATATGCAGTGTGTGGATAGGGATCCCCAGCTGGGTACTTCTAGATTCGAATCGACGTTGCTCTCGGTTAATGGAGACATGATCCTCACCCCTACAGCGAAGAGTGGTTCGAAACTAGGAGTTTTCGAGAATGAAAAGGAAATTGAAAGTATAGGATATATGAGAATTGATATTGGAATTATGGATATGAATAAAATGATATTGAGATCAAATAATGAAACAGGATAGTGATGCTTTTTAGCAAAATACTTTGATTCTTGCTCAAGCCTTACCTTGACTCCCCTCAGCCTGCATTCCTGAGTCTAATTTTACACCTTTAGTCGGGTAAGTCTTGTGGAGTACCCCAGTACTCAGGGTTTGTTAACCCCCTGTTGCAGGTGAGTCGAGAGCACGGTTTTACGTGAGATCGTGCCGGTTGACAGATCGTGCATGGATGATGGTGTGTACAGGATTTAACCCTTAGGCAGGGTGTATAGTTGTATTCTGCCACTCCACTACGAAACTCGGGTTTGGAATAATGTAATTTATATTTGTAACTCTAAATTTATGTAACATCTTCCGCACTCTTTACTCTGATTCATGTTATTTGTGTAAACTGTTGTAATACTGTAAGGCTTACAATGAGATCCTCGGAGAAAATTAGGGTTTTCTAGGTGACCCGACAGGCCACCTAGGTCAAAGGGAACTCTTGCAGACTAGTCAAAGGTCCTTAGGGACGATGACGGGGCACGTGGGCCCTATGATTAATGCGGTTCTGTCACACAGGGTCGCATGAGGGCCCCGGGCGCATGCTTATCCTTATCCCCTCCTTTCTCTGTGGTTTAAAGACGACTAGAGTCTCTCCCTCCTCTATTTGTTCCCTCCGGTGAGCTCTCGGCCTCCAGCCGAATTCGTCGTCTCCTTTGCACCACTGGCAAATTCATCATGCCCGTGGGTTGCTTCTCTCTTGGCACACGCCCTGAGTTCAACCGTGCTGCCTCTAGCCCCGTAAGTGCGTTGGAACGCCTTCCGTCCTCCCTAGCTCCGGTCAGGGCACCGCCGTGGGGTGGTTCGGTGTGTGTAGCTCGTTCTGGTGAGCTCCAGCTCGTCTCGCCATGCGTTTGGTGTCCTGGTTGATTCCTTAATACTCATGCCCTCGATGGTTTGTTCTCTGGTACCCTAGGTTTGTGGGAACGGACGGTCATCTCCAGTGAACGCCGCCGTGAACGTCGGGATCATCTAGCTCCTTCCTCTGCATCGTCTCTGCTCTTTCCAGTCATCATCTGAGAGTCTCGGTGAGCCACCAGTCCACCCTGAGCCATAAGTTTGAACTCTACCGCGTTCGATGGGCGAAGCAGGGGTCGCCACGGCGGTGCGACCGCCATGGTCGGGCGTACGCTCGTCGGAGATGATTATCCCTTAGGCTATAGGTACTAGGATGCTCGCGGACTTAGGGGTTTCATGTTTCGGGTGCGTGGTCGGGGGTATGGGTCACCATCGGCGGACCTCGCCACCGGCCGGCGCGGGTTGCACGCGCGGCAACGCCCCTCCCCTGCTCGAGGTTGAAGAAGGGGGAGGGGGTGGCCGAGTGGGCCTTACTGGGCCGGCCGGTGCCTGGTCCAGGGGCGTGGGAGAGGCCGACGAGGGGCGTGAATGAGCGCAGGCCGCGCTGGACCGGCTCGTGCACTGCTGGGCCGACTCAGGCCAGAATAGGCCACGGGCTCTTTTCCAATTATGAAATTGATTTTTTGTTTTCTTGGTAAATAAATAGTGCTGAGTATTGACATTTTTGTGTAGAAATAAATAGAGCTCCTAAAATTATGCAAAAATTTGTGAAGCCTCTCTGTGATGTGAGTGATTTATGAAAAATATCAAATATAGGTTTCGGATATTTCTGCAAGAAATAAAAATGTGCCTTTTAATAAATAAATGACCCTTCTAGGAATTTTATAGCTCAAAATATTAATATAAAAATCATGAAAATTTTGTAGTTACTGTTTTGTACTGTAGGCTACCTCCACAAAAATTTGTAGCTCATTTGGAAGGAATTAAATCGTTTCATAATATATGTGTATAATTATTAATTAATAAAAGAAATGGAAAACTCTTTATGCATTAGGGTTTTGGATTGAGTGATGTCCCTGGGTCATTAACTTGAGATAATTCTTGGTACCTTAATTAGTGTTTGGGTTCTTAATTAGATTGTTAATTAGGAACACTAACAATTTATGTTATTCACATATGATGATAGGGTATAATAATTTGTTTAGGTAAAGGGTTGATAGTGTTCTAGGGGAAAAACTAATTTGACTTTCAACGACTGTTAAAATGGTCAATAAAATAAAGTGGTTAATACTCAATAGTAATTAGTTTTGTTGACTTGTAACTTTATCATGGAGGCAAGTTGTACTTAACTTTCAAATTAAGTTTACTTCCTATTGATCAGTGATTTAGTGCATCTCCTATATCATGGCATACATATCATCATGTTAAGTATTGCATTATTATTTCGTGTAGTGAACGCACGGTGATTATTATCGGAAGCAAGTCCCGAGTAATGTTTTCACTCGGTGGACATGTATCTTTTTCGGTGGTTGAATTTAGGGTCCCATCTAATTCAAGCAACAGGCAAGCCCCGGTGCATTTGCCCCTCCTTGTTATTTAAAAATATTTATCACTTGAGTTAATCTACTGCATTATGTTAATAGGAGTTGAGTGATAACCCATTGATGCATTACCTTTCCTTGACCACATATTATACCTGAGACCCTGATTTATTTAAAGTATTAAAAAATGCTTAGTCATGCTTAATGATAGAGTTGCAAAAATGCTATTTTGAAAACTGTGATGATATGAAACAAATGAATCATTTTATGGGATTGGTATTGTCCTCGTTTGGTGATGGTGTACTTGGCCAGTCCATTATCATCAACGTGGATGGGTTTTCCCGTTTGGTTGGCCAACTGTTTGGGTTAGAGTCCCAACTTTCGTCGCCATCGGGAAAGGGATGTGAAAACCGGGTAGTTACCAGTGTACTTGGGTTAGAGTCCCAATGCATGGTTTCTAACGGAAAAATATTAGGGACCATTCGTTGTCGGCCTGCTGTGATCATGACTTTGCAACTAGCCACATACTACGGAAAGCCTCTGACTCCGGTGGCTCTACTGCTGGAACCGACAACCACGCACTGTGAGTGGAGAGATGGCGAGAGTAGCGTGTACCCTCGTGGCCGTCGTGCCTGGAGACAAGAGGAGTACTGTGCTCTCGGGTGGCGCAGGACCGGTTCCGGGGTATGAAAAGCCGTGGTAGGCGAGGTTGGCATATGCAAGCTTAAGTGCTACATATGCAGTGTGGATAGGGATCCCCAGCTGGGTACTTCTGGATTCGAATCGACATTGCTCCTCGGTTAATGGAGACATGATCCTCACACTTACAGCGAAGAGTGGTTCGGAACTAGGTGTTTTTGAGAATGAAAAGGAAATTGAAAGTACATGATATATGAGAATTGATATTGGAATTATGGATATGAATAAAATAATATTGAGATCAAATAATAAAATAGGATAGCGATGCTTTTCTACAAAATACTTTGATTCTTGCTCAAGCCTTACCTTAACTCCCCTCAGCCTGCATTCCTGAGTCTCATTCCTTTTTCTTAGCCGGGTAAGTCTTGCGGAGTTACCCATGTACTCAGGGTTTGTTAACCCCTGTTACAGGTAAACTAAGAATGAAATTCTGCGTGGGATGTGCTGGTCAACGGATCATGCATGAATGAAGGTGTGTGTATGATATAACCTTTGGGCAGGGTGTCTAGTCGTATACTACTGTTCCACTACAAAACTCTGGTTTGGGAATTATGTAATCTAAATTTGTAAATTTATTTTCTATAATACTTCCGCACTTTTTACTCTGATTCAAATCGTTTGTGTAAACTATTGTAATACTTGCAAGGTCTTTACAATGAGATCCTCGGGGAAAATTAGGGTTTCCTAGGAGACCCGACAGGCCACCTAGGTCAAAGGGAACTCGTGTAGACTAGTCAAAGGTCCTTAGGGCCGATGACGGGGCACGTGGGCCCTATGATTAAGGCGGTTCTGTTACATGTCGTTAGCAAAAGTCAAAAACTCATCTGAAGTGAACATTGTTCCTTGATCGGTTGTGATGGTCTGAGGTATACCAAACCTGTAGATAATGTGCTCCTTCACGAACTCTATTATATCACCAGATGTAGCATTTTTCAGAGGCACTGTTTCTACCCATTTGGTAAAATAATCAATTGCAACCAATATCCACTTGTGACCTTTGCTCGATGGTGGATAAATCTGGCCGATCAGATCGATTCCCCAACCTTTGAATGGCCATGGCTTGATGACAGGATTCATAGCTGAAGCCGGAGATTTCTGCACATTCTCAAATTTCGGGCACTTTTGGCAACCCTTGTAATATTTAAAACAATCTTCGAGCATTGTTGGCCAATAATAACCAGTCCTCCGGATGATCCACCTCATCTTGTGAGCCGATTGGTGAGCACCGCAGACTCCTTCATGAACCTCACTCATCAGCTTTGATGACTCTTCTACCCCGAGGCATTTTAACAGTACCCCTTCAATAGTCTTATAGTACAAGTGACCATCTAGCAATACATACTTGATAGCCTTGTATCTCAACTTTCTACTGACCTTCTGAGAAGGATCTGCAAGGTATCTTGCTATCTCGCCCCGCCAGTCATCAGCTAATTTCTCGGTGTTGAAAATTTCATGCATGGACCTGTAGCCCGAGGCACTCTGTGCCAATCGATTAGCCTCTTGATTCTGAGCTCGGGGAATATGATGAAGTGAAACTGCTATAAACCCTCTAATCAAAGCTTGGCACTGATCATGATACCCTCTGAGGATGTCGTCTTTACATTCATATAGGCCGAGCAATTGGTTGATAACTAGTTGTGAATCTTCGAAGACCTCAACTACGTCGGCCTTTGCTTCATGCAGAAGCTTAAACCCCTTCCAGATTGCCTCATATTCGGCTTGATTATTTGTCACCGTAGGCCCAATCTGGAAAGCAAACTCAAAACGCTGCCCCCGAGGCGATATGAGCACCGCTCCGGCACCTCCACCTTGCTTGCAAGATGACCCATCAAAGAACGTAGTCCATGGCGCAATGTCGACCAGACTGACAGCGCCTCCGTGATGCTGGGTAATAAAATCGGCTATTGCCTGACCCTTGACTGCTTTAGCCGATTCGAACCTCAAGTCGAATTCAGAGAGTGCCAAGATCCATTTACCGATCCGCCCGTTCAGGATTGGCATTGATAACATATGCTTCATCACATTCGCCTTGGACACTACCACACACTCAGCTAATAATAAGTATTGCCTCAACTTGGTACAAGAATAAAATAAACATAGGCACAACTTCTCGGTTGGTGTGTATCTTGTCTCAGGATCCAAAAGCCTCCTGCTCAGATAGAAAACTGCTCTCTCTTTTCCTTCGAACTCCTGAAAAAGGGCCGACCCAATCGTATGGTCCTCGGCCGTCACGTACAACTTGAAAGGCTTTTCCACCTGTGGTGGCACCAAAATAGGTGGAGATTTCATATACTCCTTGATCTCATCAAAATACTTTTGTTGTACGTCACCCCATCTGAATTCTTGAACATCTTTAAGCTTTAACAATGGCAAGAATGGGAGCACCTTCTCTGACAGATTGGCAATAAATCTTCTGATGAAATTAATCTTGCCAAGCAAAGACTATAACTCCTTCTTATTGGCTGGAGGCACAAGCTGATCAATGGCTTTTCGGCTCTTGCTACCAACCTCTATTCCCTTACGATGAACCATGAAACCCAGAAATTCACCAGCCGACACCCTAAAAGCACACTTATTAGGATTCATCTTCAGCCCATGCTTTCTTGTGCATTCCAGGGTAGCCTTCAAATCGGCTAAATGATTTTTGTAGCTCTTGAATTTCACAACCACATCATCAATATAGATTTCAACAATCTTGCCGATCAATTTATGAAAAATATAATTCATAGCTCTTTGATAAGTTGCACCGGTATTTTTTAAACCAAAATTCATTACAACCCACTCGAACAAACTGATTGCACCGGGACACCTAAAAGCTGTCTTAGGAATATCTTCGTCAGCTATGAAAATCTGGTTGTACCCGGCGTTGCCGTCCATGAAGCTAATGACCTGATGCCCTGCCGCTGAGTCAACTAACATATCGGCTATTGGCATCGGATAACCGTCCATCGGGGTTACTCTGTTCAAATCCCTGAAATCAATACAAACTCGTAATTTGCCATTCTTCTTATATACAGGGACAATATTCGATGCCTATTCGGCATATTGGCAAGCTCGAATGAACTTGGCTTCCAGCAATCTCTCGATTTCGGCCTTGATGTCAGGTAATGCATCTAACTTGAATCGTCGTGGAGGTTGCTTGAATGGCCGAAATCCAGACTTGATAGATAGTCTGTGCTCAACAATTGACTTGTCTAAACCAGGCATTTCGTAATATTCCCAGGCGAAGCAATCTTTGTATTCTTTTAACAGATCGATTAACTCCTGCCTGAACTCAGGGTCAAGGTTGGCGGCAATGTACATCGGCCTTAGTCTGTCACCAGGTCCAATATCCACTTCTGCAAGTTTATCGGCCGACGTGAAGCCCTGCCCAAGCTTGCCCTCGGTGCCATCGATCGGATTCTTCATTAATAAAAAGACTCAGAGCCGATCGCCCAAACCGCCTGTTGACTCTCATCGTTGACTTTGATGGAGCCTTCTTCCCAGGTCTTGCCAGAAAAGCAATCATGATCCCCGACTTTCCAGTAGGCGGCATCTGCCGTAGCAACACACCGAATCATCAGCTGGGACCACTTCAACCTCCTCACCATGCCACTGGATCACACATTGGTGCATTCTGGACGGCACACAGCAATTGGCATGGATCCAATCACGTCCAAGCAGCAAACTGTACGAGCCCTTGCTGTCAATCACGAAGAAGGTAGTGACCAACGTCTTCTTCCCGACTGTCAACTCGACATTTATTACCCCCTAGGTACTGGAAGAGTTGCCCCCCGAAGTCCTTTAGCATCATGTTGGTCTCGATCAAGTCGTCAGGGCCCTTGCCTAGCTTGCGAGAAGTGGTGTATGGCATGAGATTAACTGTAGCACTTCCATCCACCAGCATCTTGGTCATCGGCATTCCATCAATGTATCCTTTGAGATAGAGGGCCTTCAGGTGCCGATGCTTGGGCGGCTTGTCAAAAGTAGCTTGTTGTGTGAGAATCAACTTGGCGGTGCCCTGCTCAGACTCTGACTCGTCAAAATCGGAAGACACATAACTTTTCCTGGCCTTGGGCGCCTTGAACTCAGCCGGAAGCTGTGACAGAACCGCCTTAATCATAGGGCCCACGTGCCCCGTCATCGTCCCAAAGGACCTTTGACTAGTCTGCACGAGTTTCCTTTGACTTAGGTGGCCTGTCGGGTCTCCTAGGAAACCCTAATTTCCCAGAGGATCTCGTTGTAAAGACCTTGCAAGTATTACAACAGTTTATACAAATAATTTAAATCAGAGTATAAGGTGCGGAAGTATCATTTAAACATAGATTACAAATCTAGATTACATTACCCCAAACCAGAGCTTCATAGTGGAGTAGCTGTATACAACTAGACACCCTGCCCAAGGGTTACATCATATACCTTTTCTTCCATGCACGATCCGTTAACCGGCACGGTCCCACGCAGAACTGCACACTTAGTTTGCCTGCAACAGGGGGTTAACAAACCCTGAGTACATGGGGTACTCTGCAAGACTTACCCGACTAAAGGTATAAATTAGACTCAGGAATGCAGGCTGAGGGGAGTCAAGGTAAGGCTTTAGCAAGAGTTCAAAAGTTTTGCGGAAAAGCATTACTAATCCTATTTCAATAATTTTTTTGTAATATTATTAATCATTAACTATATTTCCAAGTCCTTCAAAATATCCATCATCATTCTTTCCAATAAATTGATTCATTCCAAAAATAACCTAGTTCTGAACCATTTTTCGATGTAGGGGTGAGGATCAAGTCTCCATAACCGAGGAGCAACGACGATTCGAATCGATTAATACCCAGCTGGGGATCCCTATCCACACTGCGTATGTAGCACTTAAGCTTGCATACGCCAACCCCGCCTACCACGGCTTTTCATACCCCAGAACCGGTCCTGCGCACCCGAGAGCACAGTACTCCTCTAGTCTCCAGGCACGACGGCCATGAGGGTACACGCTACTCTCGCCATCTCTCCACTCCCAGTGCGTGGTTGTCGGTTCCAGCAGTAGAGCCACCGGAGTCAGAGGCTTCCCATAGTATGTGGCTAGTTGCAAAGTCTTGATCACAGCAGGCCTGACAACGAACGGTCCCTAAATATTTTTCCGTTGGACACCATGCATTGGGACTCTAACCCAAGTACACTGGAGACCACCCGGTTTTCGCATCCCTTTTCCAATGGCGAGGATCGTTGGGATTCTAACCCAAACAGATGGTCAACCAAACGGAAAACCCATCCACGTTGATGACAATGGACTGGCCAAGTACACCATCACCAAACGAGGACAATACCATTCCCATAAAATGATTCATTTGTTTCATATCATCACAGTTTTCAAAATAGCATTTTTGCAACTCTATCATTAAGTATGACTAAGCATTTTTCAATACTTTAAATAAATCAGGGTCTCAGGTATAATATGTGGTCAAGGAAAGGTAATGCATCAATGGGTTATCACTCAACTCCTATTAACCTAATGCAGTAGATTAACTCAAGTGATAAATATTTTTAAATAACAAGAAGGGGCAAATGCACCGGGGCTTGCCTGTTACTTGAAGTAAATCACCGAGAAGGATCCACGTCCACCGAGTGAAGGCCTTACTCGGGACACGCTTCAGATAATAATTACCGCGCGTTCACTACACGAAATAATAATGCAACACTTACATGATGATATGTATGCTATGATGCAGGAGATGCACAATATCACTGATCAATAGTAAGTGAACTTAATTTGAAAGTTGAGTACAACTTTCCTCCACGATAAAGTTGCAAGTCAACGAAACTAATTACCATCGAGTATTAACTACTTTGGTTTGTTGACCATTTTAACAGTGGTTGAAACCTGAACTAGCTCTCCTATAATAATGGCCAGTACTCTCTTAAGCGATTCATAAAAATCCTATTATCACATGTGTACAATATAAACTACTAATGTTTTAATCAACAATTAGTCTACCTACTTAAAGTTCCTTTAAATATCTTAATTAACATGATTAGCATAAGTCTTAACAAGTTAGTAAGACACCAAGGGTCAGCACTTGATAATGGCCCAAGGTTAACACACAAATCCCAAGTCGCACAAATCCCTAAATTGATTAAGGTTTCTATATATTTTATTAACCGACTTATAGAGTATTAAATAGTAATCAAGTAAACTATTTCCATTTGAGCCCAAACTTTTTATACAGATAGGTTTTTAACATAGTGCCACATTAATTTTCATGATTTTTGGACATATACTTCTTCTTAGAAAAATCAAGGAAATTCCATTGATTAATTAAAAGATAAGAATCCCCCTCATCCAATATTTTTATTAAATACTACATACTGAAAAGAGCCTATGTAATTATTTTCATTATTTAAGTTGTAGCAGAAATATTCATAAAAAAAAATATGTAGCGCTATTCATTTGTTCACCAAAATGGAAAATACCACTAAATTTCCGAGGAAAACGAAAAACAGCAGCCGGCCCGAGTGGCCCCACTGGGACAGGTCGGCCCAACGTTTTCGTGCTCCCTCTATGCGCCCTCCCGCGTGGCCGGTCTGGCCCAACACGGCCCGCGCGGCCCAACTGACTCCCTCTCTCCTTCCCCGTGCTTTGACAGAGCAGGGCACCGGCGGTCGGCACGCTTCTTCCCCGGGCTCGCCGGTGGCGACAACACCGGCGATATAGGAGACACCCCCCCGAACCCAACACCCACGCGGACCCATCTGGGCGACTAAGGCAAGACCTAGGGCTTGGGCGCGGAGTAACAGGCGGCCATGGCGGACCGGTGGCCCAGCACATCGCGGCGAGGGGCGTTCCGGCCAGATATGACTGGTAGAATTAAAAAGGACGATGGGGATGGAACCATTAGCTCACCGCAAAGATTCAGCATCCACTAGCAAGAGCATAGATGAAGTGGAGGCCGGTCGTGGACGTTCGTCGCAGCCTCGGCGGCGCGCTCTGGTGACACGAGCCCCGTTCCGGCGTCTGCAAAGAACTAAACAAGGATACACCGCGCGCATGAGCTGCACTGCATCAAGGCGAGTATAAAACATGAACTTAAATGTCCTGGAGATCACCCAAACGACCTGGACACGGCGAACCCGAGCTCGGTGGCGTTTTTGCCGGCCGCGGGGAAGAAGGTGGGCACCAAGGTGTTCCTGGCAGTATCACACCGCTACAAAAGGCTCGAGTGGTTCTCAATGGGTAGGCCAAGGTAGTGCCAAGGTGAATTGGACGGAGGTAAGGGGTGAACGGCGAATTTTGGCCGGGCGGAAGAGCTTGGCCCGGCGGCAATGGAGAAAGGGGAGAGGAGACGGGGATGGCAGGGTGCTCATAAGGGCATAGGAGGGATGCGCGACGGGTAGATGACCCCCATGGGCCCAGCGTCAACGGCGACAGGTGGCCGGCCGGCCCCGGGTGACACCGGCATGTGGCGCGGCACGCGCGCCTGCGCAGTCAGAGAGGACGGGGGGCAGTTACTGTAGCAGGGCCCTGCCCCCTTTGTTTTTTGTGAAATTACTTCTTATTTTATATGATAACCTAAAAAATAGCCTTAAATTTTGAGATATACAACTTTGGTTTTTGGGTCATTTTCAAATTCTGCCAAATTTTGAAACTGTTCAAAAGGGGGTAAAAAGGTATTTTGAATTTCAAAAGCAATTTAGCCCAATTCTCCATATTCGTCTCAACAACTTGAATTTCTTCAAAAATAGTTGTTCTATCTGACAAGGCCCACAACTTTCATTAAATGGGTTTTGTCAGATTCTTCATAGTTTTTGAAATAGCATTTCAAATTTAAATTATAAAACACTCCTTAGGGTTTAATTTAAAATTTCAATGTATAAGTTCAAAATACCCAAATATAAAAGTTGTTTAACTTAAAAGGCCTTACAATTTTCATTAAAGTAGTTTACCCAAATTCTTGATAGTTTTTGAAAGGGTATTTTAAATTTAAATAAACAAACACTAATTAGATTTTATTCTAAATTTCCACTGGTAAACTTTAAAAGCTCCAAAAATGAAAGTTGCTTCATTTTAAAAAGTCTAAAACTTTGATTAAGGCACTTTCATCAGATTCCCTTTAGTTTTTAAATTTGTATTTCAAGTTTGAACTTTAAACATATATTAGGGTTTTATTCGAATTCTTTATAATAATTTCAAAATTGTCCAAAATAGAAGTTGCTTAACCTTTAAGGATTTACAACTTTGTTTTAAGGCCCAAACCTTAATTATATTTAATTTTTGATTTAGGGTTTTAGGGTCCGATTTAGGGTTTATAAATAAATCTCCTTTTTATTTTCAAATGGATTTAAAGTCATACACACAATCAAGCATTCAAATCATAGAGTCACTCTAAAGCACTTATACACAATCATATGAAGAAATAAAAATTATTTCTAGTGATGCACAATAAAAATGGGTTTATGCGGGATGATCTACATGAAATCATGATGACATGGCAGATTTTAGTTAATGTAACACCAGGGGTGTTATAGAAGCACAAACACCATCTGCGCATCGCCTATTGCTTTCCCTTTGTCTTGAGAGGGCTTTTCCCATCAGGCTTGCCTTTGGCCACCTTCTGCCTTGAGCTCTCCGTTCCTGAGGCGCTGCACACGGCGTCTCTGGCTCCTGGTTAAGTATCCAGGGCACCACTGACCTTCCTGCCAGGCCGGCTCCTCGCGATCGACTAACGCTGCATCGAGCTGATCATGTACATCCTTTTTTTCACGCCGATCCTGCATGTCTCGCGGGCGTCTAAGCCTCTCATGCACAGACCGGCGGTTGGTTTGAGACTGCCTGTACTCCCGGTACTGATCACTACACTCCGGGCAATTATGGATAGTCAGCAGCTTCAAACCTTCGTTCCAGCAGTGTCGAAAGAATGGGCAATACCAGTGATCTTTTTCTTCCTCTCGACGGTAAGCTAGTTCTTCTTGATAGCGCGCTTCCTCTTCATCATGGGCCCACCTCCGGTACTCTTCTTCTTCAAGCTGTCTCTAGTGACTCTTCTCCCTCTGCCTTCGCCATTTGTTCAATAGATTGCGAGAAGTCACCCTTGTCTTGCTGGATTCCCCCTGCTCAAGTCGGTTCTTGCTCTTCTCCCGACTTTTCTTGATCATCTCCAGTTCTTTAGCTGTTATCTGCATGCCTAGATCCACCGACGCATTCTTTTTCACCTGATCAGAGGTCAGAACTCTTACCTTGCCTGCAGGGGATGTCACCTCGACCATGTTCTGGCCTTTCGGGAACGGGAATTTTTCGATCTTCATCTTTCCTTTAGCAGGACTATCAAACTTCAAAAGGCCACGAGAGATAGCTCTCTGGATCTGATCCTTGAACGCACAGCACCCATTGGTATCATGTGTGTCGCGGCCGTGATACTGGCAAAATGGCTTCCCTTTTAATTCTTCAGGAGAGGGCTTGGCATAATCTGCAAGGAATTTGATCTGCCCAGCGCTGACCAGCAAGTCGAAAAGCTTATCTAACTTGTTTGTACCAAAATCATATTGATCTTCAATGCTCTAGTTCTTGGGCACAGCCATGGGCCTCTTACCCCACTTCAGTTCGACAGCAGCAACTTCGTCCTCGCCTTCATCTTCTGAATCAGAGTTGCCGACATATGTGGCGTGCTTGTACTTCGCAGTCCTTCCTGAAGGCTTGAGCTTGCAACTCCAGTGCTGTCACCCTCTGCATCACTTGGCCGATAGTGTCGAAATCAGTGCCCACTAGCTTCTCTTGAACGTGCGGAAGCAATCCACTAATGGCTAGGTGAGCGAGCTGCTTGTCTGTGAGGTTCAACGAATAGCACATGTTCCTCGTCTCACGAAAACGCTTGATGAAGGCCGACCCAGTCTCGCTGTTCTTCTGGCGCATGCTGGTCAGATCAATGATAGTCTTTTCCCCAATACCAGAGAAGAAATAGTTGTGGAATTTGCTCTCCAAATCTGCTCAGTTCTGAATCGACTCCGGCGCCAGAGTAGTGAACCAACTGAACGCCGGGCCAGTCAATGATAGTGAGAAGAAACGGACCTTGTGAGCATCCTCATACGACGCCTCGCCAAGCTAAGTAAGATACTGGCTAATGTGCTCCAAGGTGGACACATCATCCTGCCCACTAAATTTAGTGAAGTCTGGCATGCGATACCTAGGAGGCAGCGCCACACGCTCAAACCACTCGGGATACGGGCGTCTGTATCTGATTGAGACTCCTGCCTTCGGCTGCAAGCCAAACTGTTCCTTGAGCATTGTACTCATCTTGCTCAACAACTCGTCCTGAGGCGATTGAGTATAACCGGGGTGTGGTGCCGACGTGAGCTCACTATAAGTGTGCCCGATGTGAAAATTTGGAGTTATTGGAGGCACGTTTCCGGTCGGCATGTTCCCGGTCGGCATGTTCCCGGTTGGCATGTTCCCGGTCGGCATGTTCCTAGTTGTACGCATGTAAGCAGCAATCTGCTCAGGAGAGTAGTCTCTGTATAGCTTGGGTTGCGGAGCTATTTTTGAGCTGAATCCGTCGTCATATTGGGATTTTGAACGAACGACTTTGGTGGATTCGGCTGTTGCGGCGGAGGATTGGATGTTCCGGCCGCTGCAACTGAGTTGGAATCTTCTGGAGGTATGTTGAAGTACGTTGAGCCTAATGATTCCCAATCCTGCCTCTTGATGACAGGCTTCATGATGTTGTAGAATGTCTGTAGGAAAACGTTGTGATGATGCCCGACTGCCTGATGCAAGGCTGACCAGATGGCGCTAAGAAGATAATCCTTGAACTCTTCTTCACCCTTGTCGCTGTGGCCAGACAGGATCCATCTTGAAAAATGATTCTTCTTCACCACTCGACCCTCACGGGTCTTGCTGAATGACAGCAGGCAGGCATCAGAAAATTCTTCAATGAGCTGCTCCATGATCAAAGCATCTTCAGGCTCGAGCTCTTCACGCTTGACCCTGATGACGCCGTCATCCCTCGGAGTGTCAACAGCTCCCTTGTTCTTGGCCATGAGTGAAAAATGTCCCACCGGGCGTGCCAAAAAGTGTGTTGGCACAAAAAGTGGTTCCCGCGCTCAATACACCAGCGAATCTAGAAGGACCCTTGAAAGCAGACAAAGCTCTCGCGGATCCAGCTAGCTTCAGGCCCAGTCTGAAAGTGCCGATGACTCCCAAGCGTGACAGTCAATTTGACCTGCAATTGACAAGGAAAGAGATATGATCAGTAACAACAAGGTGGAACCCACTGGTATCTCCAGATAATTCTGAATTTTTGGCCTTACAGACCCTGTTTGCAGGCTATCGACTAGAGAGTCGATATCCGGATGGCATGAACCAATTTTTATGAGATTAGCATTATGACATAAGTTAACCAATTCTCTTGTATCAATAATAGTAATGACTTGCATGAGACAAAATATAACTTTTTTAATGCACACATGTCAAGTTAATCTGGTTAAAGATGTCTAAATGCAGAAACAGATCGAGATCGGCTAATTAGCCGATTCGGCAGATGTCTGAATGTAAAAATAGAACGAAATCGGCTAAATAGCCGATTCGACAAATACGAGCGATATACGAGCAAATAAGACAAGTAATACTTAGATCCTTGAACCAATACATTTAACTCAATATTTACAATAGTGGGGATCGAGCGGATTGAGGCAGCCATAATGTAAACATGATTTAAATCTATCAATCGTCGAATCCAAACATTATTCATCTTGTTGCTTGAGTACAACTCGTACACAATCAAGATCTAGATCTATCGGCTATTATGAGCATATTCCATTTATCAATTCATAAACATGAAGCAATTATTGTTCATTGAACAAATAGATCTAAAGATATAAAGCCGATGTAAATAGATCAAGATTGGGCAAATTTGGTGAGTAAAACATGTAAATAAACAAATAAACTCATACATCACCGATAACTTAATAAATCTAACTAAGATGCCACTTTTAGTTAGAGCCGATAACTAACCCATGCACATTAACCAAATTAATCTAAGCCCTCGTCCACCGGATGATGTTGAACAATGATTAAATAAGCAAACAAACATGAATCGATAACAAATCCTTATTTGATGCAAGCCCACGTCCACCGGATGACGCTAAACTCATATCAAACAAGAATCGACCTTGATCTACCAAGCTCCCATGTCCACCGGATGATATTAAGGAGGCAAAGCTTAGTAAGGCATGACGGTACTTACAAGTAAGCTTGCGTCCACCGGATGAAACTCAGCCCGTTCGAAGAAACTTGCCGGAATCTACTTTACTCCTACTCCTAAGGGTTTGGCCGGAGCCGAAAGATGTGTTGTATTGATATGAACGTATGTATTACAATGGCCGGGGGCTTATATTTATACCCTGGGCTCGACAAGATAGAGTCCTAATCGAATTACAACTCAAAATTGATATGGAAACTAACAAACTTTCCTACTCTAAAGATAACTTGGAGTCCAATCTTTCCTTTCTAAAACGGACTCCGAACATGATCGCTTTCCGGCGCTGGAGACTCGTGCTGACATCGTCGATCACGCCATCTTCGTTTTCGCCAAACAATCGATTCCGGACCGAATCGGCTATTCTCAACCCTTCGCATAGAAGGCTCTGCTTCCCGAAAATCAACTGTCTCTACTCTCGGTATCGGCTATCTATTCTCAGTCTAAATTTTGGTGTAAACAGAGTGGTACTAAAGGTAACCCCTCTCCATAAGATTTAGTATTTTTGTTGGAAATTGAGTTTCACAGGAAAATACAAGATCAAAGAGCTAGTCAACCCGACGCCCTTATATTGCCGATACACTTGCTCCCAGAAGGATCACTCAATTTGCAACATCAAAGACCCTGTCAAACATCCAGCTTGGGGGAGGGCACCCTCCATTTAAAATTCAGCTAAGTATAAGTTTTTCACCTTATTATTATTGTACCATATTGCTTTTTCGCGTGAGTTAGATAGTAAGATAAAATTTGAAAACCAAGTAAATACTTAGCTATATATTAGAGTGGTCTTAGAGTGTGTCTATAGTCAGTCTAGGCTAGAGTCTAATAAAAATTGGAGAACATTAAAATTTTGTCTTGGAGATGATAAATAGTTGCTCTGCCATAATTCCTTTCAAGTGCCTAGTTTTCAACCTTAAATTCTCCCGAGTTTTGGATACTACTGTTTTGGCTTAAGAATTTACTCTGAACCTGAAACTTGTGGAGGCATATGCTTGAGCTAAGTCTAGGTGATTGATTGATATGATACATGAAGGTTGAGCTGCTATTTATCTTATTCCTAGCAATACTAAGTTCTGGAGATTTATTTTAAATTTAAAATCTTACATGATGAGCTCTTGTATGACAAAGTGTAAATTCCTACCAAAGTCATATATGATACATTTAGAGATAGGAAAACCTTTGCACATTTATGCTGCTTGCTTTGCATTGAGTTTAGTCAGCCTTTGTTGTATACCTTATGAGAGTCTTGTTATGCTTTTAAAATCAAGATCACTTACACACTCCACCCACATATGCATTACTCCTACTCTGGGAGTAAGCGCAATCATTTTTCACTTCCATCTAGATCCATCTTAAAAATATTTTTCTCCTACACTGGGAGTAAACACCCAAAAATATACCCTATAGGACAGCCCGTGTTTAATTGCTCTAAGTTCTTATCATTATCTCTCCAATTATTTATATTCAAAGGATGCATGTGGCTATGCAAAAGTATTGAAAAAAGAAAAGAGAGTAAAAGATGGACAAGTGTCCCAACAATTAAAACAATGGGTACTGAGATGCCCGTCTCCCTAAAAAAGAGAGAGAGAAAGAAAAGAAGAAAAAGAAAATAAAGATAGCCCATGTTTTCCCGCAAAAGTTCTAAGTTCCAAAAAGGAGAGTGAGTCATCTTCAAAGAGCAAAAGTAGAATTAGCATTTAGCCACCATATATACACCTATCCACCATATTCCATATACATGCACATCTTAATTTGATTGTATGACTTGACTCTCTGTGGATCCATTGTTTGACTTTACAATATATGAATTGCAAGTATGCTCATCCTTGTTATTGCCACTCCTACAAGCTCCACTGTAATCCTTAGTTATAGGAAGGCATAACATCATTAATGCCTCAGTGAGATCCATAAATACCACATATATTAAGAGACTTGAGGGTGTCATACAATTAAGCTCTGAGTTTTATTTCGAAAACTTGCAAAACTCCAGAATATTGGTACTGTGAAGAATTTGGGACATAGTGCTTGACTTGATAGTTCTATCTTTCGATTGCTCAAGACTTATGCAAAAGCTGAGAAGCTCCATAGTTAAAGGTAAAATGGGGAAGTTTAAAAGTTAGAGCAGTTTTGTCTAATCCGGATGAGAATTTCTGTTTGAAAGCATGTGTACTTGGAAGGCATGAAGCATTGTAGCAACTCCTGATCCAAGTTTATTAACAATTAGGCTTAGTTTGTTTGCCAAGGGACTGGCAAAGGGTAAGCTTGAGGGTATTTTTGACGGTCATTAAATACTAAAAATAACCGTTAACTGTAGCATGATTTGACACAAAATGAATCACAAAGCATAGTTATAGGTTTTGATTCTAACGAGTTCCACGAGTTTTGGTGTTCTCACTTGTATTATAGGAATATGCAATTTTCCATCAATAAAGTATCTTAAATAAGCAATTGGACTGCACCATTGTGACGGGCTCATCGAGACGATCGAAACGGACCTATCATTTGCTATATTCGGAGTTCGGAATCAAAATCTGCGGCGACACATACACCATTGGACTGCAGGAAGCCCAAGAAGACAACGCAGCGAAATTGGGCCCGAAAGGCCACAGTTGGGCGCCGGCCGGCGCCAGGGTGGGGCCGGCTAGCCCCACTTCTAGGGTTTTGGCCCTCGGCTTCTAGAGTCTTCCTCCACCGCCTTTGAGGAGTCATCTCGACCCCACGTTAAGTCGGTTTGATCCAACAGCGCGTATTCATCCCATCGGGCTATAAATAAAGGGGCAGACCCCCGTGGAGGCATCTCTATTCCTGAGCTTCAATTCAATATCTCCAGTTAGGGTTAGATTTAGCAATTAGGAGAGACTAGTTCTTCTAGATCTAGTCTTGTTTAGATAAGTAGAGAGATAGAGTAGAGGAGTAGAGTTCTGGAGGAGTTCCGGCCTGTCGGCACTTCTTCATAGCTGTATTTTTCTGGATTCAGCTTCCTCACCTAGAGCTGCGTTCTAAGGTACTTTTGTATTTAACTTCTAATTCAAGTAAGCATTTATTCTAATTCGTTCTTAAGTTTGCAACTCATATTGAGTGCTTTGATCTTGGTCATTACTTGATTGAAGCAGTATTTCGCAGTGTAGGCGTGGTGCCTAGCCTAGTTTTACTTGAAAATGTCCCCTGATTGGCCGGATAGTGGTAGTTCACGTAGGTGACAGCTACGTTGATTCCTCTATAGTCCACTTTCCGTTGATAGGATTGATAGGTGTATAAGTATTTGGTAGGAGGAAACTATGATTTCCACTCTTATTCATTTCACTGCCCAGTTAGAACGATATTATTCAAAGCTTACCGGTTGTTGGAACTAGATAATCATTAGCTATTTTCTCTTTCTTGATATTATCTAGCCTAATTATAGGGTTAAGTTTATCAGCTTGGTCATTATCACATAATGTTCCTTGTGGATACGATATTTAAAACCTCCGGGTGAAGTGTTACATCGGTATTATATCCGTGCGCTTGCGGATAATCTGATAATAATAATATTTAGTAGAGTGCACTTAATTTATCCCAACAAGCATAGAAATACAAAATTAAACCAATTTAGCTCTATTTCAAAATTAGCAAAATTCAGGCTGTTACAGATATACTCACCAAGCCACTAGATGAGAAGAGGTTTTGCAAGTTGAGGAATGAATTGAATATTCTTGATTTCTCCAATATGAGTTGAGGCCACCCCACATATATGACATGCCTCTACTCCGACAAAGAAAGGTAAAAATTATTTGACATGGCATTCATACTTACTAGGACATATTTAGAGCATATAGACATACTTACAACTTAGGATCATTCATGGAAATAAAATGCTTTTGATGTATATATGCTACCACTACTACTTTTCTTGCTTGCATGGACTAGTGGTAACATATGACATGTGTGCGTGCTTGATCCCTAGTGTTCAATCTAGTTCATGAGCTCAAGGTATATAACTTAACATGGGCAAGATAACCCCTTGTGGCGTGAAGAAGCTTGTCCTTAGATCAAACTTAGTTATATATCCTAAGCAAGTGTACTAAATTGAGCCAAAGTGACAAATGAACTCTCTTTTCAAATCAAATGAACTTGACTAATTCTCTCCACAAAAATTATCTTTTTTGTGAAATTGTTGACAAAGGGGGAGAGAAAGTTACAAAAGAAAGAGTTAGTGCAATGAACCATCATTAGGCCGATGATGGGAGAGCAATAGGCCAAAGAAGAGGGGTAATTAAAACTTTAAAACAAACAAGTAGGGGGAGCAATCACATATGCAAGTTGTTGCATTTGGATCTGTATTAATCATATGATTGCTCATTATACTTGTATTTACTTTTATATACATGCTTGTGTGGTGTTTGATAGTAGTAGAACATGAATGATGATTTGAACAACTACCTTGTGTAGGTTGTAACTAGATGTTCTTGTTCTTTCAAGTGGTACTAGAGCCTTGTTTATATTGTGATCTTACAGTATGCTCTAGTGTTTGTGTTTATCTAGTTACTAAGGTGCTAAGGATGGTATACATGGCAACTCCGATGGTATCAGGCTTCAAAGGTCCATCCTATACACCTTAGCATTATTTTTGGTAAAATTGCTCACCATGAAAATGCATATGTGCTAGCTTTCAATCCAAACTCGATGCACATATGTAGGGGGATCTAATGCTACCAAAATAGAACTTGTGATGGTTGTCCAAATCATTTCACGATCTACTTATGGACAAGCATGACAAAGTTCAATATCTTAATGCATATTTCTTTTGTAAAAAGGGTTGTCATCAATTACCAAGAAAGGGGAGATTGAAAGTCCTTAGTTTGGTTTTGACAATTGATGAAACCTAGCTACTAACCTAAGAGCTAAGTGCGTGTAGCGTAAGAAAGGTTAGTAATGAGGAGGAAGATGACATGAGCTAAAGTGAAGATCAAGTCTTGAAAAGGTGAAAAGGAAAGGAACAAGGAGCTAGAGGTAAAGGTAAAAGGATAGGGCTCTTTGTTTCGGTGATCAAGACACTTAGTGAGTACGATCATGTTTAGGATAGATGGCAGGACTATCAAGAGGAGAATTATTTCGTGAACCTGGTTGGCAAGTGCTCTAGGTTGCATATTAGTTGTATACACTTGAAACTAATCTAGAGTGACTAACTCCGCCTTGCAAATGTGCTTAAAACTTACTAACATTCGTACCTAAGAGTGTGAAACACTTAAATGTTAGCCTATGAGAGTAAGGGCGATTAGAAAGACTTGGAGAAGCACTCAGAGGTACACCGGACGCTGGACGTGTCCGGTGGGTGTGCACCAGACGCGTCCGGTGCGCATTTGGCCTTTCTGGAACCTCTTTGAGTAGACACCGAACGCTCGCTCCAACGCGTCCGGTGACTTCAAACGTGCGTCCGATGGTATCTCTACGAATCTGACTCGGTGAGTGCACTGGACGCTGGGAGCGTCCGGTAACCTAACAGTGGACGCGTCCGGTGCCATTTTGAGCTCTCTGGATGCTCTCTGCATGGACACCAGACGCCGGTGTCGGAGCATCCAGTGTGATGGCTCTGCGTCCGGTGCTAGTGCGCAGTGAAGTTTTTCAAACGGCTAGTACACGTGTCATCGGGCGATACACCGGACAACCACTGGACGCGTCCTGTGTGAACTTGTTCAGCGTCCGGTGTGCACAATTTCGGTGGAAAAAGGCTAGTTCTTTGATTACACTTATAAATAGGAGTGTGGATGGCTTGGGGCTTTGCTCTTGCACATTTTGATCTTCTTAAGCCTCTTGTGAGCCTAGCACACTCTCTCCAACTCTCTCCTCTTTGATTCAACTTGAGATTTTGATTGAGAGATAGTGAATCAAGTGTAGTGATCATCATCTTGCATCCTAGTGCAGTTGGTGACTTGGCGCCGGAGTAATTCTTGTTACTCTTGGTGATTGCCGTCACCTAGCTGGTTTGGAGGTGAAGAAGGTGTGGAGAAGCTCGGTGATTATGCTTGCTCACACCGGTGGATTATGAGGGGTTCGTGCCTACCCCGAGCGGAGTGCTCAAAGGTAACTCTAGTGGATTGCTCATGTCATTGAGTTACTTCCTCCGTGGTAGGTCCTTGTGGCGCCTTGTGTAGGCTCGGTGTGTGATACCGATTAGCCACCGGACCACCGGTTGAAGTCGACACAACGGGGACATAGCGTGCCGGCAAGCAAGTGAACCCCGGAGATAAATATTTGTGTTCATCTTGATATTGTCATCTTCGAGTGAGTGATTTATTGATTATCCCGGTGATTGGCTTCATCTAAAGGTAAAGGTATAACTTCTAAGCTCCTCACTTTACCTTGTGCAAAGTAGTTAGTTTCTAACTTGTTTAGCCTTGTGTAGTTGCTTTGCTCTTGCTTGCTAGTTTGTGTGGCTTAGTGTTTAGAAAACACTAGAATTGTGTAGGTGGCTTGCATAATTTAGTTGTAGTTTTAGCATTGCACTTATAGCCCCTCGTGGTTCTAATCCTTATTCTAGTACTTTGTATAATTTTAATTTAGGCTATTCGTCTCCTCTAGCCAACTTAGACCTTTCACATCTCCGGCCAATAATTGTGGTTAATGGCTGCTAATGATCGTGTTGATCAGCCCACGTATGGCCATGCACACGTTTTAGTTGATGGGCAAGGCAAACTATATGTCGCATCAATCTTGCATCTGTACACGTATTATACACACGCGTATACACGGCTAGTTAAACAACTCACGTGCATGCATCCTCTTATTAGGATTTTAAGCTTGTGCGTTCACCCGTTTCGGCCATGAAACGTCTACATACTTTGTATGTATTTTGAAGAACTCCAAAATCTGCAAATACAAAAGTTGTTCCATTTAATGAGCTACACAACTTACATTTAAGGCTCAACTTCAGATTCTAAGTAATTTTTGAATTAGAGTTTTAAATTCAAATTTAGAAATAGAATTTAGGGTTTAATTTGAATTTTCAGCCATTAATTTCAAAAACTTTTTATATGAAAGTTGCTCCACTAAATAAGAGCTACAACTTTGCTTTTGGGACTAAGACCCAATTTGTTTTGAAATTAGGGTTTAAGCCCGATTTAGGTTTTTTAAAATTAAATTGCAATTGAATTCACTCTACAGCCCTAAGCACAAGCTATCAATGAAATTTAAACTTGTTCTTAGTTGATGCAGGGCAAAATTGACAAGAATCATACATGATATGCGGTGCTCATGATGATATGCCCAATTTTAGTGTTCAGTAACACTAGAAGTGCTATAGGCTTCTTCTGATACTAACCCTCTTCTCCCCATCGGCTACCTTCTCTCTTTCTTGGGCCGGATTCCAAATCTTTGCCGCATTCTGCCTTCCGAGTGGAGTTTGGGTCTCCAGCAATGACATTGTGGAGGTTGCTTGAGGTTGGGATGAAAGCTTGGACAACAACATTTACGGACGTTGTTCCCTTCTTAGAGGTTTCTTTTTCTACCTCTCTTATCGTGTTGGATATTGTGGGTGAAAATCAGTGGACTACCATGTCGGTGTTTTGTGTTGCTTCCTCTTTGGGGGCTTGGCTAAGTTTTCTAGTTCCACGGTTACTCTTTACACTCTGGTCTCGGTTCAGAGGTTTTGGTGTCACTCGGTGGGTCGTTGTGTTTCTCATGTCTCTGCTAGTTGCTAGTTGCTAGTTAAGTTGTCTAGTTGAGCTTTTTTTAAAACTAAGTTAGAGAAGTAGTGGTGTGAGTTGAGTGGTTGTTGTAGCAGATTGTAGAATGAGTGAAATACTCTCCTTATTTACATGGTTTTAACTGGACGGACACTTGTCTCTTTTTTCTTTTTTTTATAGAATAGCAACAAAATTTTTAGGAGACGTTTAGATTCAAGGTATAAAAATTTTGCGTGTCACATCGGATGTTTTATGAGATGTCGGAAGAATTTTTTTATATAGTAATAGAAGCCTAATTACATAGCTTGCTTGTAAACCGTGAGATAAATTTATTAAGCATAATTAATCCATCATCAGCAAATATTTACTGTAGCCAAACATTGTTAAATTATGGGCTAATTAGGCTTAAAGATATATCTCATAATTTACTCGCAATCTAGGTAATTAGTTATTTTTCGTCTATATTTAATATTTATGTCTAAATATCTGATGTGATGGGTGTAAAAATTTTGAGATGTATAGGCCCTTAGAGTAAGGCTACTAATACAGTCGGCTTGATACCACTGCTATTTATTACCTTGGCCAAGCCGGCTATAACAACACACTTCTTCTCTGGTCCACGTTAGTATTTAACCGGCTTACAGCCTCCTATTATACTTGTTCTTAACATCCTTTTTGTTTAGAAAAAGGGTGTTTAGATTTAAATGCTAACTTTTGCAATAAGTATCCAATCATGACCTAATTAGATTTAAAAAATTCGTGTCGCAACTTTTACGATGCCATCAAATTAGTTTCAGTTTTTCTTAACATTTAATTCTCCATGCATGTTTAGATATGATAAAACTTTTAGAATTTGGGGTGTATCTGGACACGGCCACATTTTTTTTTAGACTAGACACGGCCAAGACACGACCCGAAACCCGGGCGGATCCGTGTCGCACGTCGGCGGTCAAGGTCAATTCCTTCGGAGCGCTGGCGGCCGTGTCTTCCCTCTTCCCCGCCGTGCGCGTGGTGTCGTTGTGTGTGCCGCTGAGTATGAGCACGCAGCCGCCACCGCCCACCCACTGCCTCCAGCTTTAGCTCACCTTTTGCTTTGCACGCGGACGCGGTCAAGGCATCCCATCCCATCTCACTTTCTTGTTTGCTTATCTCATCTCAGCCAAGAAAGAGAGAAAAGGGGACCAACCTGGCCAAGAAGATAGTCTCCTCTCTGCACGACCACGAATCTTCCGATCCTCTCAAGACTCGAGTTAGTCAACCAATATCAGCAGCATCAGCACGGGGATCTGGGAAGGAAGACAAAGGAGGGGATCCAAATCCGATCAGATCGATTGCGGAGCGCCGGAGCTCGGGGCGATTCATGCCAAGATGCTGCAGCGGGCGGCGAGCAACGCCTACTCGTGGTGGTGGGCGAGCCAAATCCGGACCACCCAGTCCAAATGGCTCGACGCAAACCTGCAGGGTCAGTTCCGGTTCTGATTCCCACATGTTCTTCATTCATTCATCTCCTGCTCTGAATTATCGCTGTCCTGTCCTCAAGACGGACCTCAACTCTCTGATGACTGATCTTGTGTTGTGTGCAGATATGGAGAATCGAGTCAAGATCATGCTTAAACTCCTCGGGCAGGAAGCCGATTCCTTTGGAAAGAGGGCCGAGATGTACTACCACACCAGACCTGAGGTGATAAGCCATGTGGAGCAACTCTACAGGGCCTACAGAGCTCTCGTCGAACGCTATGACCACATATCCAAGGAGCTCCATAAGGCCAATCACACCATTGCTACTGCTTGTCCAGAAGAGGTACAGTATGCAATGTTAGAAGAGGAGGATCATGATTTACCCAAAGCAATCACACCAATCGCCTTACACAAGAAACACAAGCCCACGGTCCAAGAGATTCTTAACGCAAAGAGACAAGGTCCGTCAGGGTCAGGGTGGAACAAGCCACCCTCCGATCCACAAATGAGCTCTGAGGAGGCGCGAGAAGAGATCGGCAGACTTCAGAAAGCTATACTTGTTCTGCAAACCGAAAAAGAGTATGTTAAGAGTTCATACGAGAGTGGTATTGCTCGATACTGGGAGATAGAGAAGCAGATTGCAGATACACAGAAGGAAATTTGTCTTATTCATGACAAATTTGATGCACATGCAGCCATCGGCGATGGTGAAGCCCGTGTCTTGATGACAATAACAGCTCTTAGATCTTGTCAGGGAACCATTTCTGAGCTTGTACATCACTTTGAGGAGCTGATCAGGCTTGCAACTGTGGAGTTGGAAAAAACAAAGTTTTTACGAGCACAGCTGTGTGCTATGGATGGCAACACTGATACATCTTCAAGAGAGGCAAGCGGCACAGACACGCCGGTGAACACAAGGTCTTACCCCGTTACCCAGACAATACTTGAGTTGCAGCCCATATATGAGAAACTTAACAAGTTTTTTGCCAGAGGTTCTGAATCCTCAGCGGAGGAGATTGCAGGGAATGTTGATGAACTTGTTGATAAAGTCATTAACTTGAAGATCAAGTTCCCGAAACAGACAGCACAAATCAATCAACTCATACAAGAGAATGAGAACCTAAAGAATAAATTGGATGAGCTACAAGATGAGATGGCGCTTCGTGATGACCAAAGTGACTTAAATGAACAGATCAAGCAATTAGAGGATGACTTTAGCACAGTCCGAGTTCTTGAAAGATCAATTATTGAGGAAGAAGCCTCTGTCAGCGCAGGCTTTTCTGAAGTTGTTAGCTGCATAATTAATATCTCAAAGGCGCTTGGATCTGTTGGCCCTGAAGATGTTGCAACGGTTTCAAAAGATGTGGTCCTGGAGCACTCTACAGAAGAGGGCAAGGGTGGGGACTTCAGAGACACAGAGGCACCGACTCTGAGTCATAGTTTGGGCCAGGATAGAGAAGATGTCTCGGCAGTGGTTAATGACAATGGTAATGATGGCATCCATGGCTCGAGGAATGCTAATGAGGAAAAAGTTCCTGGGAGTTGCTTAATGCAACAGGTTAGATACAAATTGTGTCTACATTCTGAGGACCATATTAATGCGTCTGTCAGTTCAGAAAATGAAAACCGAGTTCATGATTCAGGTGAGGGTAATGTTGAAAGCTCATCAGGAGAAGTATTCCAGAGTTCATCAGAAAATGTGAATGGAAGTAGAAACTTCCCTAAAGGTGAAATTGTGAGAGGTGAATATCCACTGGGAATAGTCAGACAGACTCATCTCGTCCACTCAGGTAGTATGAATACTTTAGACAAGAAATATGGCTCAAATGAAACTTCTCAGTCACTAATGGAAGTTGCTGAGGGAAATATTGGTGATGGAACTTCTTTCATCAGCAGTAGTGTAATCCAGGAGGAAGGACTTGGAGATAGTAAATCAAAAAATACCAGTGGGCAGATTAGTCCAATTGCTTCCTCAGACCTGTACAGTATAAAGGAAAAAGATTCCCTAGAGGAATCATCATTGCCGGAAGCTACTTGTTTCAGGGGTGCTGATAAGAACCTACACATTGGACATGCAACTGAAGCAAAGTCTGTTGAAGGATCGCCAGACCAAGGTGGTCAACTAAGTGGGCCACAAAATATTGAAAGTTTGAACGAATGCAGCCAAGTTGGGTTGCTTAAAGAGGATGACTGTATTTCATTAGCTCATGTTGATATCCATGATATGAAGAACAGCTATTCCTCAGAAGTGAGGGATGAAACTTCTCTCTGTGTGCCAACTGGAGATTATGAGCAAGTTCTGACAAATTTAGAGAAGAATTCACATGGCAAAGAGCTTGCAAGCGAAGCAACTACCTCGAACAACCATGGAGGAAGGAGTAGGGGTGAAAAGTCTGGTTTTATGAGAGAGAAATCTGTACCTAGCTGGCAAGAATTTCTTCTTGATGGGCTTGAAGGTAGAGAAGCAATACTACTAGCTGGCTATACTTCAGTTCTGCGTAACTACAGAGAAACAAAGATGAGGCTTACCGAACTGGAAAAGAAAAACCAGGAGCATCTTGAAGAGACAAAGGCAGTTATACAGGAGTTAAGGAATGCAAATTCCATGAAGTATGTTGAGATTCAGTCACTAAGAGATGTCCTGGATTCCTCAGAGATGCCTCCAAGTAAAGCAGGTAGTAACTCAAACGGTTTCTTAAGTGTGAGATCTTTTAGAGAAATTGACAGATCAAATGGCACTTTGGGTAGAGATATTTCTAATGTAGAGGAAAGCAGTTCTAGCAACAACGAGGCACCTAACAACACGTCACTTCATGAAATGAGGTTTAGAAACGACATTGACACTTTGGTGGAGGAAAATTTGCAGTTCCTGGTAAGGTATAGCATGGCTTGCCATCACATGCAGGAGTTTGACAGAAGATACCAGGAGGTTCAAAATGAAATGGAAAACATGGAAGATAACAAGACTGGAGAATATGATACTGCAGCAGAGCCCGGACCTGCTGAAAAGAAGTTGAGAGCTCTCCGAACTGAACTGGATGTATGGTTTGAGCAGATTGCGCTTCTTGATCAAGAAGTGCGGCTTAAATCTGCGTCTCTTTGCAGACTGCAAGAGGAGATAGCCGAAGCCCTGCGTGGTAGCTTGGAGATGGACAGAGCCAGGTTTACACCATATGAAGCTGCCAAGTTTCAAGGGGAGGTCCTAAACATGCAGCAATCTACCAGCAAGATTGAGAGCGAGATGCAGGCAGCATCAGAACACATGAGGGGGCTTCAAGCCAAAGTGAACCATGCCCTGGAGGAGGTACGTGAGAGTTTTGAGATTTCATCCCAATGCTTGTCGCAGCCAGAGACCGAAAGTAGCTACGAGAAACAATTCAAGCATTTTCCAAGTCGGACAAGGGTACCGTTGCGGAACTTCCTGTTTGGAACAAAGCGAAAGAAGAAATCAATATTTGCGTGCATTAATCCCTCACTCCAGAAACAGTTCAGCGATTTGTGAGGTGTGTGAGTGTGCTCTTTTTGCATCTCGAGTTCCAGAAACGCATGCATTTCCCACTTGTTATTGAAAAGATGTTGAAGGATGTACACGGTTGCTCTGCTCACCGGACTAAAAATGAGCAACAGTCATATCACCGTTGATCTCCTTGTACTGGGGTAGTTTTGTTCCCCAGAGTACAAAAGCAGGTTGACTTTAGCTTGTGTTTTCTTTTGTTGTAATGGTAATTTGTTCATTTGATTTGATTGAGAATTCCAGAGAAATAAACATCACAAATTATTTGATATACTAGACGAGAAGAGTGTGAAATGAATACACACATCTTATTTACTATGTAAATGCCCATGCGTTGCTATGGGAATCTTAGAATTTTCAATGCAATTCAACACAATAAAAATAAGAAAAAAAACACTACGTTAAGAGCTGAAATTTTCAATGTGATAAGAGTATAAAAAAGTAATGGGTCAAATAAAGTCAACATAAATTAACCAAGCCTTAGCAACATAATGTTTGGGGCCACATTGAAATAAATAAGCGTCAAATTTAGTAACAAAATGTTAAAATAAAGGTACGATAGATAAGTCCTCCACAATTATTTCTTTCATTGTCTTATGCCCATGATGCGGCTAAGATAATCTCGTACGAATAGAGGAATCATGCACCACGGTGAATTCCCATCATACGCCAATACGTCGATCACAAATTTCTTCCGTATTCTTTGGCCATCCTGTGCACAAGAGAAACGGAAATAATAAGTAGGCAACACATAAATATATGACCACAAACATAAAAGTACCATACTCACCGTGGAGATTAGTATGAGTTTTCCATTGTTCCATGCAGACATTAATTGCAGAAGGATGAAAGCATTTAAATCCCTATAGCATAATAAATGTTGAACTTAACGGTCCATTTCTATATATAGCAAAATAAAATCTGGTTCAAATGAAGGTATCTATCTTCGAATGCCGCTTGGGAGTATATGTTTCCACTTGGAAGTTTTTTCCTCACGATCAAACATAAAAAGGTTAAGGCCTCCTCTTTTCCATGGCATAAGAAGCTGCACAATGATTGAAATTAGGACATATCATTTTTTATATATTTTCCACCGATTGATAACAGTGCGGGTCTCTTGTTTCCTCTATTTGCAGAAATTGTGTTTGCACCAAAATTTGGTAATTTTATTGCCAACATAATTTATTGACGGAGCCGAGGATTTGATGAATATTTATCCAAAAGCTTCCAATGGGTTAGAAAAATATCCAAGAGATTTGGAGATCGGCTAATTTAATCCAATAATACTAGTTGAAGGCCGATCGAAACATGTGTACGATATGCATTGCCGAGGGGTCCTCAAGCACGCAGTTAATGTATTTGGCAGGGCTATTTAAGGAATGGCAAGAAGATAGAAGATCGGACACGTTTTTGACTGCCGTCTATTAGAGTCCATGCATGAAGGAAAAGAGGTATTTTTCTTTGGAAAAAACGTGACGTCCAGGTGCAACTGAACGGCGAGAAGCAAGGACACATATCGTATATACATACATGTTTGGGGTTAGGTACTTGGCAAGATGGCTTTTGTCGGTTGAACCAAACAGCAAGAGATACGCCTGCCAAAAAGGAGGAAATCAGTGTCCATGTATTTTAATATTTTTATATTTCTAGATATTTGTTAGGTAAGTTATGTACCGAGTCCCAGGGTATAAATATAAAACCCTGGTTATTGTAATCAACATCTAATCAGTCAATCAATACAATAATCCTTTTGGCTCCGGTCAAAACCTTAGGAGTAGGAGTAATATAGTTTCTCGACGAGTTTTTTCGAACGGGCTGGGTGTCATCCGGTGGACGCAGCCTTGCTTATAAGTACCGTCACGTCTTGTTAAGCTTTGTTTCTTTAATGTCATCCGGTGGACATGAGAGCATAGTAGATCGGGGTTGATTCTTATTTGGTATGGGTTTAGCGTCATCCAGTGGACGTGGGCTCAGATCAAATAAGGATTAGTTATCGATTCATGTTTATTATCTTGAT
Organism: Eremochloa ophiuroides; assembly: GCA_038502445.1. Lineage (NCBI taxonomy): Eukaryota > Viridiplantae > Streptophyta > Magnoliopsida > Poales > Poaceae > Eremochloa > Eremochloa ophiuroides. Next base: position 110,308,536 of record JAHLJS010000001.1, on the reverse strand, counting down.
TAATCTATATTTAGCGTCATCCGGTGGACGAAGGCTTAGATTAACATGGTTAATGGGTATGGATTAGTTATCGGCTCTAATTAACTTGGCATGTTGATTAGATTCATTAAGTTATCGATGTTGCTTATGATTATTTATTGTTTATTTATTTTAAGCATCATCAATCTGCCCAATCTTGATCTGTTTCTTGTCGGCTTAAAACTTTTGTGTCTATCTTGCTTAATTGAATATCAATCGATTATCATGTTTAGGCGAGTAGATCTGTTTGTCATTAGCCGGTTAGTTCAGACCTTGATTGTGTATAGACCGCACTCAAGTAATAAAGTAAATTGTGTGGAGAGTCTTTGATTAATAGATCTAACCATTAGCTTACGTCATGGGCTGCAATGATCCGGTCGATCCCCTTGACATAAGCGACGGGTTAGGTAAATTAGTCAAAGAATCAAAGCATCGTTTACTTTATAGGCTTGTATGGTGCCTATACTTCAGATCGGTTGTTCAGCCGATACTGCTTGTGTCTGCTGAAACGACCTCGATTTCCACGAAGGGAAATCCACAGGCTCGAATTGTAATTCAACAGATTGCTTGGGACAATCCATGAAATTACCCATATCTCAGTTGTCACCAGGATCCATACAACGGTAATTAAGTCTTACATAAACATTTATTACATCGCCACAATGGCGGAATCAACATTCAGAGAAACTTTAGAAGATGCGGAAGTGATTCATCCTTCACGGCCAACTTGAGTGTAGCACGTGACCCTATTCCTCGTCATCATCTCCCTCGAAGTCGTACTCATTCTCGTCACCTGACAGCAAATTTATCAATACGATTTGTACTGGCCACGGAGCCCACCTATGCAGCATTTGCTTTGTGGAAAGTGGATGCAAGGCTATACAAGCAGACCTATAGGCTGAGGTTTTCCTATGCAGCTGTAATCAATGTTTAATTAGTCAAGTTTTATCACCAGTTAACACCATCATCCCTTTTCCCATCACCACACCTCACATACCCACACCTCACTCTCATTCGACAGGCCCAACTCCCTCTCGGGCCTATCTCAGCGGCACACTACCACAACGGGTACACTGCCGGAAAAATGTTATCCAGGGGGAGAAAAGAATATGCTCTCATCTAATAGTGGTTGCAGAAACATTAGGAAAGGTCCATAGACAACGAGTTGGCTTATGTATCGATCGATCAACCATACACTCTGCAGAGGTTTTACTACTCACAAGATTAGCCATCATAGATGCTGTACAATCATCAAGACAGAATTCCGGGTGCTTGCTTGCCTAGGTCGATACCACCCTACCACTCAGCCCTGGGATATTCCGGATCCAACACCGTCACACTGAGACTGGGAGACGCAGTACCGGGCCCCATCAGTGGTACTGCGCATCTAGAACGGTACGGGAATCTGCCATCCGTCACCGTCCACCCTTATCACCTCTCAACCTAGCAGTAGTGGCACCGCCCTACCAAGTAGTCCAGCCGTCTCCCGCCCATCAGAAGCGAGCGAGTAGCAAGGGAATCCAGATGTTTCCGGTCACTAGTCAGATCCTAGGTTGTGACCAAGCAGGCATCTCCACTTAGGGGATACTCTCCCCGTGCCATCACGGCACCTCCGTCCACGGGCTTCAAACCACCAAGGCTATCCCACCCGGAACCTCCTCAACAACTTTACCCGCCATAGGTATCTCACTTGGGGATGCCCAGGTTGCACCCCCGGCACGACTTGCCCCATGGGCTTGTCTCACATCCCACTTGGTCGACATCAACCCTTACCACGCACCCAAGACGCACGCAGCACTCTCTCCCAGTGGTTATAATCAGTTATACACCGTCCCAATTCCACCATATAGCATATAGCATGTAGTAAGTAGTGGAAGAGTAACAGTAAATTAAGCAGCAGCTAACCTAACAGCGGATAGCAGGGTAAAGTCTTATCAAGGCAGGGAATTCAAATGTACTACCATGCAACCAATCCATACATAATCATAAAGCAATAGCAACAATATCATTTGCAATGCGTAAATAGGATCTAAGGATTTGGTGGGACGTGGCACCTTCGTAGTCGTCTCCTAGCTCCTGAAAGTACTCGTGGTCGTCTTCCTTAGTCAGATCCTCCTCCGGCTCTGAAATCGAACACGAAATAGTCGCGTCAGCGACTCCTATAGAGTATTTCAGAAAAATCCAATAAAATAAAGAGCCAAATGCACACAAACATAGTCTTAGATTGTAGATCTCATTTTTCTGAGAATTTTGATATGGTGCGCAATTTTTGGACATCGTATGAATAAGTTATGAATTTCCGAAGATTATCCTATTTTCTGAAAATGGGAAAACTGGTCGGTTAATCAGGGGCAGCTCGGGATTGGTCCACGTGGCGCGCGGGTCCAGTAGTGCGGCATGTGGCGCCTCATCCAAACACAGACCCGATGGTCGCCCACCAGGTGTTCGATGCTGGTTCCCAGAGAGTCGCCGGCGTCGGCGTAGCTCGGCGGAGCTCGGCGGTGGTTCGGCGGTGGTCGGGGGTAGCTCGGCGGGGCTCGGCGTAGCTCGGCATAGCTCGGCGTAGCTCAGCGGGGTTCGGCGTACCTCGGCGGGGCTCGGGCGAATCGAAAATTCGGGCGCCGAGGGGGCCGCTCTCCCGAGGTCTACCGGGGAGGCTCGGGCGAATCGGACATTTGGGCGCGGAGGGTACCGCTCTCCCGAGGTCTACCGGGGAGGCTCGGGCGAATCAAAAATTTGGGCGCCGAAGGGGGCCGCTCTCCCGAGCTCTCCTGGGGAGGCTCGGGCGAATCGGAGATTTGGGTGCCGAAGGGGGCTGCTCTCCCGAGCTCTCCTGGGGAGGCTCGGGCGAATCGGAGATTTGGTGCTAGCAGGGTTCCAGGGCGTCTGTTCAAGGCGGCGGTGTCTCTCCGGTGCGGCGGACGATGACAGGGCGGTGATGACCATATTTCGGCAAGACAGGGCTCGGCTTTCCCAAATTGGCGTGCTCAGGCAGTCGTCCGACCAGATGGTGGAGGGTTAGAGTCGTGGTATGGCCTCCTTCTCTCCCTCGGCATACGGTGGTTCTCCGACGAGGTGGAGGCGCACGTAGCCAAGGCGACAGTCGTGATTCGGGGCTCGGCTATCTAGCGGCGGTGCCGAGGCAGACTTGGCGAACCTCGGCGGCCTTTCTCCGCAGCGCGAGGCGACCGGGGGTACTCGGAACGGATTTTAGGCGAGGCGGAACGTGTCGGCGGCGATGTCGCCGCGACTGTGAGGTTCCGGCGGGGCTAAGGAGGTCTTCTAGGAGATGTATACGCGTCCAGGGTCTATGGCGATGGTATACCAACTACCAATTTTGGCTACCGAGATTCCCAAGGTGCTCGGTTGTGGCGGCGGCGTGTCGCCGACGACGGCGGAAGGCGGCAACGCGGCTACGACCAAGTATTGGTTCAATCGAATGCGGTCTTGTCAAATTGGTGAGGCCAGGGAAGCATACAACACTCTGGTGGCGAACTTTAGCCATGGCATGACCTTCTTTTGGCGACGGCTCGCGGCAGCGCTCCGGTAAGGTCGCAGCGCACGCGGCCAAGGCGATTCAGGCTTCCTCTAGCGCTTAGATCCGTGTAGCTAGCTCAAGGGGTCGTGGCGGTGCTCCACGACGCTCTAACCTATACGGGTGCTAGTCGGATTGCTCGGAACGGGTGATTCGGCGTCGGAACGCGTCGGTGGTGAGCGCGCTCCGCCGAGAACGCGTCGTGCTGCGTTCTCGGTCTAGCAAGCTTGTAGTCCGGGGGTTTCAGCCGGTCGAATGAGTGCATGGTGCAGGTGATCTTCCCGAGCTGGTAAAGGCTCGTGCCTGCGCGTCCCGAGGGTGGAACGCCATGGCAAAAGTAGGGCAAGGTTCGGACATAGCGTGCGGTGGCTCACCGTGGTGTCGGTGAAGCTAGGATGGCGATGCAGTGGCGAGTCGGAGCCGTGCAGAGCGTACACAGTGCCGTGCCGAACCACGACGGGGCTCCGGCTTCTCCTTCGTGTCCGGCTCGGCGTGCTCCGCGGCGGCGGCGCTCTGGCAGCTTCTCCTCCTCTGCTCCGCCCTTCTCCTACGCTCTCTCTCTCGGTCTGGTGCAGTGTGCCGGTCTGTGCTGCGGTGGCGGCGAGGGGAAATGAGGGTAGGGCTTCGGGGTGAGCTCCTTTTTATAGGCGAGCTTGGCCAGCTCCAATGGCGAACGGTCCTGATCGCGCTCGACCGATCGAAGGGCCGTGGCTCGAGTGGATCTAGGGCTCCGGATGGGCGCGGGTTCGCTTGGCGGCCAAGAAAGGAGGGGATAGGAGGGGGACAGCGGGGTCAGGGCTCTGCCATGCTGTCGGCTGTGGGACCGGGGTCACGCCATTCGTGTGACACCCCCGGCAGGCGCGTCGCCTTCATGAGGAAGAAGAACAGTGGGGGGGGGGGCGAGAGCGGCTGACAGGCGGGGCCGGGTTGGCAGCGAGCGCGAGGGTGTGTGTGCCGGTCGCGCGCGCGCTGCCGAGCCGCAACGTGGGCCGCGCGCGGGTGAGGTGAGGAGGAAAGGGCCGGGCTGGCTGGGCCGAATGGCTAGCCTTGCTCTCTCTCCCTTTTCAATTTCTTTTCTTTTTCTATTTTCACTTTAGTGTATAAATACATATATTACCCATTTTAAGTATTGAGTAAATACAAACATAAATTGCAATAAATCCCAAATGTGATGCATAGGCTATTATTCTATGTGAATGGAATTAAAATGCAAGCTATACTCCTTTATTTACCAAATTCATAATGAAACCTATATGCTTGCACAAGAAAAATGGGTTTTCATAATAAATAAATGAAAAATTTTAATTGGTTGGGATTTTTAGATTGTGTGGATTTTTAGGGTTGTTACAGTCCTCCCCCCTCATTAGGATCTCGACCTCGAGATTCAGAGATAACGTACCCATCGAAGAGGTAAGGAAACATAATCCGCAAGTCCGATTCTTTCTCCCACGTAGCTTCTCTTTCAGTGTGATTGCTCCACTCTACTTTGCACATCGGAATAGTCTTGTTCCGCGTCTCCTTGGTATCCCGTGCCAAGATCTTGATCGGATGTTCCTTGTATTCAAGTGTGTCTTGCAGGTCTAATGCATCCGTAGGAACTTGCTCCTCGGGAAGCTTCAGACACTTTCTTAATTGCGAGACATGGAACACGGGGTGTACTCCAGATAATTCCTCCGGTAGTTCCAGCTTGTAAGCAAGCTTTCCAACCCTTTTACAGATCTTGTATGGCCCAACATATCTTGGTGCCAATTTCCCTTTTACGTGGAATCTGACGGTGCCACGAAGCGGAGATACCTTGAGGTAGACATAATCCCCAACCTTGAACTCAAGCTCTCTACGTCTTCTATCTGCATAGCTCTTTTGCCTACTCTGTGCAATTCTCAAATTTTCTCTGACCTGTGCTACGCCTTCCTCTGCTTCTACAATCTTAGCAGGGCCAAAGAAGGCTCTCTCTCCGGGTTCTGACCACATTAGCGGGGTCCTGCAGGGTCTCCCATACAATGCCTCAAACGGTGACATCTTGAGGCTTGTTTGATAGCTGTTGTTGTACGAGAATTCAGCGTGGGGTAAGCAGCTTTCCCAACTGGTCTTGTATTTTATCACACAAGCTCGGAGCATATCTTCGAGAATTTGGTTAACTCTTTCTGTTTGACCGTCAGTTTGTGGGTGATAAGCCGTGCTATAGTCCAGCTTGGTTCCGATGGATTTGTGCAAGGCCTGCCAGAATCGAGACGTGAATTGTGAGCCTCGATCAGATATTATGCTTGTGGGTGCCCCGTGTAGTCTCAGAATGTGGGTTATGTATAAATCCGCCAGCCGTTCGGCCTCGTAGCCAATGCTGATGGGAATGAAGTGAGCGACTTTGGTCAAACGGTCGACTATCACCCAAATCGAATCGTGTTTCTTCTCGGTGCAGGATAACCCAACGATAAAATCCATCGAAATGCATTCTCATTTCCATTCTGGAATTGCGAGGGGTTGTAGTAGGCCGGCTGGTCGTTGATGTTCGGCCTTGATTCTGCTGCAAGTGTCACCTCGGGCTACATGCCCTGCAATGTCTGCCTTCATATTCTCCCACCAGAAGTGCTTCCTTAGATCATGGTACATCTTGGCTGACCCTGGGTGAATGCAATATTTGGAGTCATGCCCTTCTGACAGAATCTCTTCTCGTATCGCTGAATCCGTCGGTACGCAGATTCTATCTTTGTACCATACAGTTCCCTGCTCATCTTCTCGGTATTCGGGGCCTCTTCCCAGCTTCATCAAACCACGGATATAGTCTATCTCAGGACAGTTCTTTTGCGCTTCACGGATCCGTGAGGTGAGATTGTACTCGACGCGAAGCTCATTTAGCATGCCATAGGAGATTACCTCGAGCTGGAACGCGTCAAACTCTCTCCTGAGCTCAGACGGCATAGACTTGGTGATGAGGGTATGGCAGTAGCTTTTGCGGCTAAATGCATCAGCGACTACGTTAGCCTTCCCTGGGTGGTAATGGATCTCAAGATCATAGTCCTTGATGAGTTCTAGCCATCTGCGCTGCCTCATATTCAGATCTTCCTGTGTGAAGAAGTACTTCAGGCTCTTGTGGTCGGTGTATATGTCACACTTGTTGCTCATCAGATAGTGTCTCCAAATCTTGAGTGCATGTACCACGGCTGCAAGTTCTAGGTCATGAGTCGGGTATCGCTGCTCATGTTCCTTCAACTGTCTTGAGGCATAAGCTATCACCCTTCCTTCTTGCATTAGTACACAGCCCAAACCTTGCCGAGAGGCATCACAATATACAGCAAAATCTTTGTGAATATCGGACAGGGCTAGTACAGGTGTAGTAGTGAGCTTCTCCTTCAAGGTCTGAAAACTCTTCTCACATTCAGGAGTCCATATAAACTTGTTCTCTTTCTTCAGCAAGTTGGTCATGGGTCTTGCAATCTTGGAGAAGTTCTCAATAAATCTGCGATAGTATCCTGCAAGTCCCAAAAAGCTTCTGATTTCTGACACATTACAGGGTTGTTCCCACTCTTTCACAGCTTCAATCTTGGCTGGGTCTACCGCGACTCCTTCTCCTGACAGTACGTGTCCAAGGAAAGCAACTTCCTCAAGCCAGAATTCGCACTTGGAGAATTTGGCGTATAGCTGGTTGCGAGACAACCTCTCCAATACGGTCCTCAGATGATGTTCATGTTCCTCTTTGGTGGCTGAATAAACCAATATATCATCAATGAATACCACCACAAACTTGTCTAGCTCATTCATGAAGATCTTGTTCATCATGTTTATGAAGTATGCTGGAGCATTAGTGAGTCCAAATGAGACTACTGTGCACTCATACTGTCCATATCTAGTGACAAATGCAGTCTTCGGGATATCCTCTTCCCTGATCCTCATCTGATGGTACCCTGATCGGAGATCAATCTTTGAGAAGTACTTGGCCTTACTCAGTTGATCTAACAGATCATCGATGCGGGGCAGTGGGTACTTATTCTTGACTGTAACCGCATTCAGATTCCGGTAGTCAATGCACATCCTCATCGTGCCATCCTTCTTCTTGACAAACAAAACGGGAGATCCCCAGGGCGAAGCACTAGGCCTAATGAAGCCCTTCTCCAGTAATTCTCCTAGCTGCTTCTTAAGTTCCTTCAACTCATCAGCCGACATTCTGTAGGGTCTTTTGGCAATCGGTGCAGTCCCTGGCATCAGCTCTATAACAAACTCCACATCTCTATCTGGTGACATTCCTGGCAACTCCTCTGGAAATACGTCATTGAATTCACAGACTACTGGCACATCTCTGAATGTCAGCTCTGTCTTATCTGCTTTAGTCTCCAGGGCACATAGGAGGGCTTGGACTCTCTCGGTTTGGGGTACACATCGAACAGCTGTTCCCCAAGGGTGGGTTACCTGAACATATCTAGGTGAACAAGATATCACTCCCCGGTGTTTGGTTAGCCAGTCCATGCCTAAGATGACATCTAAGCTATTGGAGGGTAGTAGGGTTAGGTCAGCTCGAAAGTCAAGTCCCTCGATTGTGATTATCACTCCCCTACATATGTGAACGCTTCTGAAGGTTCCTAAGGGCGAGCTAGTTAGGATGGGGTTTGCTCTCGGGGTTACAGGTATGTTATGCTTACGTGCATATGCAGATGAAATGTATGAACATGTAGCTCCCGAATCGAACAGAACTGTAGCCATGTTACCCTGAACTAGGAACGTACCGTACACAGCATCAGGTGCAGCTTCAGCTTCCTCAGCAGTCATATGGTTCAGTCTTCCGGGTAGCAGATCCCCGGTTCGGTGTGCCCTGTGCAGCTGCTGGTGCACGGTTGAGGTCGGGGCACACAGCCACATGGTGTCCAGGCTTTCCGCATCCGAAGCAAGTGAAGGGCGCACTGCCTGCTGTAGCTGTCGCAGGAGCCTTCCAATTGCTTGTCCTTGGCGTGTTGGTAGCGGGGGCGGGTGTGTTCTGCACAGCTCGAGTCGGCGCAGGGTAGGTCTGAGCGGGGCGGTGATAGTTGCTGCTGTTGGTACCACCACGGCTCGTTCCCGAAGAGGGTCCCTGGCGAGTCCGGAAAGGCGGAGCTGCACCCGTTCGCTGTCTCTGGGCTGGAGCAGTGCGAGCGGGTCCCTCAGAGCGGCGCTTCTTTCCCTTGTTCTGGGCCTCGAATTCCAGTCGTGCTTCCATGCGATCCTTCTCGATCTCAATACAGCGGTCAATCAGCTCACGCAGAGTGTAGCTCTTGTTCCCTGACAGAGCCAACCTGATCTTGGTCTGAAGTCCCTTCCTGTAGTAGTACATCTTTTCCTTCTCGGAACTCACGCAAGACGCAGGTGCGTAGCGGAGCAAGCAGTAGAAGCGGGTGGTGTACTCGTGGATCCGATCAGCTCCCTGGGAGATGTTGCGAAACTCGTTCTCCTTGGCCTCCATGACTCCCTTAGGAATGTGGTGGTCACGGAAAGCCTCGGTGAACTCATCCCAGTCAATGCGGGCTGGGTCCTCGTGAGCGCTGGTGTAGTTGTCCCACCATGCTCGTGCAGCACCGGTCAGCTGGTGGCTAGCAATCCCAACACACTCCTCGTTGGAGCAAGTGGTCAGGTCCAGCTTCTTCTCCATCTCTTTAAGCCAATCGTCGGCAGCGAGAGGATCGCTGTCGGTCCCGTCGAAGGTAGGTGGCCTCAGCTTCAGGAAACCCTCTAGTTTCCTTTGGAAGTCATTCTGGGGTGGCCCATGGTGCCTGTTCATCCCAGTAGCTATGGCATTCAGTAGCTGGGTCTGCTATGCCATTACTTCCGCCAACGTTGGTGGCGGCGGCGGCGGCGGTGGCGGAGGCACGTTCTCACCCTGTGGTGGCGGATCGTTCACCGGCGGTGCATCCTCTGCCCGGCGCAGCTCTTCTTCCAAGTTAACTCCAGCTCGCCTGCCAGCTGGGCGTTCACGGTTGCGACCACGCCCGCGTCCTGGCGCAGGTGCGGGGGAGGGCTGGCGGTTCTCCAGGCGCGCGGAACGTCTCATTGACATCTGAAGTTATTAGGTACGTGCTCAGTGCAGTAATAATCTTGTAGTGGTTTAAGTAGGAGTTAGATGTTTTCAACGATTTAAATGAATTAAAACATTCTTCATGCTATCCTACACTCAACCAAAGAAGCATAGAGATCCATAAGAAGCATAAGATCCAAATGTCACTCATCACATGGTTATTATTATATAAAGGATGTTCCTAGCTGCTAAGAAGATCGTGCTATGCGCAGATAGCCAATGGCAGGACAACTCATGGTATCTCTAGTCTAAGGGCTACGCAGGGTCCCATAAGCTACTGGTGCACAAGGTCAATAGCCATTTGATCGGGATCTCAATAGTGCCGTCGTGCAGTGGACGAAGTGGTGGTCCAAGGCTGGTCATCTGCGAATTTTTCAAGAAATGTATTAGCAGGTCCTTGTATTAGATAAGCCATTGCATAAAAAGTGAATGCAAGGTCGGTAATATAACCGAAAGAGAGTCTGGCTTCCTATTCTAACGTCCATTCTCTATGGGTCTCGTCCTACAGTCAAGTATGGCTCTGATACCAACTGAAACGACCGCGATTTCCGCGAAGGAAAATCCACAGGCTCGAATTGTAATTCAACAGATTGCTTGGGACAATCCATGAAATTACCCATATCTCAGTTGTCACCAGGATCCATACAACGGTAATTAAGTCTTACATAAACATTTATTACATCGCCACAATGACGGAATCAACATTCAGAGAAGCTTTAGAAGATGCGGAAGCGATTCATCCTTCACGGCCAACTTGAGTGTAGCACGTGACCCTATTCCTCGTCATCATCTCCCTCGAAGTCGTACTCATTCTCGTCACCTGACAGCAAATTTATCAGTACGATTTGTACTGGCCAAGGAGCCCACCTATGCAGCATTTGCTTTGTGGAAAGTGGATGCAAGGCTATACAAGCAGACCTATAGGCTGAGGTTTTCCTATGCAGCTGTAATCAATGTTTAATTAGTCAAGTTTTATCACCAGTTAACACCATCATCCCTTTTCCCATCACCACACCTCACATACCCACACCTCACTCTCATTCGACAGGCCCAACTCCCTCTCGGGCCTATCTCAGCGGCACACTACCACAACGGGTACACTGCCGGAAAAATGTTATCCAGGGGGAGAAAAGAATATGCTCTCATCTAATAGTGGTTGCAGAAACATTAGGAAAGGTCCATAGCCAACGAGTTGGCTTATGTATCGATCGATCAACCATACACTCTGCAGAGGTTTTACTACTCACAAGATTAGCCATCATCGATGCTGTACAATCATCTAGGCAGAATTCCGGGTGCTTGCTTGCCTAGGTTGATACTACCCTACCACTCGGCCCTGGGATATTCCGGATCTAACACCGTCACACTGAGACTGGGAGACGCAGTACTGGGCCCCATCAGTGGTACTGCGCATCTAGAACGGTACGGGAATCTGCCATCCGTCACCGTCCACCCTTATCACCTCTCAACCTAGCAGTAGTGGCACCGCCCTACCAAGTAGTCCAGCCGTCTCCCGCCCATCAGAAGCGAGCGAGTAGCAAGGGAATCCAGATGTTTCCGGTCACTAGTCAGATCCTAGGTTGTGACCAAGCAGGCTCTCCACTTAGGGGATACTCTCCCCGTGCCATCACGGCACCTCTGTCCACGGGCTTCAAACCACCAAGGCTATCCCACCCGGAACCTCCTCAACAACTTTACCCGCCACAGGTATCTCACTTGGGGATGCCCAGGTTGCACCCCCGGCACGACTTGCCCCATGGGCTTGTCTCACATCCCACTTGGTCGACATCAACCCTTACCACGCACCCAAGACGCACGCAGCACTCTCTCCCAGAGGTTATAATCAGTTATACACCATCCCAATTCCACCACATAGCATATAGCATGTAGTAAGTAGTGGAAGAGTAACAGTAAATTAAGCAGCAGCTAACCTAACAGCGGATAGCAGGGTAAAGTCTTATCAAGGCAGGGAATTCAAATGTACTACCATGCAACCAATCCATACATAATCATAAAGCAATAGCAACAATATCATTTGCAATGCGTAAATAGGATCTAAGGATTTGGTGGGACGTGGCACCTTCGTAGTCGTCTCCTAGCTCCTGAAAGTACTCGTGGTCGTCTCCCTTAGTCAGATCCTCCTCCGGCTCTGAAATCGAACACGAAATAGTCGCGTTAGCGACTCCTATAGAGTATTTCAGAAAAATCCAATAAAATAAAGAGCCAAATGCACACAAACATAGTCTTAGATTGTAGATCTCATTTTTCTAAGAATTTTGATATATGGTGCGCAATTTTTGGACATCGTATGAATAAGTTATGAATTTCCGAAGATTATCCTATTTTCTGAAAATGGGAAAACTGGTCGGTTAATCAGGGGCAGCTCGGGATTGGTCCACGTGGCGCGCGGGTCCAGTAGTGCGGCATGTGGCGCCTCATCCGAACACAGACTCGATGGTCGCCCACCAGGTGTTCGATGCTGGTTCCCAGAGAGTCGCCGGCGTCGGCGTAGCTCGGCGGAGCTCGGCGGTGGTTCGGCGGTGGTCGGGGGTAGCTCGGCGGGGCTCGGTGTAGCTCGGCATAGCTCGGCGTAGCTCAGCGGGGTTCGGCATACCTCGGCGGGGCTCGGGCGAATCGGAAATTCGGGCGCCGAGGGGGCCGCTCTCCCGAGGTCTACCGGGGAGGCTCGGGCGAATCGGACATTTGGGCGCCGAGGGTGCCGCTCTCCCGAGGTCTACCGGGGAGGCTCGGGCGAATCGGACATTTGGGTGCCGAGGGTGCCGCTCTCCCGAGGTCTACCGGGGAGGCTCGGGCGAATCGGAAATTTGGGCGCCGAAGGGGGCCGCTCTCCCGAGCTCTCCTGGGGAGGCTCGGGCGAATCGGAGATTTGGGTGCCGAAGGGGGCTGCTCTCCCGAGCTCTCCTGGGGAGGCTCGGGCGAATCGGAGATTTGGTGCTAGCAGGGTTCCAGGGCGTCTGTTCAAGGCGGCGGTGTCTCTCCGGTGCGGCGGACGATGACAGGGCGGTGATGACCATATTTCGGCAAGACAGGGCTCGGCTTTCCCAAATTGGCGTGCTCAGGCAGTCGTCCGACCAGATGGTGGCGGGTTAGAGTCGTGGTATGGCCTCCTTCTCTCCCTCGGCATACGGTGGTTCTCCGACGAGGTGGAGGCGCACGTAGCCAAGGCGACAGTCGTGATTCGGGGCTCGGCTATCTAGCGGCGGTGCCGAGGCAGACTTGGCGAACCTCGGCGGCCTTTCTCCGCAGCGCGAGGCGACCGGGGGTACTCGGAACGGATTTTAGGCGAGGCGGAACGTGTCGGCGGCGATGTCGCCGCGACTGTGAGGTTCCGGCGGGGCTAAGGAGGTCTTCTAGGAGATGTATACGCGTCCAGGGTCTATGGCGATGGTATACCAACTACCAATTTTGGCTACCGAGATTCCCAAGGTGCTCGGTTGTGGCGGCGGCGTGTCGCCGACGACGGCGGAAGGCGGCAACGCGGCTACGACCAAGTATTGGTTCAATCGAATGCGGTCTTATCAAATTGGTGAGGCCAGGGAAGCATACAACACTCTGGTGGCGAACTTTAGCCATGGCATGACCTTCTTTTGGCGATGGCTCGCGGCAGCGCTCCGGTAAGGTCGCAGCGCACGCGGCCAAGGCGATTCAGGCTTCCTCTAGCGCTTAGATCCGCGTAGCTAGCTCAAGGGGTCGTGGCGGTGCTCCACGACGCTCTAACCTATACGGGTGCTAGTCGGATTGCTCGGAACGGGTGATTCGGCGTCGGAACGCGTCGGTGGTGAGCGCGCTCCGCCGAGAACGCGTCGTGCTGCGTTCTCGGTCTAGCAAGCTTGTAGTCCGGGGGTTTCGGCTGGTCGAATGAGTGCATGGTGCAGGTGATCTTCCCGAGCCGGTAAAGGCTCGTGCCTGCGCGTCCCGAGGGTGGAACGCCATGGCAAAAGCAGGGCAAGGTTCGGATATAGCGTGCGGTGGCTCACCGTGGTGTCGGTGAAGCTAGGATGGCGATGCAGTGGCGAGTCGGAGCCGTGCAGAGCGTACGCAGTGCCGTGCCGAACCACGACGGGGCTCCGGCTTCTCCTTCGTGTCCGGCTCGGCATGCTCCGCGGCGGCGGCGCTCTGGCAGCTTCTCCTCCTCTGCTCCGTCCTCTCCTACGCTCTCTCTCTCGGTCTGGTGCAGTGTGCCGGTCTGTGCTGCGGTGGCGGCGAGGGGAAATGAGGGTAGGGCTTCGGGGTGAGCTCCTTTTTATAGGCGAGCTTGGCCAGCTCCAATGGCGAACGGTTCTGATCGCGCTCGACCGATCGAAGGGCCGTGGCTCGAGTGGATCTAGGGCTCCGGATGGGCGCGGGTTCGCTTGGCGGCCAAGAAAGGAGGGGACAGGAGGGGGACAGCGGGGTCAGGGCTCTGCCATGCTGTCGGCTGTGGGACCGGGGTCACGCCATTCGCGTGACACCCCCGGCAGGTGCGTCGCCTTCATGAGGAAGAAGAACAGTGGGGGGGGGGGGGCGAGAGCGGCTGACAGGCGGGGCCGGGTTGGCAGCGAGCGCGAGCGTGTGTGTGCCGGTCGCGCGCGCGCTGCCGAGCCGCAACGTGGGCCGCGCGCGGGTGAGGTGAGGAGGAAAGGGCCGGGCTGGCTGGGCCGAATGGCTAGCCTTGCTCTCTCTTCCTTTTCAATTTCTTTTCTTTTTCTATTTTCACTTTAGTATATAAATACATATATCACCCATTTTAAGTATTGAGTAAATACAAACATAAATTGGAATAAATCCCAAATGTGATGCATAGGCTATTATTCTATGTGAATGGAATTAAAATGCAAGCTATACTCTTTTATTTACCAAATTCATAATGAAACCTATATGCTTGCACAAGAAAAATGGGTTTCATAATAAATAAATGAAAAATTTTAATTGGTTGGGATTTTTAGATTGTGTGAATTTTTAGGGTTGTTACATCTGCCTGCTGCACGTTCTATTCTTCCAATCTTCTTTATATGCTGTCTTGTGTTTCAAGTCATGTCAAGATCGATTCAAGTGTGTTAATTAGCTGCAACGATCCGGTCGATCCTAATTAATAGATCTGATAGATTAAGATATGTTTCGACACATAAGGCAATGTATGAATTGGATCTGTTTAATATAATTTGGTTTCATTCATGTTTATTCTTGAATCGGTTAAAATGCATATCGGATGTTTTGCTATACTCATGCTATCGATTCTTGTGATCGGATATCGGCTCTCTAGCTGATAGCCTATTAAGAAGGTCCATTGGGCCGGATATCCGGAACCACTCGGGACACACCAGTGGTTCCGCATCGGGTTACTGATCGACTCTTTTTCCTTGTCAATTGCAGGTCAAATTGACTGGCTCGCCTGGAGATTCATCGGTGCTCATCTACGCCGATCGTCGAAGTTAGCTGGGTCTGTTCGCTCCGTGCCTATAGGATCGTTCCGGTTTCGCTGGTGTGCTAAGTGCGAACCAGATTTCGCGCCAACACACATTTTGGCACATCCGGTGGGACCACAATCTCTCGGTTTATCATATTGGGACTGAATTTTTCGTTAACAACGAAAGGCTGATACTAGCATTTATTCGGCCATCAATCGAGATGCTGAGTAATTTCATCAGAAACGGCATACATCAGTATATTTGTTCTATTGGATAGGTATCCAACACGTCAACCACGTTGGATCTAATATTAAGCTCAGATGTCGGCATGCTTTGATCGGGCATGATATTCGGCCTGGAGTTGGACGCGGAACGGAAGTCTCACCACGGAAAAGGACATGCATCGGCATCGGCTAAATAAATAACTCCAAGGCTCCAAGCAGATGTTTCACTGAAGGAAGCGGAGCAACGTGTGTCAGTAGTACTGGTGGGAATATTTAAATTCCTTGTTGACGCGAAAGCTGATGATCAGGAAGCTAATATAGGGAGCAAAGCAATGACGACAAAATACTGATTAAATTGGAGCAAAGCAATGACGACAAAATACTGATTAAATTGGTGGTATGCTGCCAGACAGCCGATTGACTGCATTGGCTATTAAAAAAAAATCCTGAGAAAACAAGAGAGTAGGAAAGCTGATGCCTCGAAAAAAAAAGAAGAAGAAAGTGCATGTACAAGGGAGAAGCATAGTACTAATAGCCAATCAGCTCTAAGCAAGAAAAAGAAGAAAATTGGCTAAAGGCAGTTGTTTCGGAGGCGGATCTGCTGTGCACGTCCTTGATTATTTTTGTCGCTGCCGAAGTCATGACGGATTACTTCGGATCCCTCAGTGCAACAGATGTACAAGATAGATTGTGTCGGTTGTTCGGTAAGAGTACATATCATCTTTTGGGGACCTGGGTCTCCGTTGTTTATTTCAATCGGCTATCGAACAGACGATTCACCAAAATATCAAAGCTGACAATCGTGCTTATTGACTCAATAGCCGATTACAATAGACTTGGGAGGCCGGTTTCCGATCGGCTAAAACAAAAGTTCAATCTAATCGGCTCATTAAAAAAATATATATTCTGTGGTAGACTGTAGACTGACCGTTATCTTGTGCAGAAGGGTAGAGCGAAATTCTCAGAAGCGGTAAACAAACATTAGTCCTGGTTCGGCAGCCGTTTTGCTTAGAGGAGTCATCATGATGGTTATGTCATCCCTATTCTTCTATGCTGATTGAGTGAGAAAAGGGCCGATGGAAAATAGAAGGATCGGCTGCTACCCTTGAGAGGCACCTGGTGTCGTCGAGTTGATAGGAAATAAGTTGATGATTTGCTATCTAGCAGAAGAGCAGGTGACCATGCCCTACAGGATTCGTCCAAGCATAATAATACAGCCGAAACAATTGGTGTTGGCTGTTAGTATCGATTCATCATTTATTCGTCAAATCGGGATGCATTTCATACATAGAACAAATACAACAATATAGATCTCGAGTCCTATACATCACTACTAGAGAAGAAAGGTAGGGAGAAGGAGTAGAGGTGTAGACCGTCACTAGCAGCAGCCGGTGCAGGCGCAGTCGAGTCGGTGGTGCTGTCCCCGAGGCGCCGGCGTTGTTGTCGTCAGCGGTCGGTGCCATGGCGTCGGTGTAGTCGCGGGCGTCGACGGCAGGGTTGGAGTGGCGTTGCTGGCGTCGGTGGTGCTTCCCGTTGCTAGCAGCGCCCCTCTCGGATCGGATTAGGGTTAGGATGTCGGTGGGGTGAATGGCGGCGCGGTGAACCTCGTACCGTGTGCCCCGGCCCCCACCTTTCCTATATAGCGCTGTGCGACGGGGGCCCACCAACCATGTAGGGTTGGGCGCCCCCGATCAGGGCGCGAGAACAAGGCCCATAGGCCGTTGGGCCTAAGGTTAGTGGGAGATCAATGCAACATTCTCCCCCTTGATCTCTCATTATTTCTTAGTTCTTTAATTTCTTACTTAAACTTTCATTTCATGGTTTTCTTATTTCATCCTATTCCATCATAGATTAATGTATCGAACTGTCTCATCGTCACAGCAATTTGTGCCGTTGGACCAACAGCCACAACACATTTCTCTATTTTGGAATGAAATTCTCTTTGGTCCCTTTGTTTGTTCGGAATCATAGGCTTTACTTTAAACCCATGCCGGCTACATGCTCTCTGAACACGTTGGGTGGCAAGCCTTTTGTGAGCGGATCCGCAAGCATTCTTTGTGTACTTATATACTCAAGATTTATGACATGATCCCGAACTTTATCTTTCACAACATAGTACTTTATGTCAATGTGTTTGGCAGCACCACTTGACCTATTGTTGTGAGCATATTCTACCGCTGGATTGTTATCACAATACAGCTTCATTGGTTCATTTATCTTATCAATCACTTTCAATCCGGGTATGAATTTCTTTAGCCAATTCACCTGCCCTGTTGCCTCATAGCATGCTACAAACTTGGCGTACATTGTTGAGGATGTAGTCACAGTTTGTTTGGAGCTTTTCCATGATATAGCCCCTCCTGCGAGAGTAAATATGTATCCTGATGTGGATTTTCTTTTGTCTCCCGCAAAATCAGAATCTGAATACCCCTCTATCTGCAGGGAATCAGTCCTTCTATATGTTAGCATGAGGCCTTTCGTACCCTGCAAATAACGCAGGACTTTCTTCACTAACTTGCAATGTTCATATCCTGGATTCTTTTGATATCTGCCAAGTAACCCGGTTACAAAAGCTAAGTCAGGGCGTGTGCACACTTGAGCATATTGTAAACTTCCAACTGCTGAAGCATACGATACCGCTTTCATTCGATTAACTTCATATTCATTCTCGGGACACTGGTGTTCCCCATATACATCGCCCTTGACTATAGGAGCAGTGAGGGACTGCATGCATGCATACTAAATTTCTTCAGAACCTTTTCTATGTACGCCTTTTGCGATAATCCTAGAACCCCTTTTCTTCTATCTCGATGGATCTCTATTCCCAAAACGAACGAGGCCTCACCAAGATCTTTCATATCAAAATTTGAGGACAAGAATTTCTTCGTTTCTATCAATAGATTCATATCATTACTTGCAAGTAGTATATCATCCACGTACAGGACCAAAAATATGTACTTTCCATTCTTAAACTTCGCATAAACGCAATTGTCCTCAACATTTTCTTTAAACCCGAAACCTCTTATTGTTCTATCAAACTTCAAGTACCACTGTCGAGAAGCTTGTTTTAATCCGTAAATTGATTTCTTCAGGCGGCATCCCATATTTTCTTTTCCTTTTACGGCGAAACCTTTCGGTTGCGCCATATAAACATTTTCCTCCAAATCCCCATTAAGGAATGCCGTCTTTACATCCATTTGATGCAACTCCAAATCATAGTGAGCTACAAGCGCCATTATAATTCTGAAGGAATCCTTACATGAGACTGGAGAAAAGGTCTCATTATAATCAATTCCTTCTCTTTGCGTAAAGCCTTTCGCCACAAGTCGGGTTTTAAATCTTTCTATTTTCCCTTGGGAGTCATACTTCGTCTTGTAGACCCATTTGCAGCCTACTGTTTTGGCCCCTTTGGGAATATTTTCTAAGTCCCAAACTTTATTGGCACTCATTGACTTCATTTCATCTTCCATGGCCTTAAGCCACTTGGATGAATAGCAGCTTTTCATGGCTTCTTCATATGAGGTGGGATCATCCTCCATATGATATTCTTCTGTTTCATAAACTTCATAGTCATCAGAAATAGCTGATCTTCTTATTCTTTGAGACCTTCTTAGGGCCTCTGGCGCTTGTTCCACAATGGGCTGTGGTTGTTCTTCCTCATGAGCGACATTTGGTTCTATAGGATTCTGGGGAATAGGTTCCTCTTGTTCATTCATTGTCGCCATGGGAGAACTAGCAACAGGCGTTGGCACACTGGTGGCTTGCACTGTCGATGTACCAACAGCAGCAACAGGTAGCTCAAAAAATGGTTCTTCATCCATCGGAGTGGGCACAAATACCCGCTTCTCCTCTAGATTGATTTCTCTTGCTACCTTGCTCCCCCTTATCATGTTATCCTCCAAGAAGACAGCGTGTCTTGTTTCTGTAATCTTCGTATGTCTGTCAGGACAATAGAAGCGACACCCTTTTGATTTTTCTGGATAGCCAATAAAATGGCAGCTGACTGTCTTGGAGTCTAACTTTCCTATGTTCGGGTTAAAAACTTTTGCCTTAGCTGGACAACCCCACACACATAGATGGTTAAGTGAGGGTTCTCTTCCTGTCCATAGTTCATATAGTGTTTTAGGCACTGATTTGCTTGGTACACGATTAAGTATGTGAATGGCGGTTTTCAGCGCCTCCATCCACAAACTAATCGGTAATGTGGAGTAACTAATCATGCTTCTTACCATATCCATTAAGGTACGGTTTCGTCTTTCAGCCACTCCATTCTGCTGAGGCTCCCCCGGTGTGGAGTACTGAGCAACTATGCCATTTTCCTGTAGAAACCTTGCAAAAGGTCCAGGAACTTGGCCATAAGGGGTATGTCGCCCGTAGTACTCTCCACCTCGGTCGGATCGTACTAACTTTATTTTCTTATTGTGCTGGTTTTCAACCTCAGCTTTAAATATCTTGAATTTATCCAATGCTTCCGATCTTTATTTAATTGGATAAATGTAGCCATAACGAGAGTAGTCGTCTGTGAATGTTATAAACGAGTCATAACCATCCACGCTTTTCACAGGAAAAGGACCACATATATCGGTGTGGATTAGTTCTAAAATTCCTGCGGTTCGTTTGGCATCTTTCTTAATTTTCTTAACATATTTTCCTTTGATACAATCAATACATTGTTTTGAATCAGAAAATTCTAAGTGCGGAAGAATTGATTCTTTAACTAATCGTTCTATTCTCCCTCTCGAAATATGGCCCAATCGACAATGCCATAATTTCGAAGAGTTATTTTCAATTCTCTTCCGCTTCTTACTTACATTCGTAGATGGGGAAACATTCACATTCATATCACATATATCATTCACATTCTCAGAGAGGGATAATAAATAAAGCTTGTCTTTTCGGAAGGCAAGACCAACACATTTATTATTAACAAAAATCTTACACTTGCCATCACCAAAATGACAAGCAATACCATGATCATCAAGTTTCGAAACACTTATTAAATTTCTACGTAAAGAGGGAACATAAAGTACTTCTTTAAGTCTAAGTACAAAACCATTATTCAATTCTAAAAGGAAATCTCCAATGGCTTCAACATTGGCTTGTACTCCATTTGCAACTTTAATCGTTCTTTCTCCTCTTTGCAAGGTTCTCGTCCCACTTAATCCCTGTAAAGAATTCATAACATGAGTAGTTGCTCCAGAATCAACCCACCAAGTGGATTTTTCATAACATAAATACAGGGATTCATCTACAAATGTAATAAATTCCTCACCTCTCTTTAGCAGAGATTTCAGGAAATCTGGGCAATCTCTCTTGTAGTGCCCTCTCTTAAAGCAGTACTTGCACTGATCAATTTCAGCTGAGCCATACTGATTGTTCTGCGGATTCTGCTGATTCTGCTGATTTTCTGAGTTCTGGGGCTTCTTTCCCTGTTGGTTGGAGGAAGAGGACTTATCCCACTGAGGTTTCCCTTGTGGTTTGGAATTCTTACCACCAAAGTTCTTTCTCTTGTTGTCCTTCACAAAGTGAGCAGTGTCACCCTGTAGGGACTTCAGTCTCTCCTCTTCTTGAGCACACATAGCCATGAGAGTTTCTAAGTTCCACTTCTCAGGCTGGATGTTGTAGTTCAAAATGAAATGTTCATATTCTTTTGGCAAAGAAGCAAAGATCAAATGAATCAGGAGGTCATCCTCCTTCAGCTTCATCTCCTTAAGCTTGTTTGCCGTAGAGTTCATCTTACAAATGTGCTCTCTAATGCCACCACCAGTATACTTCTCAGTGAGAAGCTTCTTCATTAGTGCACTTGCTTTGGCCTTGGTAGACCCAGTGAACAGATTCTTGACATGGTTAAGGTATTCTGTGGCAGTGGCACATTCAGTGATTGAACTTGCCAAATGTTCTTCTATGGTGGCTTTCGCCACCAACAAGCACTTGCGGTTGGACTGAGTCCATCGCCTATGCTCAAGATCATATTTCATTCTTATCTCAGCATGATCACCCTTTCGGGCATTGAACTCAGCTTTAGTTTCATCTGCATCTCTCACCGGTTCCTCTGGTTCAACAGGACACGGTGAGAGGATGGCATAATCGATCTCATTCAGGCCAAGTTCCAGTTCATACTTATCCCGCCACTGACGGTAGTTATTCCCATTCAGCAGTGGAATATTACCGATGTTCACATTGCTTTTGATTACTGAAATCACACCGGAGTAAGTGAGAAACAATATTTAAATTAAAATATACATATTCACCAACGCATAAATTTTAGATCACCGTTGGGCAGAAATAAAAACAATGCATAATTCCTCAAGGATAAAAAAAATTATAACATTGCTATTAACAACGTTGGTCAGAAAATAACAACATTATAATACCATCAAAATCATTCATTCATTTTTTCAAAATTAAATTCTCCCGTTGGTTCGAATTTAATAATGAAAATCATCATCAATAATTCGCAGCGGAAACATGAAATTCTCATCAAATTTATCTAATTTACAAAAGCAAAACATTATGATTCTCTAATCTCTGCAAATTTATCTCGTTGGTTCAAAACTTACAGAGGTCCAAAAGTTCAAAATTGATATTCAAAACAATTCATATATATAATAAAACAGCTTCTGAAAATTAGATAAAGAAAAAAAATGATTGCCACTGTGTAATCGGCCGATTTTGGCCCATCAGCGGCAAACGGCCCGGTCCAACCGGCCGCACGCACGCGCGCTGGAGGCCCTCTCCGCGTTCAGGCCGCAACCTGGGCCTGGGCCGGGAATTCACTCGCCCGCCTGGGCTCAATGTGGCCCGTTCGGTCAGCGATCAATCGCGGCCGTCGATTTCCATCCAACGGTCACGCACACGTTTCGGGTGAACAAAAACCCCGGCTGAATGAAAACGCCCCGAACCCTAACTCATTTCCTTTCTTTCTCTTCTCTCTCTTCTCTCTCTCTACCAGCCGCACGCAGTGCTTGTTCTGTCTCGCAGGAGAGCGGCGGTGGCCGATGGTGGCGCGAGGCCACCAGAGAGGAGAAAGAGCTGGCGCCATCGTGGCTCCCCTCGCCGGAGCGCGCGTGCGGTCGCGACCGCGCGCGGCCCCGTCGAGTGGTGTCTCGGTGGTGCCCTGTTCACTAGCGCACGCGCCGTGGTGAAGCCCGCCGGCGAGCGGCGGTTCGTTCCTCTTTTCGCCCGGCGTGCAAGACGACCGGCGGTGATGAGGACGGACCCAGGTAGGCCCGCATGTTCATGTTAGGGTTTCGTTCTTCTCGATCTGTGTCGGTCATGTTAGGGTTAGGGTTTCGTTCTTCCCGATTTGAATCGGTTGCTTCGTTCTTACTTCCCGATCTCAATCTATTCGCAACCTGGCTTTGATACCATTGTTAGTATCGATTCATCATTTATTCGTCAGATCGGGATGCATTTCATACATAGAACAAATACAACAGTGTAGATCTCGAGTCCTATACATCACTACTAGAGAAGAAAGGTAGGGAGAAGGAGTAGAGGTGTAGACCGTCACTACCATCAGCCGGTGCAGGCGCAGTCGGAGTCGGTGGTGCTGTCCCCGAGGCGCCGGCGTTGTTGTCGTCAGCGGGCGGTGCCATGGCGTCGGTGTAGTCACGGGCGTCGACGGCAGGGTTGGAGTGGCGTTGCTGGCGTCGGTGGTGCTTCCCATTGCTGGCAGCGCCCCTCTCGGATCGGATTAGGGTTAGGATGTCGGTGGGGTGAATGGCGGCGCGGTGAACCTCGTACCGTGTGCCCCGGCCCCCACCTTTTCTATATAGCGCTGTGCGACGGGGGCCCACCAACCATGTAGGGTTGGGCGCCCCCGATCAGGGCGCGAGAACAAGGCCCATAGGCCGTTGGGCCTAAGGTTAGTGGGAGATCACCCCAGCATTGGCTAGAAGGCAACATGTCCGGAAGAACCTCTGTGGCTTCCAAGCAACCCACTAGTTCTGATAAACCAATTGCTCTGATATCGCCTCGGATCCCTGCTGTTGTTTATTAAATGAGCGAGGTCGCTCGAGGTCCTATCGGATAAAGCCGATAGAAAATTCGGGTAACTGTAGATTGATCTATCAAGCACCTCAGCACGCAAATAAAATAAGATCAGACTGATTCACAGGAAAAGTTAAGCTAATGAAGGTGATAGCCGCCGATCAACATGGACATCGGCCCCAGTCATTCTTGTCGCTGCTGTGCAGCCCAATCATACTGGCATGGGCTTCCTCTTCCTGTGACGTTTGCCGGAGACTGTTGATTGGAATTTATCTGTGAATTCAAAAATCGACTGTGCAAGAATTTCGGGTACACTATTATTAGAAGCCCATATATTAAAATCCACCCATGTGCGGACCACAGGAGATGGTACTCGAAATACATCAAAGGTCTGGCAGCTGTGCAAAGCTATTTAAGGAATTGGAAATGATGATGCACACAATCGTGCAAGCAAGTTGGGTGCAGAATCAGCCGATGTCACCAATAGCCATTAGTGGATCTTGAAACGATCTCGATTTCCACGAAGAGAAATCCATAGGCACGCAATATAATTAAATAGATTGTATCGAACAATCCATAAAATTAGTCAATTCTTAGTTGATATCAGGATCCATACAACGAGTACATAACAGAGTCTTACATAATTTATTACATCGCCACACTGGCGGAATCAACAATTAAGAGAAGCTAAAAAGATGCGAAAACGATCCATCCTTTACGGCCAACTTGAGTGTAGCACACGACCCTACTCTTCCCAATCGTCTCCATCGAAGTCGTACTCTTTCTCGTCACCTGACAGCAAATTATCAGTACGATTTGTACTGGCCACGGAGTCCACCTATGATAGCAGTTGCTTTGTGGAAAGTGGATGCAAAGCTGTACAATCAGACCTATAAGCTGGGGTTTCCTATGCAAAAATGTGGCCAATATTTTAATAGCCAAGTTTTATCTCATTCAACTCCACCCATCCACCCAATTCATTCCATTCCCATCCCATACACCACGTTTCTCACCATCTCGCACTCATTCAGCAGGCCCAACTCCCTCTCGGGCCTGTCTCAGTAGCACAATGCCGAATCGGGCACACTGTCGGAAAGCGTCATCCAGGGGGAGAAAAGAACACTCACTACACTAGTAGAAGCTTCACAGGAAAGGTCCATAGCCAACGAGTCAGCATATGTATCGATCGATCAACCATACACTATGCAGAGGTTTCACTACTCACAAGATTAGCCATCATATGTGTTGCGCAGTCACCTAGACAGAATTCCGGGTGCTTGCTTGCCTAGGTCGATGCCACTCTACCACTCAGCCCTGGGATAATCAGGTTCCGACACCATCATGCTGAGATTGGAAGACGCAGTACCGGGCCCAATCAATGATACTGCGCATCTAGAACGGAACGGGAACCCATCGACCGTCTCCGCTCACCCTTATCACCTCTCAACCTAGCAGTAGTGGCACCGTCCTACCAAGTAGTCCAGCCGTTCCCCGCCCATCGAAGACGAGTGAGCAGTAGATTCCTATGAACTTGAAACTAATCCGTCCTAAGTTTGACCAAGCAGGCATCTCCACTTAGTGGATACTCTCCCCGTGCCATCACAGCACCTCTGTTCGCGGGCTCCAAACCACACAGGCCGTCCAACCTGGAACCACCTCGTAATCCATTACCTGCCACAGGTATCTCTCGTAGGGATACCCAGGTTGCACCCCCAGGACGACTTGCCCTTCTGGATCGTCTCATAACCCACTTGGTCGACTTCATCCCTCACCACGCACCCAGGACACACGCAGCATGCTCCCCCATTAAGTTTAGGTTTATACAGACTGCCCGCATAAACCATATAATCTCATTAGTAACAAGTAGTAGAAAAGCAATTATTAAAAATAGCAACATCTATCCTATCAGCGGATAGTAGGGTGAGAGTTTACCAAGGCAGGGTAATCAATTATTCTAACATGCAACCTAAACAGTTATATCATATGATCATAAAGCAATGGCAAGACGATATTAGCAATACGTAATAGGTGCTAAGGATTTGGTGGGACGTGGCACCTTCGTAGTCGTCCCCTAGCTCCTGAAGGTACTCGTGGTCGTCCTCCTCATTCTGATTCTCCTCCGGCTCTGAAAACGAAATCGAAATAGTCGCATTAGCGACTCCTATAGATCATTCAGAAAAATCCAATAAAAATAGAAGATCCAAATGCACTCAAACATAAGTTCAGTTTGTAGAGCTCATTTTTCTGAGAATTTTGAAATGTGGTGCGCAATTTTTGGACAACGTATGAATAAGTTATGAATTTCCGAAGTTTATCCTATTTTCTGAAAATGGAAAAAGGGCCAATTAACCCGGAAGTGACACGTGGCAGCTTGAGATTGGTCAGGTTACTGTTCATGTTGACCAAGTCAACAGTTTGGCTGGCAATCCTACTCCTAAGTTTTAGCCGGAGCCGAAAGATGTGTTGTATTGATGTGTGTGTTCTATTACAATGGCCGGGGCTTATATTTATACCCAGGGCTTTGATAGAGTCCTATTCGAATTACAACTCAAGATAAATACGGAAACTAACAAACTTTCCTTAATTAAAGGTAACTTGGAGCCCAATCTTTTCTTTCTTTATCGGACTCCGAACCTGATCGTTTTCTGGCGCCGGAGATTTGTGTTGACGTCATCAATCGCCTATTTCCTTCAAACGCACCGTCTATGCTTCAGCCCAACAATCGATTCCGGGACCCGATCGACTATCTGTCTGGGCCTCTATCCCGAAATCGGCTATCTGCACTCGGCATCGACTATCTGCACTCGGTCCAGATTTTGGTGTAAACACTGAGTAAATGAGGTAAATGGTATTCCAGAGATAGAATATAGAGACTCACTAATGTAGTAAGACAATCTCGAGATTCGGCTAAAGTAAAGAAAACCTATGTAATTACTAAATACAAAGTCTACAGCCTACGCCACATTACACATCTTCATCTATAGCATAATCTACTCAGAAAACATCATAAGGAGCATCATCTAATGAGGATATTAAGACACAAGGGTCACCTCCTTCGCGACCGCGCTCTACTCGTCCTATGTACGGGGGGTGGACCACAGAGGAACCAACGCAGCTGTCACCTACGCGGACTACCACATGACCCGGCACGTCAGGGTGCCTCCGTAGGGTTAGGGTCCGCGGGGGTTAGCAGTTGTTTTCAAGTATGCAAGCATGGAGCTTGGGTATGCGGAGATCGGCGGATATGTCAGTATCCCACGGGCAGAGGGGTAGGTGGACTGGTGGTGACAGCCCTGTCCATCTCTAGCATTCTCCCACGTTCGGATATTGAGTAGGAGTTCGTAAAGTCTCTATCGGCTGGCAGACCAGCTGCGGGGATCTCCCTATCACCTCAGACTTAGTTCTGATACTAGAACTACTAATTAGATGATTTGCTAACAGTTCTTTGCATAATTATATATGACCAATGCCTGCTCAATTAGATATATTCTTTTATTCTTTATTTTTATTTTATCCTTGAGGTTGATCCATATGTGTGTCCACTATATTGAAATCATGTCTTATTTCTGTTTACTCTATGCCTACCATTGCACTCAATAAGTGATCATGTTTACACCACGCTTGATGCATATTGCCCTCCTACGGGAAATTATAAATACGACACCCTACTCATAGGTTGAAATGCTACAATGATAGTTCTGTGCGTTTGCAGAGTAATCTTATTCCTTACTGAGCTATCGATTGGCGTACCTAAGTACCGTTACTTAAGGATTGTAATTCTTGTTGCACCCCACGGCGCCGTGCCACAGTTTTGCATATCGTAAGTAATGACGGTTAGGAAGGCCAATCTGGCACTTCTAACTGCTATTACCAGACTGCATTACCTAGGCCGGCGCCACTAATGGCCAAGGATTACCTTTCTGAAGTAATGGTGGTTTGGAATGTCAACTTATGTTTCTAAGTATTATTATTAAGGACGGACCTTTAGTCTATTTTTAGTAGTAATGCTAAGAAACGCCAACAAGCATTTCTAGCGCCGTTGCCGGGGATGGACTTTTAGTCTATCTTTTGTAATGATGTTATGAAATGCCAACAAGCATTTCTGGCGCCGTTGCCGGGGAGAGCAAAAACATCTATGCTGGCATAAACATTGATTACAAAATAAGCATCGGTAGACGTAGTTTAAACAGCCTAACTTCGCTGTTTTCTTCCTCTTTTTATTGGAATGAAAACATGATAGTGTATGAGCGGTTTTGCTCTGCCGAACAATTTCATCCGCAATCCGGAAGCACTCCTAAGGAAGAAAAGGTCTAGTACCGTTTCTTCTTCTGCTACTCCGTCGGCAGACAAATCGTTCACTCTCGCACCATCCGCTACTACCGTCATGGCCAAGACACTCCGTGACTACTCCATCCCCACTGTTGCCAACATGCCCGTTGGGCCCGCTGTCAACATCGGAAATGGAAATTTCGAGATCTGTACAAGCCTTATCTCGATGGTGCAGGCAAGCCAATTCTGTGGCTTGCCAAGCGAGGATGCAAACGCTCATTTGCAACACTTCCTTGAGCTGTGCGACACCATTGTCATCAAAGACGTCGCACAAGACAGTATCAGGCTCCGCTTGTTTCCTTTCTCCCTCACGGGGAAAGCGAAACAATGGTTCTATCAAAATAAGGAAGCCGTCAACACGTGGGACAAGTGTTCCGCAGCATTCCTCGCCAAGTTCTTCCCCATGAGCAAGACCAGCGCTCTAAGGGGAAAGATCTCAAACTTCCAGCAATCTTCTCTTGAATCTATCCCCGAAGCATGGGAAAGGCTTCAACAGTACATCCGAGTCTGCCCTCATCATGGAATGGAAGATTGGCTCGTGCTCCAAAACTTCTATGAAGGTCTCACGGCCATGTCAAAGAGGCACGTAGATGCCGCAGCTGGAGGTGCATTCCTCTCTCTCACCATCGCGGATGCAACTGCACTCATTGAGAAGATGGTGGCCAATCAGAGCTGGAGAGAAGGAAGAAAAACACAAAAAGGCTCACATACCGTGAAGGAGACGGACTTGCTTGCCGTAAAATTAGACTTGCTAATGCAAAAGCTGGACGATCGTGCTTCCAACCCTACCATGAGTACCGTCCAGGCCACGGACTTATATATGACGTGTGAAGTCTGTGAGAACGTTGGCCACTCAGCGAATAACTGTCCCGAAACCCAAGAAGAAGCTTCATATGTCAACAATGGGTTTCGCCAACCTCAGCAAGGTAATAACGGATGGAACAACCAACACCGCCCGCAAGGTAATAATTTCAATTCAAACCAACCTTTCTTAAAAGATCTCGTTCTAGGACAAGCTAAAATCAATGAAAGTTTGACCAAAAAGCTATCCTTCAATGATAAAATGTTTAAAAATATAAATGCCAAGCTTGAAACTTTGTCTTCTTCTATTCAAAATCACGCAAGTTTTAACAAAATGATAGAAACACAAATGGCACAAATAGCTGCTTCTATTCCTGTCAACAATGCGGGAAAAATCCCGAGGCAACCCGAGACTTCTCCCGAGTTTGTTCATACAGCTACAGATTAATAAAGGAAGGAATGTCTGGCCAACAGACTACAAACGTTGAGGCCTTGCCGAAGGTCATCGGTAATTATCTAAATAAATAAATAATTATCTGAAGGGGCCCACACCATCATTCAAACTTGAGGGAGGTGTCCCCACTCAGGTATTGTAACTTATCTTTTTGAAAAAATATATAATAAATGAATATTTATATACATGTTTATATAATGAAAAAACATATATTTCATAAAATTATTTTCTTGCATTAAAAGAAATTATTCCCTCTTCCTAGAATTATAAAATTTTATTCCAAAATAAATTCTTCTAAAAAAAATCTATAAAAATAATTTTCTGAAAGAATAAATTTTGTTGAGTCTAAATATTATTTTTAGAATAATTTTGAAAATCAAAAAGTTTCAAATAAAACTTGTGGAAAATTAAAAACTGGAGCAAAAGTTCAAATGGAGTCATTCGTAACCGGCTACACATTAGAAATAGCCGTTAGAGGGAGCTGTAAAAAAGCTGGACCAAACCGGCCCTGTCAGGGGACCGGCCGGTCCCAGGGGCGACCGCCCCCTCGCCAACGGCTCCGAGGCGTGTCCTTCTGCCACCAGCTACTAGCCGTTGCAAGGAGCACTCCCCCGCCTGCATTCAGCTCTATAAGTACAAGGATCCCGGGTGGAGCTCCTCACCCCTCTCATTCTCACATTTTTCATTCCCTCCATCACTCTCTTGCTCCACCATTCTCCAAGCATTTTTCCACAAAGTTCAAGTGCAAGGAAATCCTGCACAAACTTCTTCCACTCCCATCACAAGTCAAGTTCTTGTGCCAAGCTTACCATGAGTGGGATTGGAGGTCGGATTTCCGGCATGTTCCGGAAAGGCCGTCGCTCTCGTGGGGAGTCTAGTCAAAGTACTCCCACACGTGAGGAGAGCCCGCTGCATGAAGAAGAGGAGGCGCCAAGAGGTCACGCCATCGACGAGGCCGACGCTCCCTTCATCAACTTGGAGAGCGAGCGGGAGATGCAAGCATACAACCACCTCAAGGGCGCGAATTCCTGCATACACCGGCCTTCGATCCATACTTTCTCCAGCAGACAGGTATGAACGTCGAATTTAATACCATTTTTGAAAATGTTGGTTGGAGCCAAGTTGCCCCCGTGCATGAACTTGGGTCTCGTTTCTTGACCATCCAAATCTTGGGTACTTTACAAATTGTCGACTATGATATTACCTTTCGTTGCGTTGGGAAAGAACATAGCCTTTACTGGAAAGATTTTGCTACACACTTAAGTTTTCAAGAGCGATGCTCTGTTGATTTGGGTTTTACTCTTTCGGGATATCAGCGTCATACTTTTTGGCACTTGATAACCGGACAAAATGTGACTGAAAAATTCCAACCCAACATCAACACCATCCATCATCCTTCTCTAAGGCTTATGTATAAATGGATTGCTAATTCTTTCTTTCCTAGAGAGGACACTCACCATGCTTATGATATTGAGCTGAAGTTGCTTTATGCCGTGTTTAAAAAAATTAAAGTCGCTCCTGTCTATGACATTGTTAAGCACTGGTTAAACTCTTTTAAAACTTCCACACCAATTATGTGCACTTCACTCATGACACGTCTTGCTGCTAGTGTTGATCCTCATGGTGCTAACACTATTATTTATCTCTCCATTCCGCGCATTATGATCAATGAGTATTATTTTACTCAAGCTCATACTATAAAACGTGATGACTCGGGAACAAACCTGGTATTTTATTATCCGGGATATATAAACGAGATTCCGTTACCTAACCCGGATCTCGCTTTATATAAATCCCCATCCCTCACCTTCGACCTTGTTGAAAGGGAAGAAGCACGCAGGAGTTCTGTTTCTCGCAGGAGATCACGGAGGAGAGAAGTACAGGAGGAAGAGCCTGCGCAGCCTGTGCAGCCTACACCACACCCAGCCATGCCTACCATGATACCAAGGATGGAATGGTCCCCGGTCATATCTACACCTGGGTTCACCCCCGGGTATGGATATGGTATGGGACATGTTCCTCATCCTTATGCGGCTGGAGGGTCAGGGTGGCAACACTCGCAGGAGGCAGGGGGATCAAGGCAGCCCGAGCACGAGCATTCTCCAGATTCTGAAGGCATGTCACCTCCGATACGCCCACAGCCGGTCACACTAGAAGTCCTCAACACACGCATGGGAGGACTAGAACTGCAAAACAGACAAATCCAAGGTACACTCAATGCTCACATCCAGACTTCTACCCAATGGCATGAGCAGTACCAGTAGCAGTTCATGAACCTCGAAGATGCGAACCGGCGGCAGCACGAGGCACAGATGGCTTACCTTCGGTCCATGGGACAATTCCCGGGACCTAGGCCTTGAACTAGCATGGGGTAGGAGACCCCACAAGAGGTAACATGTATCTTTCAATTTCTTGCACTTTATTTCTCGCACTTTTAAATTCTGCAATTTTATTTCCTTATTAAAAAAACAATAAATAAAATATTCCACTCCCATATGTGCTAACATATGTTAGTTTCTCTTCTGTTGAAATGATGAATAGTTGCTCTGTCTATAATTCGTTTGTGCCTAAGTTATAACTTAGTATTCCTCAAGATTTAAGTTTGTTGGCTAAAAATATCTCATTCTGAGAACTTGAAATCTTGTGGGTTGCAATTGCATGATCCTTTTCTAAGTTGTTGCGAGATTTGAGATGGTACAAATAGACTTTGCTATGACTTTGTTCTAAGAGAAACTTGACATCCGGAGATTTCTTTTTAAAAATTCAAAAATCAAAAGTTCTCCAGTGATTATAAAATACCTACCAAGGCCATATGACATGCTCTACTTTTACAAAAACTTAGTCATATGCTACTTACGGAACTTTGAGTTGAGTCAAAACGCTGAGACCTAGTGAGATTATGGTCATACACCCATAATTGAGATTCACGTACACCTACCAAATAAAGCCGACTCTCATCCTGAGAGTTGCGCACAACATGCACCTTTTCATCCACCAAATAAAAATGCCAACCCTCACTTTGAGAGCTAAGCATACAAAAAAAATTTCACTCCTTGTTCACCATCATGACGTCTCTCCATCCAAAAGTTTTCATATGTCAAATCAAAATATGGGCTATGCTAAAAAAAGCCAAAGGGCATGAGAAAACAAACGGGAAAGAAAATTCAAATACTCGTTCAAAAAAAAGAGAAAAAGAGGATGATATTTTTATAGCCCATATTTCTCCCAAGAGTTTTATTCCATCCAATAAAAAGAGAGTCATGATGCATGGAGTGCCAAAAAGATTAGAGATAGGTTTTCACCATTCCACACACTTGCACATCTCAATCAAGGTATATGACTTGCATCTCCTTATGGTCCGGTCTTTGACTTAGCAATATAAGTAATGTAAGTACGCCCACCTTCATACCTACCCAAAACTCCACTCTCAGCCTTAGTAGTAGGATGAAAAGGCAACACTACAATGCCTTTGGTAAGGTAAACCATACACATTGAGTGATTGAGAGAATCATTTGAGGAACTTGGTTTATCTTGCAAAAATTCATAAAACCTCCGGATAAAAGGTCTATCAAAGAATGAATGATTGGTGGGTCTATTATAACCATTCTATCTTGCAACCATCCAAGAAATTGGAGAAACTATAAGCCCCATAAGAAATCAAGGTAAAGAGTGGATACAATGCCAACTTATGTAAATTACGAATGAATGCTATGTTATAGGTATGACTCTTATGAATTATATCGACATTGTAGCAACTCCTGATCAACAACCATACTTGGCTATTTGCTTGGGACGAGCAAAGGTTAAGCTTGGGGGTCTTGTTGGTGGTCCTTATGGATAAATTTTATACCACCAACTTAGACTAAAAAGAGGATTAACAATCATATTCTAGCACATATGTCTTTACTACTAACAAGTTCCACTTGTACCCCTAGCATTCATGTTTTACAGGTTTTATGGCATAACAAGTGGAAATACGCATCAACATGGAGAAAGCGCAAAGTCAAATGACGAATCCAACAAATGCGCAAACAAAGAATACTAAAGAAGCCCACCTTCAAAGCGTAATTAGATCCATCCGTAACCACGGGGGAGGCCCAGGCCCAGGGGACAACCGACCACCCGAAGGCGGTGGCCAGATGGCGCTCCCCAGGGACCGACCACCCCCAGGGGCGACCGCCCCCCAGGTGGGGCCTCCCGGGCCCATCTTCGGAGGCGGTGCTGATGGCGGTTTGCTGATGGCGGTTTCACTTACTTCCACGTTTAGAACGCCCAAACCGTCATAGTCTCAATATAAATAGAGGGTGTTCCATCCCCTTCAAGACACACATCATTTGGAGTCATCTACCTCACACCTCTCACTTGTATCTTTAGAGTAGTATTAGTAGTTTGTGAGCAAGGCAAGAGCTATCAAGGAGAGCTTGTCTTTTTGGAAGAAATGGATCATCTTGGTATGAATACAATTTGGTCTTCTTCCATGAGCAAGTTCTTATCATACTCATATGATTATGCATATGAACTAGAGTCTAGTTATGATCTTGCTATGAGCATAGCACATGAGCTAGAACATAGTTTATGTATCATGTTCTTGACTTGTTCATCATCGTTCTTCATTGTTCATCGAATTAGTATGAATAGAGGAAGAACTAGGAATGAGGTGATGGTTCGTCGTGCTGTCATGGTTGCTCTTAACCTAGCCTGCAATCCGAAGGGTTGGGGTCCGCGGGGGTTAGGAGTTGTTTCTAAATATGCAAGCATGGAGCTTGGGTATGCGGAGATCGGCGGATATGTCGGTATCCCACGGGTAGAGGGGTAGGTGGACAGGTGGTGACAGCCCTGTCCATCCCTAGCATTCCCCCACGTTCGGATATTGAGTAGGAGTTCGTAAAGTCTCTATCGGCTGGCAGACCAGCTGCGGGGATCTCCCTATCACCTCAGACTTAGTCCTGATACTAGAACTACTAATTAGATGATTTGCTAACAGTTCTTTGCATAATTATATATGACCAATGCCTACTCAGTTAGATATATTCTTTTATTCTTTATTTTCCTTTTATCCTTGAGGTTGATCCATATGTTTGTCCACTATCTTGAAATCATGTCTTATTCCTGTTTACTCTATGCCTACCATTGCACTCAATAAGTGGTCATGTTTACACCACGCTTGATGCATATTGCCCTCCTACGGGAAATTATAAATACGACACCCTACTCACGGGTTGAAAGGCTACAATGATAGTTCTGTGCGCTTACAGAATAATCTTATTCCTTATTGAGCTATTGATTGGCGTATCTAAGTACCGTTACTTAAGGATTGTAATTCTTGTTGCACCCCACGGCGCCGTGCCACAGTTTTGCATATCGTAAGTAATGACGGTTAGGAAGGCCAATCCGGCACTTTTAACTGCTATTACCAGACTGCATTACCTAGGCCGGCGCCACTAAGGGCCAAGGATTACCTTTCTGAAGTAATGGTAGTTGGGAATTGTAACACCCCTGGTGTTACTGAACCAAAAATCGGACATGTCATCATATTCATTGCATAATATGCATGTGTAAGCCAATTTTGATATGCCTAGAAATTATAGGTTGTTTGTGTTTAAGTAATTTAGAGTGATTTAATTTCATCTTCTGATGGCTTGTTAATTGGGTGCATTAATTAATCACCACCTTAAAAATAAAGTTTGGAATTAATTTCAAACCTTAAATTGGGCTAAAACCCTAGTTCCAAACTAAGTGGATTTGGGCTTTGGTCTCAAAAGCAAAGTTGTAGCTCTTATTTAATAGAGCAACTTTGGTATACAAAGTTTTTCAAGTTATTGTTTGGAAAGTCGAATTAAACTTGGATTTCTACCTTTAAATTTGAATTTAAAACTTTAATTCAAAAACTACTTTGAATTTGGGGTTGACCCAAAAATAAAGGTTATAAAGCTCACTAGACTGAGCAACTTTCATGTTTATAGATCCTTAATTTATTCAATAAAAATTTGAGATTTGGATTGAATTAGAGAAGGGCTAATTACCCCCTTTTCAATAATTTCAAAAATATTCAAAATTTGAAAATATTTTCTATACCAAAGTTGTACAAAATTAAATTTGTCACATTTCCTATTTTGACCATTTTCTGACTTGTTACATGAAAATGAAAGTAATTTCAAAAATACGAAGTGGATTAACTCTGTGCTACAGTGTTGGGGCAGAGCAGAGCTGCCACGCAACTGCTCGCGGCCGACGCGTCATCGCCGCCGCTCTCGTGTACGAATACACGCGGCCGGGGACGTGGAGCGCTCGCTCGCATCGTAGTCGTCGTGGCACACTCTGGAGCCATCCCTATCTCCTCGTCAAACGCGAAGTCGACGAAGTTCTGCACCTTTCCTCTTCTCGGTTGTCGCCGGCAAGCAACCATTGACGAGCGAAATTGGCCACCATCCTACCATATCTCTCCAATTCATCAAGCCTTCACATCCGCCTCATTCTTGCGCACACTCGGAGCCCCTCCTTTCAGCTTGACATTGCCGGAGGCACGCGAACGCCGTCTTTTGCCTCGCGGCCAGGCAGAGGGCCGCCGCGCTTGGTTTCACCGAGGCCGGCCTGCTCCGGTGAGTCTAACCCCTTAAAGTAGTGTGTCCTAGACCCTTTATCCCTCGCTGAATCTCACGGGCTCGATCGCATCTTCTCTGGAGCACTACAGTTGCCGGAACAGAGATCTTGTCATCGGTTCGTGCTACTGGATTGGCCATTGATGCCGACCGCAAGCCTCGGAGCCTTCTCCACCTCAACCGCGCAGCGCTGCAAGGCTTGGTGAGAACCTTCGATGTGTATCCCTAGTGGTTTAGGTCTGCGATGGCTCGTCGTGGGTGGAACACGTCACGCCGCCGCGGCTGTCCGCCATGGACACCGACGAGCTCGCCATCGTGCTGGAGCCGCCTGTCTTTGCACCTGAATAGGTATGCCTGCTCACGGAGAGTGCGGTAGTGGTGTTCTTGTTGTCGCAGAGGCCGTCGTCGGCGAACCCGCCGCCGGCCGGGCCCCGCTGGCACTGCATGCTGCTGCTCTTGCCTGAGAGAGAGCGAGAGGTTAGGGAAGGGGTACTGGGCCGATTGGGCCAGTCCAGTAACCCTGACTAGGTCAACCAAAATTGGTTTTTCATTTTTCTTAGTAAATGAATAGTAGTGACTTTTGTTATTTTCACAAGAATATTTGCAGAGCTCTAAAAAAAATTATGAAATAAATTTTGTAGCTTCCTTGTGTAGTGCAGTATTTTTGAAAAATTTGAAACTTGGAATTTGAGCACTTTCTATATTGGATAAAAATATGCCTTTTAATTAGAAAATGTCACTTCTATGAATTTTGTAGCTCAAAATAATTATCTAAAAATCATGAAGTTTATTGTGTCACTATTTTGAGCTGTGAGCTACCTCCACAAAAATCTGCAGCTCATTTAGATAAAGTTTAATTGTTTTGTAATTTATCCTTAATTAATTAAATAGTAAAAACAATATTAAGTGTTAATAGTTTAGGGTTTATTCCGGATCTTCGAATTAGGGAACAGAGAGCACCATGAGCTGTGTCACAGGTCTGGGAACTTTGTGATCCGCTGCCGCCTTCTCGGCCACCTCTGGCCGCTTGCGGTCCTGGCCGTGCATGGCCTGGCCAGCCGGCGGCCAAGGCTGCGTCTCTCTGGCTTGGCCAAGGCAGGCTAGAGCCGGGTCAGACCGGGCCATTGGTGATAGGAGCACTAAGGGAGACGTACTGAGTCATCTTGGTTGTTCGGGCCAGCCCCGTCATAGAGGCTTGCGTTGTGAAACATATTTATTCATTTTCTTAAAATATGAAATGTGCTGTGAAGTGTGGTTTTTAGATTGAGTGAAGACCGGGGATCATAAAACCTTACATGGTCCTTGGCAACTTATTTGGAAGGAGTATTGGTTATTATTAAGTGGAGGTTAATATTGGTTAATAATGATTAATATAGCTAATACGTGGCATTAGGGTTTCATGGCTTGCTTACGCAAGTACTTGATAATGTTATAGAGAGATAACTAGGCTTCCAACAACTATTAAAATAGATTAATAAAATGATTAGGTGAGATAGGTTCGTAACCTCCATAATCTTAATAGGACCTTAAAGACCCTTTTTGCTAGTTGGTAATCACCTTGTAGTGTCATGACGTTGCTCCTTGATGCAACTTCATGGGTAAAAACATCCAAGTCGAACGATTTCTCTTTTGGACCTTTCTGTACCCTATGTCGTGCATAGAATTCCTTATAGGTACCCGTAAACCACTAACCCAAGTTGTTAGACAACAAGCTAGTCTTGTTGGCTTGCAATTTTATCGCGAAGGTGAAAGCCCATTTTTGGTTTTGGGTAATTGATGAAACCTAGTTTGCTAACGATTGCTCTAAATGTTTCATGAGAATTGATTAGCAAATGGCAAGATGGAGCAAAGGACCGGGTCGGTGGAGGTCACAAGTGAAGGGCAATGATGGCGTCCATGAAAATGGTGTAAGTCCATCAACAAAGGAGAAAGCCCTATTGACGGCATCCATGCAAATGGTATAAGTCCATCATCATAGGTGTCCACAAGGTCCATCAAGAGATGAGAAGGAAGTTGATAAGAAACCGGGAGCTCAAGGCAAAGGTATAACCAATAGGAGCTCTTTTGGTTTTGGTGATCAAGACTCCATAGAGGGAGTGATCACATTTAGGATAGATAGCCGTACTATCAAGAGGGGCAAAATCATTGATGAAATACGGTTATCAAGTGCCACTAGGTGTTCATGATCATTGCATATGCATATAGATGCTAGTGACACTAACTTGACCCGTGGAAAACTCTTTGAAAAGGCTAACACACGTGCACCTAAGTGAGAGATACTTTGGAGTGTTAGTACCTTAAGAAACGGGGTGAAGTTCGAGGGTTAGAGAGGGTTTGGTCCTCTCTTCCTCATGCCGAGCTTGCGAGGCAGGATTCGGCGAATTTCGGAGACATTACAATAGAAAAACTAGCGTCGGACCGTATTGTCACAAAGCGTCGGACCATTAGCCTCAGTCCGACGGCTAACACTGCTGAGAGCGTCGGACGCTCAGTTTTGGAGCGTCGGACTATTGTCCGAAGCGTCCGACGGTGCAGAGCGACGAAGACGTGACACGTGGAGAGCAGGTGAGCGTCGGACTCTCGGCGTTAGTCCGACGGTGAGCGTCGGACTATCGTCCGACGGTTTTCAGGGCTCGGGGAGCTCTCTGGAAGCGTCGGACGGCCACGTTCGTTAGTCCGACGGCTCCGTCTGACTGAGTCCGACGGTGGCCGGCTGAGGGCGTCAGACCGGTTGATTTAGTCCGACGTTCGTCCGTCCGACGGTCGTTTTGGCGCGAGGAAATAGCCGTTGTGATCCAACGTTCGACTTCAAATGGCTAGTGACACGTGGCGTTCATCCAGGGCGTCGGACCGTGCTGATTAGTCCGACGGTCTGGCCGTCGGACAGTCCGACGGTACGCAGAAAAGTCTAAACGGCTAGTTCTTTGTGTGTGGCTTATAAATAGTCACTTGGCCGGTTTGGGGAGCAGCTCTTGGCACTCCTGAACATTATAACATACTTGTGAGCCTTCCCACTCCACTCTCACTCATCCTACTTGATTGTGATCTTCATTTGGTGAGTTTGGAGAGCATCAAGTGCATTGCATTGATAGAGATCATCTAGAGGCACTTGGTAGTGGTGATTCGCAGCGGTTTTTCTCTTTACTCTTGGAGTTTGCCGACTCCTAGACGGCTTGGAGCTGCGAGGATCGTTGAGGGGAGTTGGTGATTGTCTCCGCCTCCGATCAAGGTATTGTGAGGGGTTCTTGAGCCTATCCCCGCGGGAGATCGTGAAAGGCATCTTTAGTGGATTGCTCGTAGCTTGGTGGATCCCCATCTTATGTTGGTTGT
The DNA here is from genome assembly GCA_038502445.1 of Eremochloa ophiuroides. Classification (NCBI taxonomy): domain Eukaryota; kingdom Viridiplantae; phylum Streptophyta; class Magnoliopsida; order Poales; family Poaceae; genus Eremochloa; species Eremochloa ophiuroides. The sequence continues at coordinate 110,269,812 of JAHLJS010000001.1, read as the reverse complement.
GCGGCACCCTTGAGAAGGGTTTGGCATGTGATGCCAATTAGCGTGTGAACCTCCAAGTGGGTGTATCGCTACAACGAGGACTAGCTTGCCGGCAAGCAAGTGAACCTCGGTAAAAAATCTTGTGTCATCTCTCTACCGAGGATTTCCCTTATATGTGATTGATTGGTTATATTGGACTTCATATCTTCTCTACACCGGGGGTATTGAAATCACCTTCTCTCTTTACTTTTGTGCACTTACTCTCGTGTGTAGCTTGTTAGTTAGTTGCTCTCTTAGGAGTAGTGTATAGTAGGACATAGCCTTTGAGTGTGAACTAGTGATCATAGTGTAGTATACTTGTCTAGGTGGCTTGCATAGCATAGTTTAGAGCTAGTGTTTTGCAAAGCTTGCTATTGTTACTAATCGGCTTGTTAAGTGTTGTTTGTAGATTTTTGTAGGCTATTCACCCCCCCTCTAGCCATTTAGGACCTTTCAGAAGGAAAGTAGTATTCAACTTTCTTTGATAATTTAATGTAATGTAATTGTATGTTTCCATTATGCATCATGCCATGCATTTCATCATACATTCATATTTCGTGTAGTGAACGCAGGATATTAATATCTAAAGCAAGTCCTGAGTTGGTCTTCACCGTGGACGTGGAACTTTCTCGGTGATTGGCTTCAGGGTGGAATCTGCTCCAAGCAACAGGCAAGCCCCGGTGCATTAGCCCCTCCTTGTGTTTTATAAATCTTTATCACCTTGAGTTAAATTGCCGCATTAGGTTGATAGGAGTTGATTGTCACCTACTTGCTGCATTTACCTGCCTTGATATATTATCCTTGAAACCTGATTTAAAGGCAAATGTTTATAAAATGCTTAGCCTTGCTTAATAGTTAAGCTTTTATGAAAAAGATATTTTGTATGCTTTGGGTATACTACTATGAACTATTATAATTGTTTGACAGGGCAGTAGACTTGCATTGAGAAAGGAGTCTCAATGTAGTGTCTCTGACTGTCTATTAAGAAAACGAAATGGAATCCATTAGGGACCATTCGTTGTCAGCCTGATGGATCAAGACTTTGCAACTAGCCACATACTATGGAAAGCCTCTGACTCCGGTCGCTCCTTTACATGAACCGACAACCACGCACTAGGAGTGGAGAGATGGCGAGAGTAGCGTGTACCCTCGTGGCCGTCGTGCCTGGAGACGAGAGGAGTACTGTGCTCTCGGGTGGCGGTTCAAGTTTTGGAAAAGCCGTGGTAGGCGGGATTGGCATATGCAAGCTTAAGTGCTACATATGCAGTGTGGATAGGGATCCCCAGCTGGGTACTTCTGGATTCGAATCGTCGTTGCTCCTCAGATAATGGAGACTTGATCCACTGACTTACAGCGAAGTGTGGTTCGGAACTAGGTGAAAGATGTGGGAAATGGGTGAACATTGAGATTATCTTAATGAATCAATCTAGATTCAGGATTGAGTTTTAAGCTGACTTAGAGTGCTTTTGTGCAAAACTCTTTGATTCTTGCTAAAACCTCACCTTGATTCCCCTCAGCCTGCATTCCTGAGTCTTCTCTCCTATTTTTAGTCGGGTAAGTCTTGCGGAGTACCCCATGTACTCAGGGTTTGTTAACCCCTTGTTGCAGGTTAAAGTCAGGAGCTGTATAGGTTTGGCTATCGCCAAGCTGGTGGCACTCGAAGAGCTGCCCTATGCAGCAGATGACATGTGCTTATAAGCACTTCCTTGGGCAAGATGTCATCTATATTACTTATAAGTGTAAGAGCTACCTTACCTTGTCATTTTTGACAAGAAGTTTTTGTAAAAACTATCACTGGAATTTGTAAATTATAATTGTTCTCTTCTGCTTTTTACTTTGATGTATTTTGAACTCTATGAATGAATGTAATAAGATGGTTGGTTTTCGTCCCGTGAAATGATCCTCGATGGGACATTGCAGTGCTCGCGAGAGCACCCGACAGGGCTTCCGGAGTTATCAGGCTCCCGTGCATAGCAGTCGGAGGTCGTTGGACTACGGCAGGTGCACGTGGGCCATGGTAATTCGGGAGGTTCTGTCACAGGAATGTCAACTTATGTTTCTAAGTATTATTATTAAGGGCGGACCTTTAGTCTATCTTTAGTAGTAATGCTAAAAAATTCCAACAAGCATTTCTAGCGCCGTTGCGGGGGATGGACTTTTAGTCTATCTTTTGTAACGACGTTAAGAAATGCCAACAATGGCATATTTTGCTGCCATGTTCTCAAAGTTTTGACAGACAAGGGGGTCAAGAAAATCCCAGAACACTACATCCTTGAAAGGTGGACACCGCAGAAGAATGCAACTTCCATAACTGCGTTGCAAGTTGGTGCTCAAATTGCTATGATGCCAGAGAAATCTAAGAGGGATGTCCGTTTGGCAAACCTAGCACACCTATTCTCAAAGATTTCTCAGCAGGCTAGTGTGTCAGATGAGTTCTCTCAGATTGCCACATCTCATGCACATGCAATAGAAGCGGAATTTTTTGCTATAAGAAAGGCTAGGAGGAACAAGAAGAAGGTACAGCAAACGAATAGATGCACCAGCAAGGCTCCAAACAGGTGCAGCAGCAAGACCCTGGACAAGTGTAGCAGCAAGGGAGCACAACTGTAGCAACTACTGGAGCTTCCACATCTTCTATTATACCTCCACCTGAAGAACTACTCCAGTGGCATCTTTCAGAACAAAATGATGAAGGCTCCATGGTCCCAAACACAAATGTAAGGGAAGGCCTTAGAGTTGAATGTGCTGCTCCCCATGAGACAACTACAATCATGGATCCAGATGTAACAAAGACCAAAGGGCGTTTGAGGAGAAGAAGAATTAAGTCAGCACTAGAAGTGCATTCAAAGAGGAAGCCTAACCAATGCAGCTTGTGCGGCTCTACAGATCACAATGCAGCAACATGCAGGAAAAAGAGAAGTGATAAAGGGGAGGAACAGACCAAGGAAAATTTTATAGTTGGGATGGTGCTTAAGTTAATTTAATCTGTTACTTGCATATTTTAGTTTTCAGAGATTGTGCTGAAGTTAATGTAATATTTTCTGTCATCTTCCTAAGTTATCGGATGGATCTTCTAGTGTTGGGTGAACATTCTTCACTTCTTCATTCTCATCAAGGGCTTCCTTCATACGGTGCATTACGGACACTTGCTAGAGGTAATCCTGCGGTGACGTAATCCTGTGGTGACTTGACTCTTGGTATTCCCATGAGATAACTCTTGATGCTTTTGTGGGCAAGAGTTAACAAAATGACCTTCTTGTTGACAATGATAGCACTTCCTCTTAGCTAGCTTAATCCTTTGAGGTTGAAACTCTTTATATGTGATTGTCCACCCATCTATGCATACTTCACGGGGATAAGTGGTAGCTTGAGGGGCTTCTAACCCTTTAAGTTCTGGACTTAATTGATTAGGGGTTAGAGCTAGATGTGACATTGTAGTAGAACTCAGATGTGAGGTGTTCTCCAATAGTGGCTCCAATAGTGTTGCCTTCCTCTTCTTATCCACACTATCCACATAATTTGGGTTCACCTTGACTTCCTTGTTGCTTGGCTTGCCAAAGACACACGGTAGGCCATAATGCTTGCAACAGTGACATTGATCCTGGCTTCCAAACACCTTGTGGCTAGCACCTTCTAATTGGTTGGCCTCGTATTTCTCAAGTAGGGGTTGAACACCTCCATACTCTATTCTTTCCCCTGATGGTGTTGTCAAAAGCAGTGAACGCTGAACCATTTCGATCATTCCGTTATGAGCAGATAACCATCCTGTCCCAAGGATAACATCAAAGTCCTTTAACTTCAAAACATTAAGATTTGCCTTGAAGTTCACTCCTTTTGTGTCAAAACCAAATTTGGGACATACATAATCTGCCTTTAACTCTCCTTCCGGAGTGCTAACTATTATGGGTTTCTGCCTTGGAAGCATCATTATCTTGTGATCTTTTACATATTTGCTAGAGATGAATGAATGTGTAGCTCTGGGATCGAACAAGACCATAGAAGGGGCTGAGCTTACTTGAATCAAACCATACACAACCTCCTTGGCTCCTTGAGTAGTAACCAAATCCAAATGGCTCAATATGCCCATGATACAATTTCACTTTACTAGCACCTGCTTCTTCATGTCAGATTGAACCGAGGACACCATGCCTTGGACCCCCTGAGACTCCTTGTGTGTATTCTTCGCCATATGATCCATCTATTGAGGTAGAGAGAGAAGTTTAGAATAGAGTCAAATTTTACAAATAGAACAGAGGCAGAAGTAAGCATAATTTTTAGCACATAGCAAGCTTAAAGAGAAAGCAATAAATAGGCAAAGAGAAGCATGCTAAAATGTCTAGTTCTAACTAGGCTTGCGTCCTACAGTCAGCATTGCTCCGATACCAATTTGTCACACCCAATTTTAAGGATAAAATTGAATGCATAATCTTATGTGCGCCCAAGGATCAGTCTCACACATAAGCCGACAAATACAAGGTAATATCAAAAGACAATGCTTAAATACAACGTAGTATAATTAGAATATAACTTTAAGTAGCAAACAACGGAAGTACACTCCGATCTTCAGGTGTAGATGCCAACTCCACAGGGACACCGCTGACTGGTTGACCACAAGCCTAACTGTTGTTGATATAGCAAGAGTGAGCACATATCGTACTCAGCAAACATAACATGGGGTTTATGAGGCTCAAAAAGGATAGACACGGGTTTACAGCAATTTGCTTTTAATAAGTCAAAGTTTTAACATTTATTTAGCAATAACTTATGTTTATCCCATTAACCCACATATTCATCATCATTGAATCCTTCTCTTCACAATCCCTGATCATCAATTCATTCACATCTCAATCTGTGTGTCTCATCTTCCCCTAAGTATCCAATATTCTGTGATTGGTGATTATTCACAGCGGCTTGGAGGCGTTTTCGGTGTTGAGGTTGATTGGTGATTATTCAAGTCCACACCGAAGGTTGTTTGTGAAGGGTTCTTTCGGTTATTCCCCAGCGGAGTGCCAAAATAGACTCTAGTGGATTGCTCGTGGTTGATAGCCACTTCTCTTGTGTTGGTGAGCGGCTCCCGGCGAGGGATTGGCGTGTGAAGCCTAGCTCGCAATCCACCAAGGAAGACCAGTACCACAATGAGGAGTAGCTTGACAGCGATCACGTGAACCTTGGTAAAAAATCAAGTGTTCTCTCTTCTCCACCTTCGAGTGGATGATTGGTCTTCTGGTATTCCAGTGGTTGATCACTTAGTTTTCATATTGATCTTTCTAACTTGTGGTCTAGTTCTTTATAGAAATTTTTACAGGCTATTCACCCCCCTCTAGTCTATCCGGTCCTTTCATAAGGCCCGGTCCCGGTCGTGGTCGTCTCACATGGGCTACGGTGCCGTTGTGTATGGGTGGGGCAGGGGTTTGGGGGCTCTCGTTGTTGACATTTCTTAGCGCAATCACCAAAGATAGACAGAAAGTCTATCCCCGGCAACGGCGCCAGAAATGCTTGTTGGCATTTCTTAGCGTCATTACTAAAGATAGACTAAAAGCCCATCCTAGCAACGATACTAAAAACGTAAGTTGATATTCCCAACCACCATTACTTCAGAAAGGTAACCCTTGGCCCTTAATGGCGCTGGCCTAGGTAATGCAGTCTGGTAATAGCAGTTAGAAGTGTCGGATTGGCCTTCCTAACCGTCATTACTTACGATATGCAAAACTGTGACACGGCGCCTTGAGGTGCAACAAGAATTACAATCCTTAGGTAATGGTACTTAGGTATGCCAATCATGATAGCTCAGTATAGATAAATCCTCAAGCACACGGAACTATCATTGTAGCATTTCAACCCGTGAGTATTCAGGGGTGTCGTATTTATAATTTCCCATAGGAGGGTAGGACGAATGCATCTAGCTTTGGCATAAACATGATATTATTGAATGCATAGGTAGACATAGCATAGGCAGGGGTAAATCATAGTTCAAAGATAGTGGACACACATCTGAGCCGACCTCAAGGATAAAACAGAAATAAAGAATAAAACAATATATCTAATTGAGCAGGCATTGGTCATATATAACTATGCAAAGAACTGTTAGTAAACATCTACCTAGCATGTCTAGTATCGGGACTAGGTCTGGGATGACAGGGAGATCCCCGCAGCTGGTCTGCCAGCCGATAGAGACTTTACGAACTACTACCCAATATCCGAATGTGGGGGAGTGTTAGGGATGGACAGGGCTGTCACCACCTGCCCACCTACCCCTCTGCCCGTGGGATACCGGCATATTCGCCGATCTCCGCATACCCGAGCACCATGCTCGCGTACTTGGAAACAACTCCTAGCCCCCTAGGGCCCCACCCCTTCGGAGTGATAGGCTAGGCTAAGAGCAACCGAGAAGGCACGATGAACCATCACCTCATCCCTAGTTCTTCCTCTATTCATACTAAGTCGATGAACGATGAAGAACAACGATGAACATATCGAGAACATAACACATAAACTATAGCTAGTTCATATATCATGATCATAACATGTCCAAGACTATACTCTAGTTCATATGCATTGCTATATAAATAAGATAAGAACTTGAACTTGGATGAGAACTGCATTGTATTCATACCGAGGTGTTCCTTCTTCTCCCAAGGATACAAACTCTTCTTTCTAGCTCTTGCCTTGCTCTAATACTAAAACTAATCTAAAGAATACAAGTGAGAGGTGAGGTAAATGGCTCCAAATGATGGTGTGTGTTGGAGGGGAGCTCTCCCTCTCTTTATAGTCCAATTAGGGCGGTTTGGGCGTTCTAAGTATGGAAGGAGGTGAAACCGCCTTTGCCAAACCGCCATGAGCACCGCCTGAGGAGGATGGGACCGGGAGTCCCCACCAGGGGGGCGGCCGTCCCCAGGAGCGGTCGGTCCCTGGGGAGCGTCATCTGGCCACCGCCTTCGGGTGGTCAGTTGCTCCCTGGGCCTGGGCCTCCCCCGCGGTTACGGATGGATCCAGTTTAGTGTTTGAGGTGGGCTTTCTTATTTTCTTGGATTGCGCCTTCTCTGAATACGTTTCCTGGATGTGCGCTTTCTTTATGGTTTTTGTGCATTTCCACATGTCACACCTGCAAGTCAAGTACACCAAAACTTGTGGAAATGTTAGTTTAAAGCCCTACCTACTATTTATTTTAGTAACATATTGGCGGTAAGAAATAGGCTTTAAGGACCGCCAACAACTCTCCCACACTTAGTCCTTTGCTCGTCCTCGAGTAAAGGTTTGAAGGACTAAGCGGGTTTATCTCCTTGATTTGAAATCTGCGTACAAGTTATTCCAAGCTTCACCTAAACCTGTGAACTTCCAAGTGTCTACCGAATCATCTTGGGTAATTGAAAAATGGAATAGCCTGGATTCAAATCTTCTTACTCGTATCCCTGCTCAGAAACTTGGGTTTTTGTGAAGTTTTGAAAACAAAAAGGTAGCACTTGTTCCTTGAATGATTCTCTCAAGTCACTTATTTGTATGTGGTTCCTCACCAAGGCATATATAGGGATTGCCTTCACTTGATCACCCTACCTCTAAAAAGTTTATCTGGAGCTTTAGGTAGGGAGGAAAATACTAAGGCACACTTACCTTGCATGTATTGTCAAGTCAAACCCTGGACCGCACTGGAGGGAAGCGTCATACTCTTAGATCAGAATGTGCATGTGCGTGGAAAGAATATGGTGGGTATTATTGGTGTCTAACCTAATTCCACTATGCTCTTTGAAACACATCTCCCTCCTTAGAAAAATCTTTTATGAGGGCATGAGTTATCCTTATTCTCTTTTTTTCTTTATATATATATATATCTTCTTCTTCTTTTTTCTTCTCCACTTTTTTTCTTCTTTTTTTCACCTTTTGCAAAATAGCCTCATGCTTTTATTTGCAACAAAAACTTTAAGGGAGATGTGAACAAAGATTCAGAGCATTTATTTGGATGGGACCTAATAAGTATATTTTTGGTTCACCCCCAGTGTAGGAGTAGAACATTTTGGGAGGATCAAAGTGGAAGGTATATTTTGCGCCTACTCCCAAGGTAGGAGTAGTGCAATTATTTGGTGGATGGATGAATGAATGTTGTGCACAACTCTCAGTGTAAGAGTTAGCAACTTTATTTGTGGGCTGCGTGAAATCTGATCTTGGGAGTATGAAATTTCTCTCAACAGGGGTCATAAAAATTGACCAAACTCAACACAAAGTAAGATGCATATGTGGAAGGTTTTGTCATGAAAGATCATGTATGGCCTTGGTAGGTATTTGCAATCATTCAAGGAAATGCTATATTGATTTTTGTTTTGTAAAAATAAATCCAAGTTCTTTGTAAGAAATGAGAAAGCATATGTCATCCTACTATATCTCGTTCGTCAATCACTTAGATAAAATGGGGTCCCTATGATAAGTGTTCACAAGTAGTAGGAATATTGGCAAGGAATAAAGAGTATGCAAACTTTAATCACAGGGTGCCATGGAGATGGAGCATCAAAAGTTTTGTCTTTTCAAAAGTGTTCAAAGTTAAATTTTAAAACTTTGAAAAGAGCGGGGTTAGAGTTGCACAAACCATCGTCGAAGATGAAGGAACTAATGGAAGTTGTTTGTCTCGTCCTTTTGTTTGATGTGTTGCTCGATGTTTGTGCAATGTGTTAGGGAGATCTTGAATTTGTTGTAATTATGCTTGAGAGATCTCCCCCACACTTATTTTTTTTTGTACCTTATTTTATTATAACAAAGAAAACAAAACAAGAGGGACTACAACAGGCAAGGGTCTTATTGGCTAAAAGATCAAGGAAACAAAATTTTATTATTTAGTTATTTTTATTTTATTAGGAACTTGTTCAACCAACTTTCATTAGAGCTCAAACAAGGCTGATATAAAAGATGCAACGAAAACATAGCCAAGACTTATCCCCATATCAGATTACTGCCATTGTTTATGAAAACAACTCAAGGTTCATTAATCAAATTTCAACACCATGTCAAAACATGATTAAAAAAGACTATTTCAACCTAAGCACCATGCTTAATTTGAAAACAGCCTATGGATGTTACTCGCGAGAATACATCCAAACAAGAGCATATGACATAAACAGGGAAGCATGAATTTGAATGATCATAAGGAGACAAGTATGAGCGAAGGGGTTGGTGAACATTTATTACCATTTGCATACCTGAGTGTTCTTACCGGCAGCATATGTGGATTTCTTTGAAGATGCTGCACCGGTGGCGTGGACGTACAGGCTCCAGCTCAGCTGAACCATCAGACCGGATCACACACACAACTAGTGTATATGGACCTTGGCCTTATTGGTAGCAAAGGTGTAAAGGAGTAGAGCTTTTCTTTTCTCTCTCTCTCTCCCTTTTTTTCTCTTTTTTTTTGAAAGATAACTACCGATGACCTTCGGCAAGGGCTCAACATTTATAGTCTGTTGGCAAGACTTCCCCCTCTTCATTGCTCTGCAGCTGCATGAACAAACTTGGGAGAATTCTTGGGTTGCCCCGAGATTTTTCCCGTATTGTTGACAGGAATAGAAGCAGCAATTTGAGCAAACTGTTTTCCTATCATTTTATTGAAACTCAGCTGATGTTTAACAAAAGAAGATAGAGTTTCAATTTTAGCATTTATAGATTCAAATGTTTTATCATTAAAGGAAAGCTTTCTAGCAAGATCTACATTAAACTTAGCTTGCCTTAAAACAAAATCTCTCGAGGAAGGTTGATTGAAATTCAATTTGAGATTTGAATTGAGATTAGAAGAATTACCTTGTGGGTGGTAATGGTTGTTCCACCCATTATTACCTGGTTGTTGATGTTGGTGAAACCCGTTGTTGACGTAGGTCGCTTCTTCCTGGGTTTCGGGACAGCTGTTCCCCGAATGGCCAATATTTCCACAGACTTCACATGTCATGTGTGAGTCTGTGGTTTGGACGGTGCCTGTGGTGGGTTCGGTGGCACGGTCGTCCAGCCTCTTTATTAGGAGGTCTATCTTTGCGGCAAGCAAATTCGTCTCCTTCACGGTATGCATGCCTTCTTGTATTTCTCTTCCTTCTCCCCAGCTTTGGTTTGCTATCATATTTTCGATGAGTGCAGTGGCATTCTCGATAGTGAGGGAGAGGAATGCTCCTCCAACTGCGGCGTCAAGGTGCCCTTTTGACATAGCCGTCAGGCCCTCGTAAAAGTTCTGGAGCACTAGCCAATCTTCCATTCCATGGTGGGGACAGGCTCGGACATAGTCCTGCAGCCTCTCCCATGCCTGAGGGATGGACTCGAGTGATGTTTGCTGGAAGTTGGATATCTCCCTCCTTAGAGCAATGGTTTTGCTCATGAGGAAGAACTTGGCGAGGAACGCCATGGAACATTTGTCCCATGTGTTGACATCTTCCTTATTTTGGTAGAACCACTGTTTCGCCTTCCCCGCAAGGGAAAAAGGAAACAGGCGGAGCTTGATGCTAGTTGGTGCGACGTCTTTGATGACGATGGTGTCGCACAATTCAAGGAAGTGTTGAAGATGAGCATTTGCGTCCTCGGTTGGCAAGCCACAGAACTGGCTTGCCTGCACCATCTTGATTAGGCCAGTACGGAGCTCGAAGTTTCCATTCCCGATATTGACAGCGCGCCCAACGGGCACATTGGCAATAGTAAGGGTGGAGTAGTCGTGGAGTGTCTTATCCATGATGATAGTAGCGGATCGTGCGGGAGTGAATGGTTCGTCTGTCGATGGAGTAGCAGAAGAAGAAGTGGTATGGGACCTGTTCTTCCTTAGGAGTGCCTCCGGATTGTCGGTGAAGTTGTTCGACAATTCGAAACCACTCATACACTATCCTATTTTCTTTCCAATAAAAAGAGGAAGAAAACAAGAGAAGTTAACCTGCCTAAACTATGGCCACCTTTTGCTTATTATGCAATCAATGCCAATACCAAGCTAGATGTTTTTATTTCCTTTTGCCCTCCCCGGCAACGGCGCCAGAAATGCTTGTTGACATTTCTTAGTGCAATCACCGGGGATAGACAGAAAGTCTATCCCCGGCAACGGCGCCAGAAATGCTTGTTGGCGTTTCTTAGTGTCATTACTAAAGATAGACTAAAAGCCCATCCCTAGCAACGATACTAGAAACATAAGTTGACATTCCCAACCACCATTACTTCAGAAAGGTAACCCTTGGCCCTTAATGGCGCTGGCCAAGGTAATGCAGTCTGGTAATAGCAGTTAGAAGTGCCAGATTGGCCTTCCTAACCGTCATTACTTACGATATGCAAAACTGTGATACGGCGCCTTGGGGTGCAACAAGAATTACAATCCTTAGGTAATGGTACTTAGGTATGCCAATCATGATAGCTCAGTATAGATAAATCCGCAAGCACACGGAACTATCATTGTTGCATTTCAACCCGTGAGTATTCAGGGGTGTCGTATTTATAATTTCCCGTAGGAGGGCAGGACGAATGCATCTAGCTTTGGCATAAACATGATCACTTATTGAATGCATAGATAGACATAGCATAGGCAGGGGTAAATCATAGTTCAAAGATAGTGGACACACATCTGAGCCGACCTCAAGGATAAAACAGAAATAAAGAATAAAAGAATATATCTAATTGAGCAGGCATTGGTCATATATAATTATGCAAAGAACTGTTAGTAAACATCTAACTAGCATGTCTAGTATCGGGACTAGGTCTGGGATGACAGGGAGAATCCCGCAGCTGGTCTGCCAGCCGATAGAGACTTTACGAACTCCTACCCAATATCCGAACGTGGGGGAGTGATAGGGATGGACAGGGCTGTCACCACCTACCCACCTACCCCTCTGCCTGTGGGATACCGGCATATTCGCCGATCTCCGCATACCCGAGCACCATGCTCGCGTACTTGGAAACAACTCCTAGCCCCCTAGGACCCCACCCCTTCGGAGTGACATGCTTGGCTAAGAGCAACCGAGAAGGCACGACGAACCGTCACCTCATCCCTAGTTCTTCCTCTATTCATACTAAGTCGATGAACGATAAAGAACAACGATGAACATATCGAGAACATAACACATAAACTATAGCTAGTTCATATATCATGATCATAACATGTCCAAGACTATACTCTAGTTCATATGCATTGCTATATAAATAAGATAAGAACTTGAATTTGGAAGAGAACTGCATTGTATTCATACCGAGGTGTTCCTTCTTCTCCCAAGGATACAAACTCTTCTTTCTAGCTCTTGCCTTGCTCTAATACTAAAACTAGTCTAAAGAATACAAGTGAGAGGTGAGGTAAATGGCTCCAAATGATGGTGTGTGTTGGAGGGGAGCTCTCCCTCTCTTTTATAGTCCAACTAGGGTGGTTTGGGCGTTCTAAGTATGGAAGGAGGTGAAACCGCCTTTGCCAAACCGCCATGAGCACCGCCTGAGGACGATGGGCCCGGGAGGCCCCACCAGGGGGGCGGCCGGGGCGGTCGGTCCCTGGGGAGCGCCATCTGGCCACCGCCTTCGGGTGGTCGGTTGCTCCCTGGGCCTGGGCCTCCCCCGCGGTTACGGACGGATCCAGTTTAGTGTTTGAGGTGGGCTTTCTTATTTTCTTAGATTGCGCCTTCTCTGAATACGTTTCCTGGATGTGCGCTTTCTTTATGGTTTTTGTGCATTTCCACATGTCACACCTGCAAGTCAAGTACACACCAAAACTTGTGGAAATGTTAGTTTAAAGCCCTACCTACTATTTATTTTAGTAACATATTGGCGGTAAGAAATAGGCTTTAAGGACCGCCAACACTCGTCTGTCCCACGACCAAAGCAAAGGTCTAAGGCCCGGCCCCGGTCGTGGTCTTCTCACATGGGCTACGATGCCGTTGTGTATGGGTGGAGCAGGGGTTTGGGGGTTTTCTTGACCTGCGTGAGGAAGTATTCTTCTTAATGCAATACCCGGGGGCTATTTTACCCCCCGCAGGTCAAGTTTTTTTTATCTATCTGAATATTTTCTGCGTATACTGAATCCACCAATTTTGCAGATTTTCTGTCCGGGTCAAACTAACGTTGTCTTGAACTTGACCAGAGCCCTGTAGTCTCATGTCTCAAGGATGCTTCAGTGGGAATACCATGGCTGTTCCCTGTGAGCTGTCACTTCCCTATAGTCACTTTTCAAAACTTTTGCACATCATACGTGCTATTTTTCAATTATATTGTTACCTTTGAAGTTTGACAAGGATAGGTTCATATCTATGCTATGTGTTGGACTCACTACTCACCGCTTACAATTTGTTGGCACGAAATCTGGTTCGCACTCAGCACACAGTTGACGGTCGATAACGTCAACTTTTATTAGAACTTTAGACACAAAAGGATACATGAAAACATACTAGTCTAGGGTTTTAACTGACAATTTCCACGAGTTTTGCATGTTCTGTATTTTCCAGGGGTTATTCCAAAAAAGCATAAAAGAGGGATTAAAGTGCATAATTATCACGAAACGTAACGGGGAAGGAAATGTCATCATCGGAATACTAGAAGCATCTGGAACACACCCGAAGCGACCAGGGCCCGCACCCTGCCAGGTTGGGGCCGGCCGGTGCCCTCCACCTAGGGTTTGGCCCCACCTTCTGGAGTCTTCTTTCGCCGCCTCTTAAGAGTCATCTCGGCCCTATGTTTAAGTCGGTTTGATCCTATGGCGCACGTTCATCCCACCGGGCTATAAATAAAGAGGCAGATCCCCTGGAGGCATTAATCAATCATTCATCGAAGGCAACAAGTCTTCAAGCCATCAAGAGCCTACTAGTTTATCAAGAGCCTTCTAGTTCATAGTTCTAGCCTAGTTAGATTAGAGAGTAGAGGAGATCTAGTTCTTCGGCGGGATCTAGAGCCCCGGCATCCGTCTGGAGCGCAGAGTTCGATATAGTTCTGGTTCTTTCTCTATTATTGTATTCTTTATTATGATTAGGGAAACATTGTTCTTAATATTTCATATGTTCTTGATTACATTAGTCTTTGCCTACTTTAATTATATTTCTAGTATAGTTGGTTTGATCTTATTGAATTCATGTAATTGCTCGTATAGCGTTTATCCAAACAATCGTTGGGTAGATGATGAACAATGTGTAGACGTGGTGTCTAGATATTTCGTTTATCTGCGAGTGCACCCTGATGTGTCGGGTCGTGTGGTAGTTCGCATAGGTGACAGCTACGTTGATTCCTCTGTAGTCCACCCCCCGTATGTAGGCAAGCAGACACGGTCACGAAGTTGGGTGATGACTTTGTTTCACACCTTTTCTAAATGATGCCCTTTGCATGTGATCATGATATAGGACTAATTTGACAATAATTATTAGATGTAATTGCACTAGTTAGAGTTATTCATTGACGTAGTTATAGAATTACCTTAGATATTAATTCTTTAGTTTATCCATTGGCTAGCTATTACTATGACTAGAAAGTGCTCTGATGTTTATCTTTATTAATGATGCTTGATCATACTTATCACCCTATTTATCCTTATTATCTTGTGACCTCTACCTGTTATGAGTGGAGTATATGACATCGGTAATTTCACTTATTCATTGTATATAGTTGTTATCAATATAATAGATTGTAGTTTAACTAAGTCCTTCCCAGTGGTATAAATATAAATCGACAATCTGGTAGAACTCCTAGGTAAAATGCTATAATGGTATAATTATCTGTCCGCTTGCAGAATTGTTCTTAGTTTATATTTATTTATATTTCTGCCTAGTCACATGGAATAATATATAAAAGCTTTATTTATTCTTAGCATATATAATTAGGATTGACAACCCAGTTCATGCTAAAGAATGTTGGTAATAGATAAGTGGCTAGTTGCTAATGACCAGTTAATTAAAATACCATACATCTTCTAATCTCGTCCCTAGTGTTAAAAGGTATAAAGTTATATTGGGCGACGTTAGTAGATGTTAACAAGCATTTTTGGCGCCGTTGCGGGAGAAGACACATTAAACTTAGGAAATATTGATAACACATATGCATCATTGATAAGATTGTATTACCGATTGATCTCTAACTCCAACAGGCACACCCTTGTTTTTTATTATTTACTTATCTTATGCAGGGTGATGAATGAATTGTTTTTCTTTTCCAAACAATTTCACTGACGATCCAGAGAAACTCCTGAGAAAAAAGAAGTTTGTAGAGGCGAGGGACAATTTCAAGCTACCATCAAGAACATCCATCGCTGCTCAAGTTAGTTCATCAAAGGAGCAGCTCCAACATTGGAAGAAGTACGCTTAGGAGAAGATTTATCTCCTACGTTTGAAGACATGGCTGAGAAGACACTGCGCGAGTTCTCTGCCCCAACAACAGAAAACATCCGGACTAGACCAGCAGTCAACACGGGGGAGAATGGATTTGAGCTCAAGCCTGCTCTTATCACCATGGTTCAAGGCAGCCAGTTTTGTGCAAAAGCTCATGAAGATACAAGTGCACACTTACAACATTTTTTAGAGATCTGCAGCACCTTCACGATCAAAGGAGTACCAAGAGATGCTATTTTACTCCGTCTTTTTCCATTTTCACTTTTAGGGAAAGCTAAGCAGTGGTTCTACACCAACAAAGACAAGAACACTACATGGGACCGATGCTCAACTGCTTTCCTGGTAAAGTTCTTTCCTACAGGCAAAACAAATGCTTTGCGTGGAAAAATCTCAAGCTTTCAACACCAATATGACGAATTTACCTAATCCGTCGCTTATGTCAAGGGGATCGACCGGATCGTTGCAGCCCATGATGTAAGCTAATGGTTAGATCTATTAATCAAAGACTCTCCACACAATTTACTTTATTACTTGAGTTCAGCCTATACACAATCAAGATCTGAACTAACCGGCTAATGACAAACAGATCTCCTAAACATGATAATCGATTGATATTTAATTAAGCAAGATAGACGTAAAAGATTTAAGCCGATAATAAACAGATCAAGATTGAGCAGATTGATGATGCTTAAAATAAATAAACAATAAATAATCATAAGCAACATCGATAATTTAATGAATGTAATTAACATGCCAAGTTAATTAGAGCCGATAACTAATCCATGTCCATTAACCATCTTAATCTAAACCTTCGTTCACCGGATGCCGCTAAAAATAGATTAATCAAGATAATAAACATGAATCGATAACTAATCCTTATTTGATCTGAGCTCACGTTCACTGTATGACGCTACACCCATGCCAAACAAGAATTAACCCCGATTTACTATGCTCTCATGTCCACCGGATGACATTAAAGAAACAAAGGTTAGCAAGGCGTGACGGTACTTACAAGCAAGCCTGCGTCCACTGAATGATACCCAGCCCGTTCAAAGAAACTCGTCAAGAAACTATATTACTCCTACTCCTAAGGTTTTGGCCGGAACCGAAAGGGTTGTTGTATTAATTGACTGATTAGATGTTGATTACAATAGCCGGGATTTTATATTTATACCCTGAGACTCAGTACATAACTTGGCTAACAAATATCTAGAAATATAGAAATATTAAAATACATAGACACCGATTTTCTCCTTTTTGGCCGGCGTATCTCTTGCTGTTTAGTTCAACCGACAAAAGCCATCTTGCCAAGTACCTAACCCCAAACATGTATGTATACGATATGTGTCCTTGCTTCTCGCTGTTCAGTTGCACCTGAACGTCACGTTTTTTCCAAAGAAAATACCTCTTTTCCTTCATGCATGGACTCTAATAGACGGTAGTCAAAAACGTGTCCGATCTTCTATCTTCTTGCCATTCCTTAAATAGCCCTGCCAAATACATTAACTGCGTGCTTGAGGACCCCTCGGCAATGCATATCGTACACATGTTTGGATCGGCCTTCAACTAGTATTATTCGATTGAATTAGCCGATCTTCAAATCTTCGGGATATTTTTCTAACCCATTGGAAGCTTCTGAATAAATATTCATCAAATCCTCGGCTTCGTCAATAAATTATGTTGGCAATAAAATTACCAAATTTTGGTGCAAACACAGGCCTCTAGTTCGGAGTATGAATTTCATGCTTCGACCTATTCTGATCCGATGAACTTTGTTGTACTTCCTTGATTTGGCAACCGTGTGTCACTTTGATCTTGTGCTGGCCGAACTGGAACTCGTAAAAATAACCATCAAGCTCCTTTTCTTCCAACTTAGGTCATCTTGAAAATAATTAGAAGTTGCTACAATGTCGATTATATCTCTATAGTACAATGCGTACAACAAAATACTCTTCCTTGAATTGAATGAGTTTGCAACCACTCACCCTTTTCCTCGATCCACGTGGTGCTTATGGCTTTCTAAGTCTTGGGCGGTTGTAAGATAGAACGATTATATAGAACTGCTACTATTTCATTCTTTGATCAACTTTTCTTTCCGAAGTTTTTGAATATTTTATAAATAAAAGCAAGCCCCTCAATGATATTCTGAATCGCCACATAATTTTCTATGTCAAAAAATAGATCCAAGAATATGCAAGTTACATACTTAAGATCAAGATGTGCAAGTGTGGGAATTTTCTCTTTTTTTTAACTCCTTTTATATGACTCTCTCTTTTTGCACCAATTAGAATATATGGGCTATCCCTCTCTGGCAGGCATCTTTCTACCCATTGTTTTCTCTCAGACGGGCATCTTTGTACCCATTGCTTTCTCTCCCTTTTTTTGGCATTTTGTACCCTTTTTTTAACAAAATATTTTTGCATAGCCTATATCCTCCTCTTTAGCAAAGGAAAATTAAGAGAGAGTATCCTTATGGCACAATGGAGTTTCAAATTTATTTGGTGGATGGATGACATGATTTTACGTAACTCTCAGTGTAAGAGTTAGCATATTTATACGTGGAGTGTACGTGGGCCTTGATCATGAGTGCATGAAAAGAATTTCTACTTAGATCTCAACAGTTTGACAAAGCTCAATGTGATTATAATCATATCATTGAGGAACTTTTGAATTTCAGTATACATATTTTTAAAATAAAAAACTCCGGATATCAAGTTTCTCGCAGAACAAAATCATAACAAATTCTACAGCATCATATCTTAACTTGCAACAATTTAGACGAGGATCATGCATTTGTAAACCACTAAATTTCAAGTTCAAGGATGAGAATCAGCAACAAACTCAAATCTTGAAGAATAATAAATTATAAATTAGATACGACAGAAATATAAGGCAGAATAACTAATAATTATTTTAATAAGGAGGAGGTAAAACATTCTTACTTATTATGTGAGGGTCTTCCCTCAAACCAGTTCCAAATTTGGATAATCACGTTGTCGCTCCGGTGGCCTGTTCATCTTGGTCGCTACCCCAAAACATGATATTTCTAGCTGTCCATCCGCTTTTAACTGATTTAGGAACCCAAGTCATACCCCTTCATACTGCTCCCAGTCGATTGGCTCTGCTTTTCCTTCCTGTTGGTGACGTTTGAACCTGCGCCTTCTTAATTCTAATGTACACAATAATCAGCCCACTATAGTTCGTGCATTAGCATGGATTCATGCACATGCTGTCAGCCATGCCAAGGTGATCACTGCCTTCTTGCCAAGCTCGAGCACTTTTTCCATATATGTCAAGGGCGAGCTTGGCATATACTGCCGTCGCAGGACCTAATACGCCACCACCTCTGTGAAACCTCCTAGCAATATATTAGTGCCCAAAACAGAGTCGCCTCTGCTGTAGCCGATAATCCACAAATCGGCTCTTCAATAGCTGATAGTGTAAGCAAATACCACAATCGCTTAAAACAACCTCTCGGGCGTATGGGTCGCTTATATTATACATCTGACAGTAGAGTAACTCCATCGGCTATTTAATCATTGACTGGATCCCACGTCATGACAAGGTGTGAAAACTGAACCCTTTTCAAACTTTGTATATTATTTCAATCCGATCTACTCTTCAACCATTAAATAGATCAGCTTTTGCAATCATGATCTTTTTCTGATTCATCGGCTTCTACTCAAGCTCCATCCGTATTGTTAATAGCAGCCGGTGTAACCAAGCCGATTCCTCTCATGAGCTTTCCAAACTGAAACACAAGTAGTTACCAGGCATCAGCTCAACTCCAATCATGTTTTTGGGTTAAAAAGGATTCACGCCAAGCACAGCTACAAACTATGGATCAAGCTTGTCTGCAGTACTATCAATGCGGCCCGATTTTTAGAAGAGCACTCGTCTCATTAGGACTGATGGAGTATATATCTTGTAGTTGATCAAGGAACAGCCGATGGAGTGAAGGAAAAGCCGATGGAGAGATGGAACAGCTGATAGAATTGGAGCATCGGATCCGCATGGGTCCGTAGAAGATCTGTAACAACCGTAAAAATTCAAACACCGAAAATACCAACTTTCAAATTTTTTCCTAAAAGCTAACCCATGTTTGATGCATGTATGAAACCAAATAATTATCTTCTTTAAAACTCCAATATTAAGCAGTTGTGTATAAGTAAAAATGAACCATAGAACATTGTTCACATACTCATGCTGCATATTTAACCTTAATTTGGTTTCTACTTGGTTTAGTAAAATCATAATACAAATGATACAAATGTCTTTATATGTATATGTATGTATGGGAAATAAGAAAAGGACTAAGAAATCAAAAACAGAAATGGAAAAGGAAAAGCAGCCCAGCCTGGCCCGATCCAACCGCGCGGCCCAAAGCACCACGCAGGCTGCTCCACCGCCAAACCGCACGCCCGCATCGTCCCCGTAGTTGGGCCGGCCCAACCCCGCGCACGACCCAACCGCGCGCGCACCCGAGCCGCAGCCGCTGACCAGCCGGTCCCGCATGTCAGCCACGCCCCTCCCCCTTTCCCCTGTTCTTCTTCCCCACGAAGACGACGGCCGGCAGGGCCACGCAAATCGCATGACCGCAACCCTGCCTGTCCCCTCGACCTGTCCCTCGCCTGTCCCCCGTCGCCTAGACGACAAAGGAGCACGCGATCACCCGGGAACCCTAGTGAAAGCACTCCGATGGCCTCCACGTACCCCCACCGAGATCCATGACCGTCCGCCGCTCGCCATGCCGCGGCCGTCTATAAAAGGGGCACACCGTGAACCCTAGAAGGCATCCCACACCCTGCCGCCACACTGCGGCTCCACAACCCCAACGTCGCTAGAGGGACCCGTGAGGCAGAGCGCGGTTGGAGGAAGGGAGCGCCGCCGGGATGCTGTAGCCGCGGAACACGCCAACGCCGGAACAAAAGACGAAGCCGGCGCCACCGTCACGGGTCTGCACGGCACGGCGAACATCCGGCACGGCCACGACCCTCCACTGCATCGCTATCCTACCTTCACCGACACCGCGGTGAGCCACCCGATCTTCTTGCCAGCCTCGCTGTGCTATTCGGCCATGGCGCTCAGCTCCTCAAGCGCGTAGGCCGCGGGTCGTTTCCGACTCCGGTACACACCACACACACGTACACTAGACGCAGCATAGCCCAATGGATCGACCGAGCTAGAACAGCGCGGCGGGCACCGCCGCCGCGAACCGAGCTCTCGGAGCACCACCGTCTAACCGGCGTTCCCGTGCATAGCCGCCAAGTCCCGCCAAACGACCTGGACTAGGAGAACCACTGACGCGTTTCGAGACCCGACCACGTTCCTAGAGCGCCCATAGCCATCACGACCGCCCTGTTTGCGTTCGTAGTCGACCACCGGAGCACCGCCGTGTGGCGCGTGCGTTCTGGGCGGATCCAGTCGCAACCGAGTAAGGTAGCAGGCCGTGGAGCAACGCCACGACCCTCTCGCAGCTGTCGTGTAGAAGGTCGAGCCTAGGACAACTTCGTCCGCCTTATCTGCAAGAGCCGCGACCTCACCGAAGCGCCGCCGCGTGCGCTCGTCGTAAACCGGATCCGTTGAAGAAACTGACCACCACCGACGAGCTAGTCGCCACCACCACTGCACAAATCGAAGAGTAGCACCCGCTATCGCTCCTGCGGACACACGCAACCACCTCACCACCATGCGCCGTCGCCGGAGCAACACCACCGTCGCAATTGGTCTCCTTGGGACCCCGACTGCCCAAAATTGGAAACTGGATCTCCATCACTGCAGTTCGAAGGAGCAGAACCACCCCTTCAGGAACCATACCGTGGCTCACTGGAGATGTTGCTCCGCGGCAGCCTCGCCGCCGGCCGCCGAAACACTATAGCCACACAGCCGAGAGCACGACCGTCCTTCCCAACCACCGGACCGCCTATGATCCCTGTGGGACGGGGCAGGGCCGTACTCGACCATGGCGGAGACCACCGGGCCGCCGCCGTGCACCACCGCCACCGGCGAACCATTGAGAACCGACATCGAACACTTGGTGACCACTGACGTCACCCATGGTGTCAGCCAGGGAGCCTCCCTCCTGATTCACAGCATCCTTGCACCCAGTCCACCGTGAGCCAGGAGTATGGATCGGAAGATGCACTCGGTCCACCGCAGACCACCTCTGTGGATCACCATGCACCACGCGCTGGACCACCATAGACCGAGACCATGCACACGAGCCCTACCGCACACCAGAAGCCCCCACGTGCCGCAATCAGGAGGCGACACGTGTCGGGATGATGACGTCATCCGACCCCACCGGTCAGTGCACCGTTGACTCAGTCAACGCTGACATCAGCAGTGACGTCATGCAGATGTCAGCAAACCTATTGCCAGCCAAACTGTTGACTTCGTCAACATTAACAGTAACCTGACCAATCTCAAGCTGCCACGTGTCACTCCCGGGTTAATTGGCCCTTTTTCCATTTTCAAAAAATAGGATAAACTTCGGAAATTCATAACTTATTCATACGTTGTCCAAAAATTGCGCACCACATTTTAAAATTCTCAGAAAAATGAGCTCTACAAACTGAACCTATGTTTGAGTGCATTTGGATCTTCTATTTTTATTGGATTTTTCTGAATGATCTAGGAGTCGCTAATGCGACTATTTCGATTTCGTTTTCAGAGCCGGAGGAGAATCAGACTGAGGAGGACGACCACGAGTACCTTCAGGAGCTAGGGGACCACTACGAAGGTGCCACGTCCCACCAAATCCTTAGCACCTATTACGCATTGCTAATATCGTCTTGCCATTGCTCTATGATCATATGATATAACTGTTTAGGTTGCATGTTAGAATAATTGATTACTCTGCCTTGGTAAACTCTCACCCTGCTGTCCGCTGATAGGATAGATGCTGCTATTTTTAATAATTGCTTTTCTACTACTTGTTACTAATGAGATTATATGGTTGATACGGGCAGTCTGTATAAACCCGAACTTAATGGGGGAGCGTGCTGCGTGCGTCCTGAGTGCGTGGTGAGGGATGAAGTCGACCAAGTGGGTTATGGGACGCGCCAGAAGGACAAGTCGTGCCGGGGGTGCAACCTGGACATCCCTACGAGAGATACCTGTGGCGGGTAATGGATTACGAGGTGGTTCCGGGTTGGACGGCCTGTGTGGTTTGGAGCCCAGGAACAGAAGTGCTATGATGGCACGGGGAGAGTATCCCCTAAGTGGAGATGCCTACTTGGTCAAACCTAGGACGGACTAGTTTCAGGTTCATAGGAATCCTTTACTGCTCACTCATCTTCGATGGGCGGGGAACGGCTGGACTACTTGGTAGGACGGTGCCACTACTGCTAGGTTGAGAGGTGATAAGGGTGGGCGGAGACGGTCGATGGGTTCCCGTTCCGTTCTAGATGCGCAGTACCATTGATTGGGTCCGGTACTGCGTCTCCCAGTCTCAGCATGATGGTGATGGAACCTGATTATCCCAGGGCTGAGTGGTAGAGTGACATCGACCTAGGCAAGCAAGCACCCGGGAATTCTGCCTAGGTGACTGCGCAACACCTATGATGGCTAATCTTGTGAGTAGTGAAACCTCTGCAGAGTGTATGGTTGATCAATCGATACATATGCCGACTCGTTGGTTATGGACCTTTCCTGTGAAGCTTCTACTAGTGTAGTGAGTGTTCTTTTCTCCCCCTGAATGACGCTTTCCGGCAGTGTGCCCGATTCGGCAGTGTGTCGCTGAGACAGGCCCGAGAGGGAGTCGGGGCTGCCGAATGAGTGCGAGGTGGTGAGAAACGTGGTGTATGGGATGGGAATGGAATGAATTGGGTGGATGGGTGGAGTTGAATGAGATAAAACTTGGCTATTAAAATATTGGTCACATTTTGCATAGGAAACCCCGGCTTATAGGTCTGCTTGTACAGCATTGCATCCACTTTCCACAAAGCAACTGCTATCATAGGTGGGCTCCGTGGCCAGTACAAATCATACTGATAATTTGTTGTCAGGTGACGCGAAAGAGTACGACTTCGATGGAGACGATTGGGAAGAGTAGGGTCGCGTGCTACACTCAAGTTGGCCATGAAGGATGAATCGCTTCCATATCTTTTTAGCTTCTCTGAATTGTTGATTCTGCCAGTGTGGTGATGTAATAAATTATGTAAGACTCTGTTATGTACTCGTTGTATGGATCCTGGTATCAACTGAGAATTGGATAATTTCATGGATTGTTCGATACAATCTATTTAATTACATTGCGTGCCTATGGATTTCCCTTTGTGGAAATCGAGGTCGTTTCAGTTGGTATCAAAGCCATACTTGACTGTAGGACGAGACCCGTAGAAAATGGACGGTAGAATAGAGAACCAGACTCTCTTTCGGTTATATTACCAACCTTGCATTTACTTTTTATGCAATGGCTCATCTAATACTCAGACCTGCTAACCCGTTTCTTGAAAAATTGCAGATGACCAGTCTTGGACACCCACCACTTGGACCGCTGCGCGACGGCACCGTCGAGGTCCCAATCCATGGGAGGAACTACGGCGGATTTGCCCTGGTCCTACGACAGGTGCTCGAGGAGCTTGGAGCCCCGGCTAACTAGATCCAGTACTTCTGCAAAGGGAAGATCATCGCGGATGATAGCTTTGAGGGACCCGTTACCACCAGAGTAGAGACCCCAGTCAGTCTGACCTTTCCAGAGCTGCCGGTATTCACAGACTACACTGCTGGAGAGACTGTTGAGGATGGAGTGCAGTCGGTTTCCCGCAAGGTACTACGCACAGTGGTTTATATAGCCTACGAGTACCTCAGAGGGACCCACTTTCGTCTGCTACCTCAGGCCCTGGAGCTACACCCTGACCCTTACTAGAGAGTCCTGTACGCCAGCCAGATCACTCAGGCCGAGACCGACCCTTGCCTCCGCACTACAGCACACCACCTCATAGAGCAGGACAGGTATATTAGCTCATTGGAGCAGAGGAGGTAGCGTGACCGAGCCCGTTTGGCAGAGGCAGAGGACAGCTTGCTGAGTGGGACTCAGACACTGGAGAGTTTGAACAAGGCAGTCACCGACTTGCAGCAGGAAATACAGCGTAGAGACGAGAAGCACCGAGTGGAGATCGCCGATCTGCGGGACAAGGTCGGAGACTTCAGAGTTCACAACCATTACCTGGGTTGCAAGGTGCTGGGACTGTAGAGGGAGCTCGATGACAAGAACAGGGCACTCGCTGAGAAGGAGCAGAAGGGCAGAGACAGAGGGGTTGAGATGCTCATGTTGCGATCAAAGATCAAGGAGCTAGAGAAGGAGTTAGGGGAGGCTGAGGAGAAGTCCGTCCGCAACCAGGGGCACTTGATTGACCGAGTGATGATGGTAGAGTTCCTAAAGGACAAGGTACGGAGGATCATGAGAGCTTGGAAGCTATCCGATACCAGGAGGGTCATTGAGGTTCGGAGGGTGCAGAGTCAGCTACCACCTGCAGATCACACGAAGCCCAGAGACGGAGACTTTAGCATACCACCTACTATGCTCAACATAGGAGCTTGTCCATCCTAGGGACTGCAGCAGATCGGACCCACCCCTGAGTTAGCAGAGGCTCTCTCCTACGTTAACCGTCTGCACATGACCAACGACGAGATCGAGGCAGAGGACAGCCATACTCCACCTCATGTAGTAGTAGCTTGATGGACCCTGTGAGGCCGTATGATCAGTATCACCATGATTAGCAGAATTACTATCTCTTCTTTAGCTACCTGGGTGTAGCACGGTCTTCATAGTTGCTTGGGACCTCTTGATATGTAATAAGAACCCATGTGATGAGTGATATTTGGATCTTAATGCAATTTATGGTTCTTCATGCTTCTTTGGTTGAGTGCAGGATAGAATGTTTTAATATATTTAAATCGCTGTAAATCACCTAATCCTTACTTGAATAAATTATCTATCGCTGTACTGAGCTGTTAACACCAGATTCTGGACTGGGAGCCGATAGCCGATACCAGAGGAAGATAGCCGATCTCGAAAGCAGATTCCGTCCAGCGGAAGGAAGGAAATAGCCGATTGCGTGGTGAATCGGTTATCGGGCCAAGGTGATAGGAGGCGTGCAGCGTCGGTATTGATGACGTCATCAGAGTCCGCGCCGCCAGGGAGCGATCACGATCGGAGTCCATTATGGAAAGGGAAGGTTGGACTCCAAGTTACCTTAGATATAGGATAGTTTGTTAGTTTCCTTATCTGTTGATGAGTTGTAATTCGACTAGGACTCTATCTACGCTCAGGGTATAAATATAAGCCCTCAGCCATTGAACAAAACACAACAACATCAATACAACACAACTTGCCAACAAACCCTAGAGTCAGTCGAGTCCGGCGAGTTACTTCATCCAGGCTGGGTGTCATCCGGTGGACGCAGGCTTGCTTGTAAGTATCGTCAACCCCCTGTTAAACTATGTCTTTTTAGCGTCATCCGGTGGACGTGGAAGCATGGCGGACCAGGGTCCTTGCTAAGCTCTGTTTCTTTGGCGTCATCCGGTGGACGCGGGAAGTATAGTGAGTCAAGGATGATTCACGCTGGTTTACTCGATTAATCTGTGTTAACCGTCATCCGGTGGACGAGATGCAGATTAGGATGGTTTTCACGCGCGGATTAGTTATCGATTCGTGTTTGTTTGCTTGATTAATATATTAGTTAATGTCATCCGGTAGACAGGCTATAGATTGAGATAGTTTGCATGCATGGATTAGTTATCGGCTCTAGCTAAATATGGCAATTTAGTTAGATTCATTAAGTTATCAAGATGTTATTTGTTGTTTATTGTTTATTTATCAGTATAACATCACTTTGCCCGATCAAGATTGTATAGTATTGGCCTCAGATCTACATGAGAGAATGTTCATTATATTCCGTCCATACTTATGCTTTGTTATGATATTTATTCGATTCGGCCAGTATTTTCGTATTCTTGTTCGTACGTGATGAGAGAGCTTAGCAAGAGTCGATCTGAATGAATATAGAGCCGCCGGCCTTCTAGACCAGCTTTGTATTCCTTTAGATCTACTTGTGGTTACTTTCAAGAATAAATCTAAATTCATATAAAATCACAGGCCTTCTAGACCAGCTTCATATCAGTTTTAGATTTATACTTGGGATTAGTCACCGCTAAGTTTTCTGCTTTACGGACCCTGGATCGGCTAATTAGCCGATGCAGTTGTGCTTCACGAGGAAAACCAGTTAACCGATTGTTTCCTACCAAATCGGTTAAATAGCCGATTTCTGTCTGTTTGACGTTCAGACGGCCTGAGCTGAATGATTTGACATGATAACATTAATCGATCGTGCTTTAATCTGTTATAACTATCTGCATAAACTCGTTTAATGTAGATTGTTCTATCTGTTCATACATATCAATCGATTATGCATCATTTCAGTATCTATTTCCGTGGCCAAACACATTATACATGCCGGAATCGACTCTTTAATCGATTTCCGATTGAATCGGCTTTCAGAGCCACATAATTGGAACTACCTAGACATACCGGTTAGTTCCGTCCTGTGATTACTTTTTGTGAATTCATAGCAATCTGTGTAGTTATCTAGGCAACTAGCAAAATGTCTTTCTGCATGTGTTGAAAATACCCATCAAAAGGTCAGAAGAAAGGAAAGAGGTAAGAATCGAGAAGGGAAGAGCAAGCAATCTATGAATTTCTGAATTGCTTCATACCTGGTACTGTGGACAACTAGCAATCTGTGATTTTCTGAATTGCTTAACTCCTGAATGTACACCTACGCATGATCAGGGTTTCTGCTACTGGGTGTTTTTTCTTGGTTTCTGTGCTCAGATCCGATCTGTTGCTTTGGGAATGATATGTCTTGGAATAGAAGATGGCAATGGCATATTCCCTTTTGCTTTGCTTTTTACGGTGGGCGTAGGGGAGACGTGCTCGTCCGGGTCACAGAGAAAACAGGGCGCGCACGACATCGGCCCGCGCTTTTTGCCCCCCGCCAGCTTCCTTATCTGGCATGGTGGGCTACGGTTTCCAAAAATGGAACGTGCAGGCGGGAGGGTGTTTTCCTGCACGCGCGCGCGGTACTAGAGTCCTTTTTCTTTAACTGAAGCGAGGGAGCGGAGACGAGGGGGCTAGGGAGCGGAGGCGAGGGAGGGGGTGACCAATTGTGTTTCGTACTAGTGGCAAGGCACGCGCCTTCGCGCGCCCATGCATGAAGAAATGTGGGCACTGTTGTATGTCATATGCCTTGGTATTTGTACAGAATACTAAAATTCAGTAACACTTGTGTATTATTATAAATGTGTTTTTGTGCCCGCAAACATTTTACAATCTAGACTTTAGATGTCTCCTGGAAGACAGAACAAAGATGGCCGCTCAAGTCTAACCTCGATGAGGCTCTTGTTCACTGTGAGTTGATGCAGAGTTAGAATTGTGGCTTTATCACTACAAAGCACATCCTACCAGGCATCTCTTCAATTGCGGGCATTATTGTTTTTATAGTCCCACCCTGCAAGAAGAAATAAAATGCAATTAAGCATGTAATGTAGAGGTTTTGGGCCTTTTGTCCTGATCATTACTTGGTCAATATTGTCATCAAAGAGATGTAAACCTGTTGACCTAAGTGTGGATTCCAGCCACTATCACAACAGCCACAATCTCATCCTATTTGTCTCGTCACATGTTTTGCAATATTATAGTGATAACAGAAGTAGGTTGATCAACTTAGTGTAGGGCTTTAAAATTTAAAGGGAAAAACAATAACAGAACTGCATAATAGAAAACCACTCAAACTGTAACTATATCCACACTATCAATGTAGCACTAAGTATTGACCCATATAACTTTGGAAGCCAAAAATACAATAATTGAAATGAGTGAAAACAAAGAGCTATAGAAATGAATCTGAAGGCATGATGAGGATTAGGCATAGAAATGTACATTGCCCTAAGGAAGTTTATAGGGAAGCGATGTCTCTATTCGTGTTGGTAGCAGGGAGCAAACATGCTTGCTCAGTTCTCCCCACTTTACTAAAATGACTCCCACCAAAATCGTCATAGTTATCTCCAGTGACATGTATTTATGCAGAATTCCAATAGAAAAGGCAAATTGAATCAAATAATACGTGCAGCAAAGTAACCAATCTTGTAAATGGATGCTGGAATTTAGTTTAGTATAATTTAGGTAAGACCTATCCAATGTTAGCACTTTGAAGGTTACAGAATTTTAAAATACAATTTCGGTGTTTATCTCTCTAGGTAGTTCATTTATCACCTCTGATGTAAAAGTTTGAATGCAAGCAGTTAGTACACAGAAAGTTACAGGTCCACCTACCAAAAATTATGAGAATGAAAATCACAGGTGCTTTAAAACTACATGGAGTCAGTCGCTTACCGTGGAAACACAAAACATTCAGTACTGAGAACCCCCACGATGGATGTCTATGGACTAAAACATCTAAAAACCAGCATTTTTTTCCTCTGAAAAATAAGCAACCACCACCAAAATTCAGTGCACAAGCACCTTTTGAGGCTCATTGAACCATAGTGCAGAGGTGAAAGAACTCTTGCTTCCTAGAATCAGTCTTTTGTAAGATCTGAACTACAGTGTGTTCAAAGTGGAGGAGGTTGAAAACCTTATGTTTCCTTACGGTTTAATAGAATAAGGAGGTAAACTGAATTTAGTTGATACACTACACAGTGAGACATTAACAATTCAAATTATACCAATTGACCAGCAGCGAAAAGCTTGAGGCCACTTTTTCAGAGATATATTAATTTAACTTGTGGCATGTGCAGATTACTACCATTAGTACAGGTGTCTCTCCAATTCCACGAGTTCACTACATTGGTCATAACTGCATTAGCAGCCGTCAAGGGAAGCGGATACCTGCCATCCTCTAAACGATCATCGATACTCAGTATTGGCCGACCATTTGCTAAAATACATGTAAAGGGTAATAGTCAACATCAAACTTGCATAGTCTCTATATGAGTTAATTTAAGAAATAGGTCATGATTGTTACACACGCAGGAGCTCAGTACCTTCCAAAGGACCAAAGGGAATGTTAGCATCCTCAATGTGTAGATTGAATGAGAGAATATTAGTCCATGAGGTAACAAAAAAACTGTAAAAAAAAACAAATACAGCATGGAGTCCAACTGAACTACATCATCATGTAGCATTAGGCACTTGACTTTTATATCGTAATACTTTTACAACCAATTCTTGGTCTCCAGTGCACCTACTGAATTATGTTCTAGAATAAAAGTGCCATATACATTCAGGACATTAGTGACAACTATGACAACCACATTTGCACATGGAAAGCTGTAGGACTCAACAAAATTAATTTCTCAAGAGATGTGGTAGTATAAGCAAGATGCATGTTCCAATGACCTTTCTTTTGAGTCAGAGATATAACCTCCAAGTGGTCTGGAACTTTATCATTCCCTAGAGCATCTACATTTGTTTCAAGTTGCCAGCCATGATGCTGTTTCAATGCTTTGCAGAGCCTCAATTCAGCCTGCATTCTAGAACCTGGACCAGGTCCTGCAACCTATGTACAGAATCATCAAGTAGAAAAATCATCACAATCCAACTGAATATGGGTACATAAATAAAAAAGGCTACGAATATGAATGAGTGCACAAGCTGCCTCGTTAGATCCTCAGGAGCTTAATCAAGAAATTGAACAGGTGCTTTAAAACTACATGGAGTCAGTCGCTTACCATGGAAACACAAAACATTCAGTACTGAGAACCCCCACGATGGATGTCTATGGACTAAAACATCTAAAAACCAGCATTTTTTCCTCTGAAAAATAAGCAACCACCACCAAAATTCAGTGCACAAGCACCTTTTGAGGCTCATTGAACCATAGTGCAGAGGTAAAAGAACTCTTGCTTCCTAGAATTAGTCGTTTGTAAGATTTGAACTACAGTGTGTTCAAAGTGGAGGAGGTTGAAAACCTTATGTTTCCTTACGGTTTAATAGAATAAGGAGGTAAACTGAATTTAGTTGATACACTACACAGTGAGACATTAACAATTCAAATTATACCAATTGACCAGCAGCGAAAAGCTTGAGGCCACTTTTTCTGAGATATATTAATTTAACTTGTGGCATGTGCAGATTACTACCATTAGTACAGGTGTCTCTCCAATTCCACGAGTTCACTACATTGGTCATAACTGCATTAGCAGCCATCAAGGGAAGCGGATACCTGCCATCCTCCAAACGATCATCGATACTCAGTATTGGCCGACCATTTGCTAAAATACATGTAAAGGGTAATAGTCAACATCAAACTTGCATAGTCTCTATATGAGTTAATTTAAGAAATAGGTCATGATTGTTACACATGCAGGAGCTCAGTACCTTCCAAAGGACCAAAGGGAATGTTAGCATCCTCAATGTGTAGATTGAATGAGAGAATATTAGTCCATAAGGTAACCAAAAAAACTATAAAAAAAACAAATACAGCATGGAGTCCAACTGAACTGCATCATCATGTAGCATTAGGTACTTGACTTTTATATCGTAATACTTTTACAACCAATTCTTGGTCTCCAGTGCACCTACTGAATTATGTTCTAGAATAAAAGTGCCATATACATTCAGGACATTAGTGACAACTATGACAACTACATTTGCACATGGAAAGCTGTAGGACTCAACAAAACTGATTTCCCAAGAGATGTGGTAGCATAAGTAAGATGCATGTTCCAATAACCTTTCTTTTGAGTCAGAGATATAACCTCCAAGTGGTCTGGAATTTTATCATTTCCTGGAGCATCTACATTTGTTTCAAGTTGCCAGCCATGATGCTGTTTCAATGCTTTGCAGAGCCTCAATTCAGCCTGCATTCTAGAACCTGGACTAGGTCCTGCAACCTATGTACAGAATCATCAAGTAGAAAAATCATCACAATCCAACTGAATATGGGTACATAAATAAAAAAGGCTATGAATATGAATGAGTGCACAAGCTGCCTCGTTAGATCCTCGGGAGCTTAATCAAGAAATTGAACAGGTGCTTTAAAACTACATGGAGTCAGTCGCTTACCATGGAACCACAAAACATTCAGTACTGAGAACCCCCATGATAGATGTCTATGGACTAAAACATCTAAAAACTAGCATTTTTTTCCTCTGAAAAATAAGCAACCACCACCAAAATTCAGTGCACAAGCACCTTTTGAGGCTCATTGAACCATAGTGCAGAGGTAAAAGAGCTCTTGCTTCCTAGAATCAGTCGTTTGTCAGTGAAGGGAACCAAAACAAAACAACCAATTAGCACGAAAGGAGGCTGATTCTAAAAAGTTTATTCAATAAACTAAAATGTAAATACGTCAAACTTTAGAACAAAACGGCCAGCTACAATTACGTAATCTTAGAATAGAAATCGAAACAATTTTGATTTGATAAGTCTATCTGGATACAACGCTGCCTATGTCAACTAAGATGGTAAGTTTAGAACGCAACAACCAAGAGTTTTCTTATTCACAACATAAAGTTAGCATTCATATGCAGAAGCACCAAGGAAATGAGTTTCCATATCATATTGTTGTGATCTATATTCTGAGGAAAAGCCAGGATACCAGACTAAAAGATATTTAGTATGGCTAGGCGTCATTGAGTTTTAGTTTTCAACTGCTCTTGTGAAACAGTCGACAAAGTTTTTCTTTCATGAAAAACGGCTGGAAAGCACAGATGACATACATGAAGAGATGGCCAAGGATGTAAATTCCACAATCATTTCAATCTATTTCATTTAATTGGAAATCACATAGGCATCGACAAAATCATAACTACAAAATCAAAATAGATGAGAACCTGGACTGGTACACAAGCCCAATCAAAACATGGTAACGAACCTGCTGTGTTTACAAAACACTCAAATGATGCAATTCTTCTTTCAATTGCGTCGTGGCCGAGAACGACGGCCCTGCGGCGGGAGGCGGGCAGTGCCATCGGCGCAGCACACGGCGGGGGACACCGTCGCTCCGCCCCTGCGATGCAGGGAGAGGGACGTTGAGGAGGACAACGCTGAGGGCTGCAGCAGCCGTCGGAGAGGAAGAACAGGGAGCTCTGGTTCTGTCGCCGCCGCCGGCGAGGAAGAAGAGGCAGCTAGGGTCCGTCGAGCGGCCGTGGATCGCCGGAATGATGCAGCGCAGGGGAAGCCACGACGGCGGCCACCGGCGAGGCCCAGCCGCACCACTCCGTAGCCGGGGACGGGCACCCGCTGGGCGCACGCGTGGTGCTGCGCCGCGTGCTGGAGGCGCTGCTGCTCCGGCCATCCGGTGTCACTGGGCCTGACCGGCATGGTAGCATGTCGGGAGAGAGGGAGAGGTCGAGGAGAGGGAGGAAGGATGGCCGCCGTCGTCGCTGCCGTCTGCACGAGGAGAGAGGGAGGGAGACGGAGCCGAGAGGAGGAAGAGAGAAGACGATATATTTTGGGATTAGGATGAGCGCAAAGAAGTCCGATCGGGCAGAAGCCGAGAAAGGTATTTTAGAGGAATAGCTTCAAGATTTTGAGATAAGCTAGATGAAAAAACTGAAGGTAAGTAGAATCAACGCAAATCTGATTTGGATAGAAGCTGAGCGATAAATCCTAGCCATGTAATTTAAGATCTGACCGTGGTAAAAATTTGGGCCTACGTGGATGGGTGTTCCTTTGGAGGAGCAGGTTTGGGTAAATGTTTTGGACTTTTATTAGTGGTAGTTGAGAAGCTCGTACAATATACATACATCAATACCAATCTTTTATGAATTCAAAAAAATATACCAATTTTTTATTCCAACTCATGCTATAACATGAAACACAACTAGGTCGTTTGGTACGGCTCTTTGAGCAGCTTCACGAGCATGGTGAAGCTGGAAAATAGTAGCAGCTTCACGAGCAGCTCTGTCCGCCAAACATGTCCAACAAAAAGCGCTTCACGCACGAAGCTCCGCAAAAACCGGTGAGACAAGCAGGCAGCGCATGGTGAAGCTGGAAAATAGTAGCAGCTTCCTCCCGCTTCGTCTGACAGCATGCGGGCCCAAGTCATTTTGCCCCTGCGCATGTGGCGACAGCGAGGGGGAGCGGGTGCTGCCGTGCAGCAGCGACGTCGTAACGACGAGATGGAGCTACGCTGCCGGCCGCTACGGCGATGCTTGGCCGTGGGCACGGCCGCCGGAGCTCACCAGGGTGCTGGCCCACCGGGGGCGCGGCGTGGCTGCCGGAGCCCGCCGGGGCCGAGGCTGGCTGGGGAAGAGGCCCACCGGCACGCGGCTAGCCGGGAGCAAGGACCGTCTGGGCGCGAGCTTGGCCCCTCGCCAGGCGGGCGGGCGCGGCGACCGGGGCGCCGCCGCCGCCTCCGCCGCCAGGCGCAGGCAGCCACGGCGCACGCGAGCACTGCCATGGGGGCGCGTGCTGCTCTTCTGCTGGGCAAGGGCTAGGCGCCTAGGCCACCGGTGAGCACGACCAAGATGCGGGGATGCGGCCGGAGGAGAGCACGAGCAAGATCCGGATGTGCGAAGGGCTCAGCTGCTGGAGAAGAAGAACGAGATGTGCGAGCTGCTCGCCGGCCGTCCAGGCGCAACCTCCGGGGCGTGTCCTCCAGGCTCAGCATGTTGTGGGACGGTGATCTCCGTGGGCTCAGCATGCAGGCATTGGGAAGCCAGGATGAAGAAAGAATCGCACCCAACGCACATGGAGAGACGACGGAAAAACAGAAGAAAGAGGAGGAAAAAAAAAAAGAAAACAAAGGGTAGTACTGTCATTTTATAGTTTTGGTCTACCATGTGACGCTATTTAACCAAACAATTTTCATAAAACAACTCAGCTTCAAAAAAAAAAAGTTGCTTGTGAAGTTGTTTTCCAAAAAATAGCTTCACTAGTAAAACTGAAATGTACCAAACAGACCCTAAGGCTCTATTTAGATTCATCATAAAATATCAAAAGTTCCATCACATCAATATTTGAAGACATGTATAGAGTATTAAATGTTGATGAAAACTAAAATTAATTTGATAGCTTCGCAAAATGTTGCGAGACGAAACTTTTGAGCCTATTTAGACCATTATTGGACACTTATTGCAAAAGTTAGCACGTTGCTACAGTTAACAATTTTATAAAATGGGCAATCTAAGCACCTCTTAACAGGGTCTGACATGAAGATGTAGAGAAGCTCTTCTCCCCTCAGATCAATCTAACGGGCTTTCTATCTGCAAATACAAAAATGAGTCAGTCCCGTTACTAAAAAAAATGATGGAGCACCGAGATCCAGACAGATTATATTAGGAACGAGATGTTATCCTGAACTAGTTCATCATGGCAGTTGGCACTTGGCAGCAAGCTGCAGACGACGATCCCCCCAGGTCGCTGCGTAGGCATCTACCTTGTTTGATTCGTGCACGCAGTTAGCAGTGGCAGTAACCACACCTCTATCCACTCCTTGAGTTTAGGCCTTGCTTGTGTCATGTCGTAGTTTTTTTTTTTTTTTTTTTTTTTTTGAATGATCGCGTCATGTCGTAGTACTGCTTCCCTGCAGCGGAGAAATCCTTGAAGCGTTCGACAAAGGGCGCATACACCGTGTCGACCTGCATATATACACAGATGCAATTCGGTTATTGTTGTCAGCAAAACTAATTAAATGATTGACTAATTGATTGATGAGTTTGCTACTGACTGTGCTCATGGACTGCCCCAAGATGAATGGCCCTTCAGAGAAACGTCCCAGGGACGACTCCACCTTGTCAACAGCAGGATCAAGTAGCTTGTTGATATCATCATCTCCTTGTCTTTGGGTATGTGCACGGCCTGCCCTGAACAAGGCTATGATTGTGCGTAGCTGTGGATGCCCATCTTGTGTTGATTGTGCGGCAACCTTGAGAAAGGTTTGGCATGTGATGCCAATTAGCGCGTGAATCTTCAAGTGGGTATATCGCTATAACGATGACGTAGCTTGCTGGCAAGTAAGTGAACCTCAGTAAGAATTCTTGTGGCAACTATCTCTACCGAGGATTCATATTGTGTTGATTGATTGGGTTATCATCTCTACACCGGTAGTATAAAAATCACTTCTCTACCCTTTACTTTCTTGCAATTACTTTTGCTCACCTAGGAGTAGAGTAGAGTAGTGACTTAGCTTTTTGTGTGTGAACTTAGAGACAATAGTTTAGAACGGTTAGGTGGCTTGCAACACTTTGTGTAGGCTAGCGCAAAATTCGTTTCGCCATTTATTTTACTAACCGCTTGTCTTAAGTATCATTTGTAGAATTTTTTATAGACTATTCACCCCCTAGCCATTTAGGATCTTTCACATGGGCAGTGCCGAGCCTTGGCCATGGCTCCCGCTCGAGGACCTCGGCCACACGATGAGGAAGTGGCAGCGCCAGGGATGAAAGGAGGAAGGGGCGATGTCGAGGAGGAAGGTGAGGAAGTCACCGGGGACGGAAGGAAGAAGGCGGTGTCAGGGACGAGAGGTGAGACGAGCGACCCGAGCGCTGAGCCAAGCCTGGCTACGCGGAAACAACAGCCCCCGGTGTTTCCCGCAAGCTTGGCTAGCACCTTTTGGCTTCTGGAAGCTTTGCTAGAGGTGAGGCTAGGCAACTAAACATATCTATAAAGACCAGAGCCGGTCTAGGTCTAAGTCTAGATCGACTCATTCCAATCCCTACAATGACAAGCGATGACCACACCTTAAAACATGGCATCCCTTAATTTTTTATACCTCGACCGCCCCCTTCACAGCTATTACCAGCGTCATAAAAGAATGTGATTTTAGTACCATCCTTAGTGAAATTATTTAGAGTTTAACTAAATTCATATATTAAAAAGGTAACAGTATTTTATGACGCAAAGTAGTTATATTCCACGGTAAATCGAATGACACCTTTTTCAACTAAATGACACTTATTCGATATCATAAAAATAGTATTAGATCATAAAAGTATGCTAAAATTGCTTTTTTTTTTAGACGTCCGTGGTTCATTTCGAAACACAGCCTAGATAATGAGCATCATTCAGTGACTGATTGGTTCATCAGGTCAGGGTCAAGCCATGAGAAGAAGATACTCTACTGAATCCAACGCAGCCTCTAAAATGTGGAGCAGCAAACAAAAGAGAATAGTTTACTTATATAAATCACATTGTGTTGCTTGTTCCGCAGATGGAAATGACACACACTCGGAACGATATATGTACATCACTCTATACCTTCATCAATGGAATCCACCAGGGAAACACTTGGCATTTCCAACTTCTTAAGATACATCATCTCAAACTGGTGCCAAACCAAAGGTTTTGAACAGACCATCTATACCCTCCATTCCAACAAAATGAGACAAAATTCTCTATTCATCTCCAGTCTCCACAGACACGGACCTCTAGGCTCTAGCCCCTGCTCCCTGCTCTCGCACAATCTTAGATAGATGCTTACCAAAATTCTGGGCTTTCCCAAACTATCCATCGCCCTGCTTAGCCGCTTCCTCTCTGATCTGCAGCGTCATGGCTTTGATTCCTGGTCCTAGTGCGTGGTGGTGTCCCTGGAGCCACAGAGCACGAATTGACACGTGCTTCCAGATCGTAGGTCTGAGAGGCGAGGTAAGTGAGGGCTGTAACTACATCCCCGATCAGTGGTCTCATGCTTGGTTGCTCCTGGACACACATTGCAGCGACAGCAAGGGCCTGGTACAATCCCCTTGGAGGATACTGCCCGTCTAGTGCAGGGTCTGCCATCAGGGAAAATTTCCTCCTGTCTTTGAACAAGGGCCGGGCCTGAAATGAAACAACGACAAGGGTTACACTAATGGTGGAGAACAGGAGAAGAGATAAATGGAAGGGTTTTAGACTTTTTTCAGAGCAAGCAAGAGCTTATTTAGCAGGGTGATTGGCATGTCATAATCTATTATTCAATAACAGATTTACAGTAATGCCACCTAAAACAACCAAATCAACCATGACAAGATAATTACAGAAAGCAAGCAAAATCAATGCGTGCTGAGGATGAAGTTTGACAGAAACATGAAATGCTGAAACTGGAAAGAAATAAAGAGAGGCACTGAAAATAACCTCCTATGCTTTCCCTTCAGGTGATATGATACCAAAGACTGAAGCGATAACACTCGGCTTACAGAACTTCCAAGCTAAGAGGCAAATATCTGGTAATTTTTTCCCAGAACACATTGACAACCAATACTCACAGCAGGCAGAAGATAGATCAATGTGCTGTTCTCCATACTCAACATCTACACTAGTATTAGCATGGACAAGGATGAAAACATAACAAAAGATCAGCATTAGTAGCTTACCCATGCAACAAGATTTTGCTCCCCTCCAGCTCGGGTGTTGTCAATAGCCCTTTGTCCTGTAATGACCTCCAAAAGGACGACACCAAAGCTATAAATGTCTGACTTTAGGGTCAACTGTCCAGTCATGGCGTACTCAGGGGCACAATATCCATATGTGCCCATCACTCTCGTGGAAACATGAGTTTTATCACCGACTGGACCAAGCTTTGCCAATCCAAAATCAGACAACTTTGGGTGATACCCCTCTCCAAGCAAGATATTTGAACATTTCAAGTCGCGGTATATGACAGGAGGACTGGCTTTGTTATGCAAATACTCTAGCCCTTTCGCTGCACCAGCAGCTATCTTCATCCTTGTATTCCAGTCAAGTCGTGCCTTGTCTTGGGAAGGATCTGAGTAAAATAAGAAGCTGTGAGCGAAGAAATTTTAACCATATAAATGCAAAAGGAAAGCAGAATGGTTCAGGATTTGAACAGCTTACAATGAAGGTGATCCTCAAGAGAACCTAGAGGCATATACTCGTAAACCAAAAGCCTCTGATCCCCATCTGCACAGTAGCCCATAAGGCTGACAAGATTTGGGTGATGCAGCAAGCTCAACATAAGAACTTCAACAAGAAACTCCCGGTTGCCTTGTAATCCATTACGGTCAAGCTGCTTTATAGCAACAACCTATCATGGTAACGAATGGCATGCCATGTCAATGCATTTTCCCTTGGAAAGGTTTAGATTTTCTCGGTACAGTATGGCATGGTATCGCTGAACTATTGGATTGACATCAGTAGTTTATTATATAGAATTCGCATCGAAGGAATGTTTGTTGATAGCAATCTACGCCTAGCACTATTCATGATTCCACCTTACTAGGGAATGTTAATGTTAAAGGAAGCTTTGTATCATCAGTTACAAGTTGGACTAGGGATAATAATAATAATAATAATAATAATAATAATAATAATAATAATAATAATATATATATATATATATATATAGATATATATATATATATATATATATATATATATATATATATATATATATATATATATATATATATATATCTATATATATATATATATATATATATATATATATATATATATATATATATATATATATATATATATATATATATATATATATAGAGAGAGAGAGAGCAGGGAAGCAAGAAACCCACCTGGTTGACACTGTCCAGATAGCCTCTATACACCCGGCCAAAACCACCCTCACCAAGAAGGCAATCAGCTCTGAAGTTCATCGTGGCTGCTGCGAGATCCCTGAAAGTGAAGGTTTGCGCAGCGATTTGGCGGCGCTCAGATCCATGGCTCAAGACAATGCCCATTTTTGCAGCCTCTTTGTTGAACTCGAACGAATCCTGCTTCGTCACACTACTAGAGGACGGGCCCTGTTTGGGTTTCTCTGCAGCAGCAACTGGAAGGAAAAGCACAGGTACGGCTGAGCGAAAGAAGGGGCAGGCATGAATGGATATACACAAACAACCGAATTATGAAAGTGATGTAGCCATGGAAAGGCTCAAGATGACCGAATTGCAAAAGAAGAGGGCCCAAAAAGTTTGAGGAGCGGGAGGGGGAAGAACCCAACAAGTGAATTCCAGTCTAAGGATGGCTGGGGCGGATGACCTCACCTGAGGCGGGCCTGATCTGGGGTCTCTCCGGCGGCTGCTTCTTCTTCTTGGTCCCTCCAAGGCAGGGGAAGCAGCAGTCCATGGCTGGTTCCTGTTGCATGACCTACTTCCTCCCTAGTCTCCGCGTCCGCGTGGCGTGGCCGCTTGGGGGGATAGAAGAGGGTAGAAGGAAGGCTGCGTCGGGCGGGCCTCCGAATCCGATGGAAGAGAGAAACTGAGAAGCCGGGCCTCCGAATCCTAGTAATGGGTGTTGTTGGTTCCTTGGCCCTGGTTTCTGAGGTAACTTCAGTTTGTTTGGTTTTTTTCGGTTTCTTGTTCTTAAGCTGGAACCTAACTGCATCTGACCATCCGTACCATCCTGGCTTGACCGCGAAAGAATGTGGAGGAGCTGCGTTTTTTTTTTTTTTTTATGAGCCATGCTTAGCCCAACCAACCGCGCAGCTGGCCCCGTGGTCCCTGGTGGCCTCCGATAGCCACCAAATAAAAGGCGAGTCTCACCGCCCACTAGGGTTTTTCTTTCACTGTTCATTCACCTCTACCGCTCTCTCCTCTCTAATATCCCTCTCGAGCAAATCTGCCCTAGTGAACGTCGTCGATGGTGTCCTCCATCGTTGGTCCTGGTAAGCGCGGAAGGCGACTGGTGAGGCTGCATTCCCATCTCCTTGTTCTCTTCTCTAATTCTCTTTATTTTGCATTTCGATTGTTTTGTGAATCCTATCCATCTATTACTCGCTGAGGTTTAGGGATTGGTCGATGATCGAGTGTGGTTCTAGGTGGCACGCCAAGGTGTCGCAGTCGTTCCTTTCAATTGCGTATGGTTTACTCATACTACTGCATTGTTGTTCATCATCGCCCGATTCTTGGGTGCCATTTCTGGTTCATATTCTCTGCTGGTGCCAAATTATGCTTTAGGCTGTGTGGATTTGGGTGGCATGCCACTAGGTGTTGCAACCATTCCTGCGATTTGGTTAGGGTTGGACTAATAATCATGCAAAAGTACTAATTTCAACAATATTTTTGTAA
This sequence comes from Eremochloa ophiuroides, assembly GCA_038502445.1. NCBI lineage: Eukaryota > Viridiplantae > Streptophyta > Magnoliopsida > Poales > Poaceae > Eremochloa > Eremochloa ophiuroides. Next base: position 110,229,544 of record JAHLJS010000001.1, on the reverse strand, counting down.
CGGAACCTCCTAAATGGAATGACCCACATGCACCTGTCGTCGTTCCAAAGACTTCCGATAGCCGTGCATGTGACCCAAACAACTTAAAAGGGTCTGTCGGGTTTCACGAAACCCGTATCTCCGACAGGATCTCATTGCGAAGACATTACAGGATTACAACATTCAAAAATACAACAGAGTACAAGAGCGAAAATCTTACATTACTTAATATTACAAACCAGTTGTTTGAACTTAAACATAGATGTGATTATTACAAATCATAACATAAGTAGGAGTAACAGTACTGGAGTAGCTTATATACAACATATACATATATTACAATAAAAACCCTGCCCAAGGGTTTAGTCCTTCATTCCTCATCATCATCGTCTGCCTAAAAGACCGTCATACAGCATGGTCCGAAATACACATGCGAAGGCTGCTCTCCTGCAACAGGGGATAAATAAATCTTGAGTACTAGGGGTACTCCGCAAGACTTATCCGACTAAAAAGTAGGGAGAAGACTCAGGAATGTAGGCTGAGGGGAATCAAGGTGAGGCTTTAGCAAGAATCAAAGTCTTTTGCGAAAAAGCTCTCTAATCTTAAGTCTTACTTTCAATATTTTATCTTAATATTAATCATTAGACCTAAATCTAGATTGATTCATATATGTTATCCACATTCCCATTCTCTTTCTCATTCTCATTACATTTCATCTTGTTAAACTACGATGATGAACAGAGAATCGAGTCTCCTTAATCGAAGAGCAACGACGATTCGAATCAATTATACCCAGTTAAGGATCCCTATCCATACTGCATATGTAGCACCTAATCTTGCATATGCCAACCCCGTCTACCACGACTCCTCTAAGTGATAATGGCTCCATGCCACCCAAGAGCAGAATACTCCACTGCCCCTCCCCCCATATTCTAGTAGGGTGGGTACACGCTACTCTCGCCATCTCTCCACTCCCAGTGTCTGGGTAACCCTTCTCGCCTTAGAATTACCAGAGCCAGGGCTTCCCGTAATATGTGGCTAGTTGCAAGTCTCGACTCAGACAGTTCAACAACGGATGGTTCCTAAGCGACACAGTCGGAAACACTACATTGAGACTCCTTTCTCAATGCAAATCACCTGACCGGTCTCGATTTCATTATCATATTTCATCATCACATTCATAATCAACTTTCATTATCCACCGAGTTATGCCATCATAACTTCTTTTAAACATTTCATTTAAAAGCCTATCTCATTAAGCATGGCTAAGCATACTAATCATTTTTCAAATAAAATCAGGCTTTAAGGATAATATTGAAATTATTAAGGCAGGTAATACGACAATTGGGTAACAATCAATTCCTATCACCTAATGCAGTAATTTAACTCAAGTGATAAAAATTTGTAAATCACAAGACATGGTTAAATGCACCGGGGCTTGCCTTGTGTTGCAGGGAGTGAAAGGTCAAGATCAGCATCACAAATATTGAACCCGCCAACAACATCTGGGGCCTCGTCAACAGCTACTTGTTCGATCTTAACCTCCTCACCCTCGATCACTACACATAATATAATAATGCATGCTTAATGATGATGCAAGATGACATGAACAGTAAATAGACCAAGTATTTATCTAACAACCTTGAGTACAACTTCCCTTTCACGATAAAGTTGTAATTAAGATCAGTCGTTGAAAGCTAAGTTAATATTTCCATAAATCCATTAACTAATTAATAATAAATTCATCAAACAACTAAATTGCCAAGGACCATTTGGGGTTTTATGATCCATGATCATCACACAATCCAAAAGTCACATAAAACCCTAAGTCATTAAGATTTAATGTTGATTTAATTACTTAATTAATTAGGGATAAATTATGAATAAAATTAATTTTGTCCAAATCAGCTACAAATTTTTGTGGAGGTATCTAATAGTACAAAACAATGACTACATAAATTTCATAATTTTTGAATAAATATTTTGGGCTACAAAAATCCTAGAAGTGCCATTTATTAATTAAAATAGACATTTTTATTACATACAGAAAATGTTCAAATTCCATATTTAATATTTTTCATATGTTAAACATATCACAGAGAAGCCTCTCTACTTAATTTCATAATTTTTGAAGCAGTAAATATTTCTGTACAAAATTAACAAAACCCAGCACTATTCACTTTCTCAGAAATATGAAAATCATTTCATTAAACGTGGCCAGCGCCACTGGGCCGGCGCACAACGGCCCGCAACACAGTCCCCCCCTCTTCCTCCTTACGCCGGCACAGACCGAGCGCACGCCCGGCGGCTCGGCCATGGAGCTCGTCGTCGGTGGCCCTTCCGATGGGGACGAGCATCCACACGCGTGTCCCACGACCCCGCGAACCCATCTACGTGCTTTTTGGTCGATTTGAAGGCCGGAGCAAGCCCTGCCTCGGCCATGGCGGCAGGACAACTGGCGGCTCGTCGGCGCACACGTGGATAGACTGCTACGATGCAGTAGAGGTTAAAAAGATGGTGGGAATCGATTTGGCAGCTCACCCTGGACCTGGTTCTCGAGCTAGACGTGAACGAAAATGGGCTTGGGGTGGTCGTTGGCGAGAACCGAGGCGACGGCGGCACACTCCGGCGTCGAGGACCCCGTTCCGGCAAACCGTATGTACAAACAAGACTACTAACGTGCGCATGAGCTTCACAATACCCAGATGAACTTAGAACATCGGACGAGAGGGAGAAATACCCACCGCGTATCTCTGGCCACCACGAACCGAGCGCGGCGGCGCTTTTGCCGGCCGCGAAGAAGCAGCAGCTGCGTAGGCGACTCCGCTGTCGAGAGGACGTGTGGGCGGGCTCTACGGGTGCGCAAGGAGATGGCAAAACTGGTGGCAAGATGGACAGGGTGGAGGCGAATCGACGGTCGCGAATATCGCCGCGCACAGAATGTCTCCGGCGACGAGGAAAGGAGGGGAAAAGGAGAAGAGGAACGGCGGCTCCAGCTTAAATGGAAGAAGAGCGCACTCCAGACTTCGCCACGAAAACCCCGCCCTCTCCACGTCTCTAGGCTGCGTGGCAGCGCTCGGAGCTCGCCGGTGGAGTTCGGCAGGGCGGCGGGCGATGACGACGCAGGCGCGTGCTGACCCCTGAACCCTCTGTTACTGTAGGATGGGATTATCCCCAATCGTTTTCTTCAAATTACTCAAAAATTTATACCGCAAGTCGAAAATATCCCAATATAAAAGATGTGGGGAATTTAAAATTGAACAACTTCTATTTTTGAAGTGTATTCAAATTCTGAATGGTTTTTAAATTATTAAAAAGGGGGTAAATGGGGTATCTTTTGCAATTAGCCACCGAAGGATTCAAGTTCCTGGAGATGACATCATTTCTCACCGTCCAAATACCTAAGCACTCCACTCTGTTCGGTTGACTAGATTGTACGGCTGGCTGACTTATTGTTCTGAAAGAAAAACACTGCTGAATAGCTGGCTGATGCCGGCTAGTAAGTTCAAGCGAACAGAGCCTATAATGAATAAGTTTAGAGGAAACTTCACTTTCATCATTGATTTCCAGGCTTGAAAATTTGGCATTACCGTCAGGTGATCAGCATTATGGAAGCTCACAAGGTTCCAGCAACTCTTGGCAAAAGGAAAGTGAAAGTGTAAGTGAATTGTTGTTTCATCAACAGATTGTTAACATATTACACATTGGTAGTCTTCAAGATGCATTCCCCTGTGTATAATCATATCTCTGCTACCTAATCTATCCCTGAGTCGTCCACCTTGTCAAAATAACGGTGACGAGTGTCCGAAGTCGACCTGCTACATTGTTCATTAACGAAGGTGGCCGTCTTATGGTGCTCGTCTTTTTTAAACAAGCAATGAAGATGGGTGTCTTGAGACAATTGTCTCTGTAAATAAAACATTAATAGAGATCGTCGTCTTAGGACGTCCACCTTTATTAATCGTTTAATGAAGACAGACGTCATGAGATGGCAGATGCACGTAACGAGACGCGGCAAGTCTCCAAAAATCTTTATGGCAGTAGTGTCGTGCCACTGAAAATCAGGGTGGGCACGGCAGCAAAAACAAGACGGAACACCTGCAGCCTTACCAAGGAATCCCACGATAATTTACAAAAAAAAGAACCCCACGATATAATATATTTGACTGAAACTGATCGGCACGCCCCACCATAAGCTAACTGCTGCGCAGTGATCCAAGACCATACATAAGAAGACACAACAGTATTTCAGTAGTTTAGTTACATAATGATATAGGAGCGAGCATGACTCTGCCTAAAATTGAAGTCCATCTAGAGTCAAGACACGCACTTATTCTGCTTCCACATGCTTAGAATGCATACATGTATAGTATATATATATATATATATATAGCATAGAAGTTCCTTGTTTATTCTTTCCCGGTTAGGCAGTAGATTCTAGATGTGAAGAAACCAATGATGAAAAGGAAGGAGGGTGTGTTGTCGACCATATCAGATCACACGAGAAAGAAGAATCATCAACGGCACGTCTAATTGGTGTTGAGTCCAAAGCAGCCATGCCAGAGGCGGAATCGGAGTCAGTAGGAGCTGAAGCCAGAGCAGCACAGGGGGGTCATCTCTCTCCAGCTCCGTCCCGCTCGTCCTGATTTTGCACAGTATGCTTCACGAACTGGCCACGAACCCGTGGCCGCTGGTCGGCCAGTCTCTTTCTGCTCTGGTACCGCACCTGAAAATGGCAGACAGCCATCAGAAAGAAACCAGTCCTATCCAATGCTTCTTCTTAAACACATCATATACAAATAAGGAAGAAAAAAATATGCGCTCCTTTTTTTGTCATGGCTTATTTCAGGTATGCAATAAAATGTTTTGAGTTCAAAATTTCAAAAATGACAGTTTCCACAACACAGCCATATATCACAAAATTTCCAAAATGCTAAGCATATGATGATTTTTTTTGTCTCCTAGCAGAAAACAGAATGTAATAATTCCTTTGAAAGCAACAAGATATTTGTATGACACAAATACCATTTTGCTGGCTCAAGTGATTTGGACAAGAAAAGGTTTTAAATCACAACCTGAACAAATTAACATGCAATTGAAAACAGGCTACCTTTTTTCCAAAGTTCCGATCTTTCTTTTTCTCTCTATATTTCTTTAGCTGTGCTTGTCGTGGTGTCATGTTGGCAGCAATCCGTTTGACATATGTGTCATTGCCACTGCCACTGCCACTCCCATTGCCACCTCCAGGTCCACTTTTGTCGATGGTCCGTATCTCCGTATTTGTCCGTCCAGCATTTGCAGCAGCCGTGCTTGCACCAGCTGTACTCCCATTGTTCTGCCCCTTGTTACTGCCTGAGTTGCTCCCAGCGTTCACACCATAGTTGGTAGCTTGACCTTCAAGTGGAGGATCAAAAACGTTGGAGGAACCACATTGCAGCGCTCCTGACCCACCATTCTCAAAATGGACGTAATGAAGGGATGGACGAGGGTGTTGCATCAGGTTGCTCTGCACGTCACCAGGATGACTATTTTTGGCTGCATTGTTGTTGGCCACTTCATCAGCCTTCGCTTTCCCTGCTGCTGCATTAGCTGGAACCATCCAGTGCTGCACAGGATGAAATGCTGATGTGTGTCCATTAGCCTTAATAGCAGAGGGCAACATCACTCTCTCCTTATTTGTAGTGGGTTTTGTCACAACATTCTTTGTAGTGGAACCCATGTCGTTGTCATTGCTACTGCCGTTGGAACCCTGTTTCATTGGAGCAGCATCTGAATTTGACTTCATGTTGTAAGTAGAATCCGTTTTCATAGCCTCCGAGCTGTTATCATGCGGCGAACAGCTACCTACCAATCCAGTCCCGCCTTGATTGGAAGCCGCAGATGTATGGTACCTTGCAATGAAAGTAGTAACTGTTAGTACGCAATGTACTGTTGCTTTCATAACTCACTAATGACACTGATATTATGTTTTGCACCTTGTAAAAGCCGAGAGATTTGATCTTCTTAATACATTCCGTTGTTCATCATCTTTGACTGTATTGTTGGCACCATCTCCACATGATCTCGACCTCTTCAAACCCAGCTCAAGTGATGGCAAAACATAATTATCATGCTGGTTATTCTTATCTTTCCCTTCTGGCACTTTGGAAGAGAAATTAGGGGTATCTGCAGCTCTTTCTGCATTTTTGGTATCCATGTTTTTGGCCATTGAACCAATTAGATCAGCAGCTCGAACAGTTGGTTCTAAATTTTCCATCATTGACTCCTTGGAATTATTTTCATGACCTACTGCTTTGATGGGTCTTTCATCTGGGGAAGATTGGTGATCCATATATAAATTTCTAGGGCCACCTATCTCCAAGTCTTTTCCCTGAAAGTCATCTGAAATCAACCAATAAACTTAATAGATAAAATGGTCGGCAACAAGTTTATTTATTTTGTAAAATTGCATAGTGCATCAGTTGAGCATGACATACCATTAGTGTCCTTTTGCTTCTTGCAGTTTCTGTTGCTACTACCTGGTAGCCACCTGTTGCTACATATCTCTGACTTTGGGTGGATCACTTGCGCACAGGTGCTGTCAGGTGGATCGGCTAACTGATCCAGAGACATAGCTTGTGGACTGTCGATCTCCACAGCACGTTTAGTCCACGAGCTCTGCGCCTTATGTCATGTCATATTAACGAGGAAACAAGTTAATATGTGGCCATGCTTTAATTTTGATATATATATAGCTACTCCACTGAGTATTTCTGTTGCCAAATAATTTAGTTTGGAAAATTGTGTATATTGCCACTTCAGCACTGGGATCTTTCAGTGCTACATGGGCTTAGATCCTAGATATCAGTGAGATACCTTAGCACAGAAAAGCAAGAAACAGGAAAAAGTTATGGCTTAGTTCAAAAGTAAATGATACATGGCCAGTAACCCCCCAAAAAAACAAAATTCAGTTCATCACCAATTACAGAAAGAGTAGATTACCCTCTTCATAACCCGTTAGTGAAAAATAATAACCCCCCGTTTCCAATTTACAGGTCGTATTGGCATTTCTAGATACACAACTTTATGCATCTAAACATATCATATATCTATGTGCATGACAAAAGCTATGTACCTTAAAAAAGCCAAAAAAAAAAAATCTATAATTTGGGACAGAGGGGTGGTATGATTTAAATCATGAAATTCATAAGTTCTGTGGTACGGTAGTCCATGCATGCTTTTAAAGAAACAAGATTCAACCTAGGACAAGCTAGGCGGTTTTTTTTTTTTTTTGGGGTTAAAAAAGAGAAAATAGAGAAATAGGCACCCAAATTCAAGACAAGAGAGGACTTGTACCTAGGTGGTTGGGTGCACGACCACACCTACCACCCAACCAACTGAGCCATGGTTTAACACCTCATTTAAAGGTCCAATATTTACTTACTTCCTACTGTTATACACTTTGTTAAGGGTATACACTTTGTTAATGGTATCCAAATATTTCAAATCAAAGGTATGGATCAATATTGCGTTGACATGGTAGCCATAACCAACAAGTAATAATCCACAATACTTTTTGGACCTAGTTATATGCAGGCATACGCATACTGACGTAGTACTCCCGACAATCGTAAAAATGTACATAACATTCTGAACGCCACACAGCCCCACTAGATCGTTTAAATAATCCTGTCAACATGAAAACATCATAGTTTATCCTAATACATACATGAGATTGCAAGAGTTGACAAGCAACCATATAGCTTTATGTTTCCAAGACTACAAATTTGAAATTATGCATTTCTTTTGCCTCATAAGTTTTTTTAAGGAAATTTTGCCTCATAAGTAATCCACATACCACAATGTTGTTGTCTTTCACACATTACCAAGTTTTGTCTTCCCTATGTAATTTTTTCATGCTTATGTGGTAAACCAGTAATGGTATACAATTATTAAAGTTAGTCCACCTGGTTATTATTTGTATGAAAAGACCCTCATATTTGCTTGCCATTTCCAGTTATGTCCAGCACTGTGATGGTAGGATATAATATGCGAATCAAATATCTGATGTTGCCCTTGGTGCATTTTGTAAATAAATACAGCACTGATTACCTAATGCTGTTTACCAGTAATAACTGAGTGGTACATTGGAGAAACTACATTATATTAAACTGAAAGTACTGTTCAAAAGAAAATTACAAAAGGAGAAAAAGATTATTGAAAACGATAAGTGTAGTAAGTAAAAATCAACTTAATTCACGGACTGTGCATATGAAAAATTCAAACAGTTGATCTCAAGGTTTTCCAAAACCAAATATTTCTAAATGGATTCTGAACCAAAAGCTTGTTACACTGAACCCTTGATACTATTTAAACAAAAGTGTGAATGCAACTAACTAACCTATAAATGTATAAAATACAAGGGGTGCTATAAGATACGTAGCTCTCATGTGTGTTCGAGAAAAAAAGTAAGATATTATAGTCGGCACTTTTTCTGTTGGCCTAAAAATAGAACAGAGACAAGATGAACTTAAGTGTGTTAGGTGCAATAAAACTGCATCACAGGCATTCTCTAGCTCATGTGCAAATTTTTAGAATTGAAATGCAGATCCAGAATTTACTCATTTATTTCAACCAGGAATGTGGTACCTCTAGCATATATAGAATCAACAATTAATAGCGATCAGTGTTTTAAAGGCGAAGTCAAGTCGTCCACGAGAGAGAAAAAAACTCTAGGCGTCAGGGTTGCCCAACTATGCTAGCATATGGCGTCCGCCTTGCCGTCCTAGGCATCTGCCTTTCGCGTGAGGCGTCCAGGGCATCTCCATGGAGGCTGCGGCGGCTGCCTTGCGCGCAAGGAAAAAAGGGGGCTCCAGCGTGCGAAAGCTCCCGCGCGAGCACAGCATATTCTGCCTTCCGCCCAAAAGAAAATCGTAGGCCGCGGCACGTCCTGCTTTCCGCACAGGAAGGAAATCACGCGGGGCGTGCAGAAAGAAAGCGCGCGCGGGAAAGAGAGGGATCAGGAGAGAAGGGATAAGGGGACGGGCAGAAAGAAAGCGCCCTCTTGCCTGTATGTCTCTTATCTCCCTCTTCCTATCCACTGTTCTCTATTGCTCTGTTTTTCTGCTACAGGCTGGTGGCTGTTGCTCTGGTTTATAGATGCAGAGTGGAGTGGAGTGGACTGCTGCTTCTACATGTGCTATTCTTTGATATTGTGCAGTAGCAGTCTAGTAGCACCACTTATTACTGTATTACATGCTAAGAATTTGCAATATTAATGTCTGATTTGCTTATGAGCTTATGAGTTTTTAGTTAGTTTATATATTATTAATATGTTTATATGATGTCACCTAGGCGAGCGCCTAATTTGTCTAGGCGGCTGGAAGGAGGTCGCTCGCCTCGCCTTACCGTCTTTAAAACATTGGTAGTGATAGGAATACACTGTCTAATTCTGTGGTTACAAACGCCATATGAATTTAGCTGCTATGTGAATTGACATCTAATACATTCCATTTGGTGATCATAGACAGTTGCACCAAAAAAGTTTCTTGTATTCTAAGTGCTACTATGTTCATACCACAACATGATAAGTTGATAACAGCCAGTAACAAGCTTTAGATAAGTAAAAAAAGTATAAAAATCCATACTTGAGTGCCACTGCCATTATCACTGTCATCCCTTGCATTAAGTCCCATGCCTGCTTCGTCATCGTTGCTACCACTGTTGTTACCGGATTCATTGCCACCTTTCGATTTGGCACACTTCTGCGTCTGAATGCCACTTTCACTTCCACTACCACTGGACTGAGTTCCAAACAAGTAAACTCTTGTTAGAGTTATTACACAAATTTACCCAAAGAACCATGAATAAAAGTCAAAGAACTTGAGTAAACCTTGAATTGAAGCAACGGTTATGACAACAATTTTTCAAGAAAATATAATATCCAAACCAGACCAGGAACAACTTACGCTGTGACACCGTCTCCACACATGCTGCCAAAGGTTCTTAAGTTCATTCTTACGTATAGGCTTGACTAAAAAGTCAACAGCACCTTTTGACAAACATTTTAAAACTGTACTCATAGCATCATTCGAAGACATCACTGCACACAAACCACATCAGTGTAGCAGCTAAAAGCATTGGAACTAAATAACTGATGAAAGCAACATTTTGATCATGATATGAAATACACTAGGGAGGAAAGTTACTTACTAATCACTGGAATATTCTTGCACATATTGTGGCTCATGATCCTACTCAGCAGAGAAATCCCAGATATACCAGGCATAAAAACCTCAGTCAAAACAAGATCTATGTTGTTTCGCATATCTTCAAGATAAGTCCATGCTTGCTGGCCATTTTCGGCAGAGATAACTGAAAAAAGTTGGATAGCATAACTAAGCTTTTAAGAACAACAACAATCAGTCAAAGACAACACAAAATATTATATATCTAAGAGTTTACTTGATGGAAATAACAACTTGGATTGTATTGCAGTCCCCAAAGGGAAGATAAGGTTATGTACAATATGCACTAAACCCCTTACAATAGTGGGAAAATACACATCATACATATATACATCTAAGACCCCCCCCACCCCCCCACCCCCCACCCCACCCCCCCTAAACTCATGGTGGGCCAACTATATGCTTGGAAAGAACAAGCGACGAGCGATGCCACGAAGATATCATAGAACATGAAAAAGGTGATCATAATGAACCTGAGTCAGAGCAGAGACAAACTGCTTCTAAATATGGACAATGGGAGATATCTGGACAAGTGATCCCAAGGTAGACAAGACTCCCAACAAGGTGACAATAGTGAGTAGGGTCGTCAAGTGTCTCACTGTTAGTGGGACACAGGTGAACACCGAGCTCCATAGGTGTATGAACAATGCGGTGATCAGTTAGAGAAGCACAAGAGAGAACATCCTGTATGTACTTTCCCTGGGAAAGGTGGATACCAACGGATGTGGAAGTGGCCCCAATACCAAGGAAATATCGAAGAGGACCCAAATCAGGCATTAGGAATTTATCATTGAGGCACTTCTTCACGATATCAATGATTTGAGGGTCATCACAGGTGATGAGCATATCATCAACATAGAGAAAGAGTGATCACGAGAAGTGTGAACAAAGAGAGCAAGATCAATGATGACTGAGGAGAAGTGCTCAAACCAATCTCGAGGAGCCTGTTTGAGACCATAAAGAGAACAACGCAACCGGCATACCATTCCACTAGGGACAGAGTACCAAAGCATTCTTGACATCTAGCTAAGAGATGGATCACTGGCAAAGGTCTCATCATAGTCATGAACTTGCTCCTACTGGAAACCTCATGCTACAAGATAAGACTTATAGCGCTCAAGCAAGCCATCAGAGCAGGTCTTGATCTTGTAAACCTACTTGCAAGTAATTGGAGTAATGTTAGGGGCAATGGAACAAGATCCAAAGTGCTAGTGCGCTCTAAAGCAACAATCTCCTCGGCCATAGCATGTTGCCACTCTTAGTGAGCAGCAACCTCACGGTAAGTCATGGGTTCAGAGCAGTCCCAAGGATAGACGAAGAGTCAAGTGGTAGAACAGGTCATGAATGGCAAGTATAGTAGCGAGTGATCTAATGAGGAAACACCAAAGGAAGCAGTGGAACAACCAAAGGGGGAGGTGGAGGTGGAACAACAACAAGGAAGTTTTAGTGTGGGGAGATGACAGCAGAAGATTGGTAGAAGGCCAATCAGGTAAGGTGAGGAAAAAAAGGGACTTGGTTGTTCCAGACGAACTGGTAGGAAGATGAGGATAATAGAAATGAGATTCACCAAATGTGACATCCAGAGAGATCCTCATACGATAACCCTTTTGTTTTGTACTATACCCAAGAAAGACACACTAAATCGAATAGGTAGTCAGCTTGGTGCGCTTACGAGATGGGAGAAGAACAGAGCAGACACACCCAAAATAATGAAGATGGATATAGGATTGTAAGGTGCCAAATAGACACTTGCAGTTAGGGCATCCCTGAAGAACCGAAAACCCTGTCGATTTATATTATAAGAAAGATAGCCGTAGAGACCGCCTCAACCCAGAAATGGGGAGCAATCTCAGAAGGGCACGAGCAGTCTCAAGAATGTGACGATGCTTACCCTCAGCGCCCCCTTTGCACTGTGTTGTTCTTATTTCCTTTTGTTTAATAAAACTTATTGTGGGGTCTCTCTTGCTCGCTAAAAAATGAGCGGAAGAAATGTATTCACCAACAGTCAACGCGAAAGGGATAACCGAATTGAGTATGAATCATAGAGGCAAATTGGTCGTAAACAGAAAGAAACTGGCCACGAGAAGACATCAGATAAATCCAAGTGAATCTCGAATAGTCACCCATCAAGATAACATAATATGAATGACTTCCTTTGGACACAAAAGGAACACAACCCCATACATCATAGTGAACAAGATCAAAGGGGTGTTGATATAGACTCCCTAGAAGGATAAGGGAGTTGTAGCAGTTTGTCAAGCTTGCAACCTGCATATGGGGAGCACTATCACCAGAAATAGATCCTAAGACACTGCTACCAACTAAAGCGGATAGACTCAAGCCGGACAGATGGCCTAGACGATGATGCCTCTGCGCAAAAGTAGTGGCAGACAATGTAGCAGACGTGGAGGTAGGAGAAAAGGATGATGACCTGATAGACAAAGTGGGCGAAGAAAAATGCAACCAGTCAAGCTCCCAAAGACCCGGAGAATCGTGATTCCCACGCCTAGTGATTATTGTTCTCTACCCGCCGCACACATTCGACTTTCCCCACTACTCCACCTAGGTGTCTAACTGTCACACACTAACTGACACCGTGTGAAGGCGAGATGGTGATTGGCGAGTGGCGGAGCATCAAGCAGCCGTCGGGAGCTACTCAATCAAGTAGCGCACTGACGCCGACGCTACCCCCTCCACACTCTCGGCCCTACACCTGTGTATGTACTGTGTCCCTTGGCGGTGGCTCACTGACTCCCATTCGAATCATCGACATTGTGGTCTTTGTTAATATGATGACTATACGAGTACATGGCCCCGTGTGATGAACGTGCTCCAATTTAAGTTGGTGACTAGTATGGCAATGCAAGTACTGCAATGTGTAGTGCAAGAGAATTTACTCTAGGATAAAAATATCATTTGCTTCGGGTATCAGGAGGTGGAATCAAGATGTGCATGTGTTGTTGTGGGCTCAAGCTGTGGCTAACTGATTGTGAGACCTTATTAGTTGTGAACTTAAATTATGTGCCATATCAGATGTGACTTGGCTACGACCTTATTAAGCTGTACGCACCGACTCGCCAAGCTACTCTTATTTATGCATTATTTGTTTTATTAAGTTGTTAAATGCCACTTATTATTTATCGATAGAATGTACAGACCGACTCGCCGAATTGCTCTTATTTTTTTAGGATAGTGTATCCATGTTCCATGTATCGGATATGTATCACATCCAATACTCGTACCCATATCAGGGCAACATAGGCCGAGAGAGGAACTCGTGAAGACGAAGAGTCTCTCTCTGACTCTACTGGCGCACAGAACTTACAGTCCTCAATAGTGGAGTCCAACTAACAAAGTGCCTAAGCCTCCTCGACAATAACAAGATACATCGTCTCGTCACGAATCTCATAACTATGATGAAGGTGAGCGCACATCAGGGGCGTTGAAGTGAGGCCACTAAGGGGCATAGAGAGATCGATGTCGATACTTGAAAGCAAGATGGCCTTGGCACAGGCCTCCTCACTCAACCAATTCTCAAAGGCACTGTCAGCCTGAAGCAAAGCGCTCTTAGCGCCATCATCGGTCAGTTGATGTTGGACTTGATACCATGTTGGGAATAGCAACTCGGATTGTATTGCAGTCCACAAAGGGGAAGACAAGGTTCTATACGATATGCACTAAACTCCTTACAGTAATGGGAAAATACACAACATAGATATATACATCTAACATTAATAACTGTAGCTCTTAGCTCAAAACAACAAACCTAGCACCACTTCAATAGATAATACACACTTAGGAGATGATTCTACATATGAAAAGTGTTAGGAAAGGGTCTTTTTAAAGAATATAGGTGAAGGCTTAAGGGGTATCACAAAGGGTTTCCATCGTGGTTATTTCAAAGAAGATTACAACATGAGATGGGCCAACTAAAAAATAGCGATTGATGTTCTATTGCCCCCACAATGTAGGATCAACAAAAGGTTTCGGAACTTACCATTCATGTTCCTAACCATTTCATCAACTTTGCATGCATCACATGATTGCGTTCACTGAACCATAGTGCCAAAACTCTGGTTCTAGAAGGAGTAAATTTCACTTGCAGTTCTTAACTTGTCCCAAGTTCTCATCCTAGACCCAGTACATGCGAATTACACTCCACTCCCTTGTCCCGAGTTCTCATCCCGATCTCAATACTTGTAAGTTGCACACATGTATTGGGTTCCTAAACATGTTCCGAGTTCCCTAAACTTGCAATTACCAGGACCGGGATGATAACATAGAACAAGCTTAAGGAGCCGAGTGTGTAGTTTATAAGTATTGAGACTGAGATACAAAATCGAGACAAGTTTAGAGGGTCGAATATGCAATTTGGAAGTACTAGGACCGAGATGAGAACTTAGAACAAGTCAAGAACCGACCGTGAAATTTACTCTTGTAGAAACATTCCTCAACAAGTTTCCTATTCTCAATCTCAGCAACTTATAGGGTGAAAGGGTATGTAGCCTTGGCTGCAACAAACTTAGTAGCACCTCAGGTCCTAGGCTCGACTCTCCGTGAGGATGAAAACATGCCTAGGTTAGAAAAACTCGTCTTTATATTATTGAATTATATGCGAAGCCATATATAGTCACTTTCAACAAGATACATATGGTCGCGGACATGTGTCCTGGGCACTCAATGGCATGTAACAAGACAACCAACTTTTTGAGGTGTTTCTTGGCCTCCCATGACAAGCTTATTCTTAGTGCAATACCGATTTGAGGGATCTATGGCAATTGTCTACGATCGAAGGAATGATAAAACTTCTGTTCATCATCGAATGCTAGCAAGATGATCCACAGGCAAATAGAGAAGAGCCTATTTCTTTGCTTCTGAAAGCTACTTGTAGGGAAAGAACAATCGTCAGTGGGTTTTTTTGTACGTACTGAGTTTTTTCAACAACTTATGGGCACAATTGCACTCTTTAGGATATTGGTGTGTACACCATGAGCACTAGCAAAGAGGGATAGATTCTCTTTTGTCGCTAAGGTCTGCTCATTGGACGAGATGAAAAGAGTAGTGTCAACATCATAGAGTGGGCACTGCTGATGGATCACCACTTGATAGAGCAAGGTTACCATACCTATCTTGAGTTCCCAAGCATGATGGATCCGTTTGTCAAGCTTAGTGTTAAAGATTATTTCGGTCACAGTGGTGGAGAATATTAGAGATGTATAGTTGTGCTAACATTGTACATTTTGGATCTTGTATACAATAAACCACATTGGCTATATATGTGAAGGTCACTTCCCTTCCAAGGGTCTATAGTTTTTGCACCATCTCTATGTATCTTTCTACCCAAGTTCTGCTGCTATCCCACTTACTAACACTAGCACATCGATCTACGATAAGCTATAGGACCAATCATGCTACGTTTCGCACGGCGAACCACAAACCTCCATGCCACAATTCCCTTGCATGCATGCCACCACTCCACCATGTGTCGTTCTCCTTGTTGTCAACACATTTTTGTTGTTGTGCATGTGCCCTGCACCAATTCCCATATGAATACATCTACTTTGCACACGCCTATGTGCATCGCTTAGGCACCCTCCAATAGCTTGTTGTGCCTGTATCTCTAGGCCCCGACATAAGTGTCTGCCTACATCTCTTGGTGCAGCTTCTTGTGCATGACGTTTGCTTCCATGTCACAACAAATTTGGGGTAAAGCAGGACTAATTCCGTCCCTTAACAACTTGTCCTCTAGACCCCCAAACCAAGGGCGATGTCAACATATGGTATACTACTTTTTCGCCTTCCCCTTACCCGTTCATTCATCACAATAGGCAATGGCAAATGGTATTCTTGTTTCTTCACAAGGAACTTTTGTCCTTACCACACCACAATCAAATTTCATTTGAAACATGTTCGTCATACCATCACTTATTTCTAACCTTCTTTCGGTTCGTTAATTCAAACAAGACGATAGCTCCTGTTACATCAAATTTGACGCTCTTAGTTTTTCTGTTAAAGACTTCCAAACTAGGTGTGTAATCCTTTGCTTGAATAGTGGTGATGATCTTAACACCTTCCGACTCGATCGTCCTGGTATAATCATTTTCGACCTCTATAATAAATCCCAAGCCAACCTCATCGTCTCTTCCTCTGTTCGGCACCACCAACTCAATCATCCTGCTATAGTCGTTCTCGATGGCCTCTGGAATAAATCCTGGTCATCTGTAATAAAGTAGCTCACACACTTTGCAATTCATATCCACTAGGCAAACATTGTGCCTGCCATTTTTAACTAATTTTCAAGCACATTAGCATCTTTTGAACTTGTTCATTAAACTTATTAATTTATTTTAACTAATAGGGGACTGGCGGATTGCCATCTCATGGCATATTCCTATGCTTTTCTTGCTCATATAAAACTCTCCTCAAAATTCTAAGGCTGAATGCACGATCCAAACGCCCACTAACTCCGTCAGTACCCTCCTCATCCATGCACAAATGCCCCTTTCCTCGGAAGTTCATCGTTTCAGAAGTCCATCTCTTTTCAACTTCTCCATAGCAAAACTCCTAATTACAGCCACCTCCTTGTCCTTATTCTACCCTAACCTTAGTCCTTGCCTCAACATTGCCTATTGGCACATTATCATATCCCATCATGGCACATCTCCGATGAATCACATTTCCCCTTTGCTACCACATGCCATCCTCTTTTGACATCCTGCCATGTACTATCAAGAATATCTCGTCCTCTCCAAATGTTGAGCAGTAGCACCTCACATCGGTCGCTCTGCTATCCTCCTGAGTTAACCCATGTCCCGCTATAGTGGCGCCCCTCCCAAAGTGGTGGAGCCAAGATTTTGAAGTTAAGTATTTCCATGTTTAAAAATACCCAATGCAAAAATGCTAAAAAGTTTGTTCAATCTAAAGATGCACCAAGCAATATACACAAATTAGAATGTGAGGTTCCGTTGCAAACATTGTTGGCCTATTGCTCAATTAGCTGCTGCGGGCCTCCTCCCTCCACGATGAGAACGGCTTGGCCAATGCGTGTTGCCTACTGGTAGCATATTAACAATGGAAATGCTATTGTACAAGAATCCAGACATTGCTAGAAATATCTGGCGCTCTCCCAACATCACTCACTCTCCTCCCCACCCACTCATTCTTATCCATAATCTTCCCACGCACATCAAAGCCGAGGCTAACGAAGCAGGCGGCGGCGTCCACGGCGTCGGCGTCTACACACCATCATCCTTATCCTGGCTCCTACCCGCACGCGAAGGGGGCTCCCTAGCATGTGGAGCCTGATCTGACGTAGGGGGTCGAAGCTGAGGCGGACAAAGTGTGTAGTGGCCCCCTGCGGCATGGGTCTACGCGCCCTCATCCTCAACTGCTTGTCCCGCTGGTGCACGTGTATGCTGCAAGTGCATGTTGCGGCGGATGATTTTTTTTTAATGTGCAAGTGTATGCTGCAAGTGCATGTGTTTAGATGCATGTTTCAGGAGTCGTGTTCTACATGTTGTAGATGTTGCAATAGTTCATTTGGATGTTGCAATAGTTCATTTAGATGTTGCAGTTCATAGTGATGTTGCATAGATTGCAATAGATATACATACGTGATCTAGGATATGTGTTGTATATGTTGCAATGTTGGACCCCACCAACGTTCGGGCGTTAGCACCCATCCAGATGTTAGAGCTCTAGCACAACCCTATTAGCAAACAGCAACTGCACACTACTAAAGTGCCATCCATGCAATCCCTACTTTTCAGCTAGCCATCAACAGCGACACCAAGCACTAGCTTGTCCTTACCACATTGATGTGACATGCACCCTCTGTCTTCAAACCTACAAACCACATCTAAATTAGGATTTTTGCCAATTTGCCGAGTTAGGAGAATGCGAAACGGGAAGGTGTAGGAGAAGAGAGGCCGTCAAGCCAAGGATTGTTCGCATTAGTGCTCCTTGCATGTTTAATGCATCATCGAGGTAGGAGATGCGAGCACATGTGGCCTTGTGGAACTATGGTTAGCGAGCCCACTTGAGAATGGTAGGGGTAGAGGGCTCAAGAAGGGGTGGCTTTGCATTGGTGTTAGGCTGAGTTATAAGTAAATAGACAGGAATTTTGGCCCAATAAACATATACATATGTCATATGTGCATAGTTGACATATACCTAGTTTTATAGTAAAAAATTGGGTATTCCTGGGAATACATAGGCAACACCGTGGTTCAGCCCTACCCTCTCCCCCAACATGTCGTACCCTCCTATAGACACCACCACCATGTTTCCTTAGTCATGCTGCTACAGCAACATGCCCATCTGGTGTCTACTGTAGTAGCTAGCAAGCCCATTAAAGATGGCCTTATCGTGGTTCACTGTGGGCCAACCTGTTTTGCATGTGCATGTGTCCCCTGCCATTGTCTAGCAATGCACTAAAGGCTACCAATGCCATTCCAACTATGAGATAGACCGATTTAGCACCTAGGTCATCAATGCCCACACAAGTCCTAGACACTAGGTGTTCGTCACATCAACTCACTGTGACATGCGGTCTTTAAGTAGGCCAACCCATCTATACCGGCATTGAACGCATCACTTGTGTACATAGATGTGCACGACCCCATGCTTCCTCAACACACTCAGCACCCATATAGGTGTCAATGCATCATCCTTGACAACTGTAGGTTGCTCCTTATCATCCCTTGGTGACATGAGCAACAAACAACAGCTTTTCAGCCACTCATTTTGTTGCCTCACCGATGATGAACTACCACAACGCATTGGTTGATCCTCAACATTGCTGCTTCATGTGCAAGGCCAATGTTAGAATAGTGGCTAAGGCATACACCAGGCCAGGGACCAAGCTGCATAGATGGTATTGATGTACTCCCTCCGTATCGTAAATAGATGACGTTTTGGAAAAGGTCTTGGTCAAACATTGGGAATATAAATCATGAATAACTTTTAAATTGTTGAGTTTAAAAATATAAAAACTATATAAACAGATTTGTCTTCAAATATATTTTCATAAAAGTGTGCATATATTACTTTTCAATAAATATTTTTATAGAAATATGAAGTCAAAGCTATGCATTGAAGACCGTGTCGTTGTCCTAAACGTCATCTAAATCCGATACGAAGGAGTATTAGGGAAGGTTCCTCTAATTGGGACCCTAGATGGTATTAATGTATTAGGCCAGGCTGCTCTGTTGGGATCTTTAGATGGTATTCATTTATTAGGCAAGGCTCCTCCGAATGGAATGCTCTCAGGTTTACATATCCCCTGTCGTTGCTAGCCATAAGCTTCGTGTTTTCATTTGTACCTATTGTTACCCCAACCTTCCCTCCACTACTAGCCATAAGCTTGCTCCTCACTCCGCCTTGTGTGTCTTCGTTGGCTACTCTGCTCACCATAAAGGGTATCAGTGCCTCGATTTACAGTCCAATAGGATCATCATCTCTCGACATGTGTTTGATGAGTCCACTTTTGCTTTTGCTACATAGTTCCTCGCATTGTCTCCTACGAACCTTGCGTTCTTGGATGAATAGACTAACCATATGTATCGTGGTCCATTGGATTGACCATACACATTCCTACAGGTCCTCCATCATAGCCTCCCACAGTTGTTGCTCCCTCTGGTGCCATTTCCATAGGCCTGGATGACCCTGCGCGGTCGCCCCGACCATGGAATGCGTGTATTGCCATGTGCGGCTCCTTAGTCCCCTACTGCACAACCACGAGTGGCATCGTCGACACTAGTGTTGTCCTAGGCTACTACTCCCCCTGCTCCACTGATCAGGGGCAATCCAACCCGTACACCACCACCACACCTAGTGCTCCTTCCGCAGCTACAGGTAATTACACGGGTGTACACACCACCCGCGTGCTTCCTCCAAGCGACTCCATCAACCTCGACTGCTTCGGGTGCCTCCCCGCCACCACCTTCGCCAGCTTGTCCATTGCCCAAGGGTGCGGCACCTGTGTGCCCCATCGCCAACCAGCACAACATGCGCACCCGTACCAAGGAAAGGTTTCGGATGCCCTTTGTGTACCATGCGAAGCCCCACTCCTCGATGTTGTGGTCATATTAGGCTACACTCACCAACCCTAAT
Organism: Eremochloa ophiuroides; assembly: GCA_038502445.1. Taxonomy (NCBI): domain Eukaryota; kingdom Viridiplantae; phylum Streptophyta; class Magnoliopsida; order Poales; family Poaceae; genus Eremochloa; species Eremochloa ophiuroides. The sequence continues at coordinate 110,209,226 of JAHLJS010000001.1, read as the reverse complement.
TGGCGTGCTGCCATGGACAATGAATTCCAAGTTCTTCTTAGCAACAACACCTAGGATCTCATTTCATGCCCAACCTAGTCTAACATTGTCTCATGGAAATGGATCTTGTGCCACAAGCTCAAGGGTGGTCCTCCACGGCTTTTCACAGTGCCCTGGCATCGATTTTGACAGGACATTCAGCCCTGTGGTCAAGCCTACAACAGTTCACTCTGTTCTCTCCTTAGCCTTGTCACGACGCTGGCTAGTCCATCAATTGGACATGAAGAACGCCTTCTTGCATAGTACACTGCCACAGACAATCTTCAGCGCTGCTGGTTTTGAGGACACAACCCACACGGACTTTGCCTGCCACCTCACAAAGTCGCTCTATAGACTCAAGCATGCGCCTCGTGCGGTACAATCGGTTTGCCATCCTTACTCCTGTGATTTATTGAAGCTAAGCCCAACACTTCACTCTTTGTATTCCACCATGGGATAGAAGTGGTCTACTTGCTTCTTTACGTGGACAACATTGTGCTTACAACCACTTCTCCATCCTTATTGCATCGCACCATCACTGCCTTGCAACAGGAATTCTCCATGAAGGACCTCGGCGAGCGAGTACAGAAAAGGGAGGTCGGGGAAAAAGAGAGGCACGGAACTTGTGGAGAGAGAAGATGGTGAGCGAGCACGAAAGAGAGCTAAAGAGAGAGAGGAGAGAATATCTTGGGTCGGGCACTGGGTAAGAACAAGAATGGTATGAGATGGAATCAACAACTAACTGGGTATGAGACCTAGAGATGAATGCAAACAAAAAAAAAATACTACTCAAGTCAGTGCGGTGGTTGGGACTTAAAAATTTTAGTAATGCAATTAATTTCCCCTTATGCATACTTTCTTTTGGTGGTTGTTGCCTAAAATAATGCATTAGTTCAATAACGATATTATGATAATGCTTCAGTTTAAGTTAATATTAGTCTATAATTTTTGTCATGGATCCACACGGATATTATAATTGTATTTTGAATAAAGTGGTTCACATGATCATAGATTCGAAAATTGATTTTCCCCTCTTGCTGCAATAGGCATATTTGCCAGTAAGACCAAAATATCACGGTATTCACGAGTTCATCCCAAAATACTCGTTCTCCTGGCGTCATCCCTCCCTAAGACCCTAACCAATGGCTCAACAAGGCCAATATAAAAAAAATGGGTAACAAGGCCCAGTGGTCAGAGGTCCAAAATACCCGTTCTCCTAGCTTCTCTTGTTCTCCCTCTCGCTCCAATTTTCCCCAAATTGGCGAGTGGCGGCAGGGGCGGTCACCAAGGAGTAAGGCAATGGACCGATGGCGCACTCCTCTACGGGTGGTCGAGACAGCAGGGCCAAAGGCGGAGGCGTTAAGAACGTATAGCGGCAGGAGGCGGCTTGCTTCGCGCGGCAGTGGGCGATCAAGGCAGCGAGGGCGGAGGCGCTAAGAATCTATAGCGGCAAGGAGGTAGCATGCTCAATGCGGCGGCGGGTGATTTAGAGGCATCGCAACAAGGGCACAAGAAGCCAACCACCTTGAGGCGGCCGCTAGCGGTTCAAGAGGCGTTGCAGCAAAGGCGCAAGGAGCCAACCACCTACAAGCGGCCGATAGCGGTTGCCGGGGCGGCAGTCGTGCCTAGCTCTTGCTAATGCACTAAGTTGAGGGCAGCAAAGACAGCAACGTGCTGCACACCGACTGCCTGTGTGACCCGAAGACCTGCCATCTATTGTCTACCAATTGTAGTAGATGACTAACAGGCAACCGTGAGTTCAGATTGTAAGTTAATTTGGTCAATTGCCTTACTGTTCCAATATACTATCCATTCTGCAAATGTTTATGGAACATTAAAACTGAGGCCGTGGGAGTAATTTATTAATTTGCCAATGTTTATCATTTTGTTGTTTTATATCTCCATGCCGCGATATGATAAACAATCGGTATTTATACATGTTAAACAATACCCAAGTTATATCAAACCTGTGAATGAATATATGAAATCATGCGTAATGATGTGTTATATCTACTATATATTACATAATTATCACTACGTATGATACAGGCCAATTATTAGGCTTTAGGTTGTCAAAAAAGAAAAATTAGGGGCAGAAGGATGAAACAAACCTTGGTACATGCAGCAACGAAGCAGGGCACTGACGACCTGCCTGGTAGAATCATCACTCTCCACGAGCAAGACGTTGATAGTCTTCTTTAGAAGGAAGCGCTCCCAGCAGACCTGCTGCTGCTGCTGCTGGTGGTGGTTCTCCGTATCATCATGCTGGAGCTGGAGTCCAGGGGTTGGCAAACCGTCTGGATCATTATTGCTCCTCAGATCGTCATTTACAAGCATCCTGGCATCTCTGAGGGAAGGCCCGTCCAGAGACAGTTGCTGACAGGCACCTCCCATCAGCCTGACTCGAAGAGGTAGACGAAAGTGGTGGGATTGATTCGAGGCAAGTCTTTGGTTAATGAATAAACGGTGGGTCGTCGCATATTACTCTTGCTTTGTCTTCAAGGGCTCCTAGGTTGCATCCAGAATGTCTGCATGCAAATTAAACAAGAAGAAACGATGATCGAGACCCATTATACATATACAGTACAGAATCAAAGAAGGTATATGTATAGTGTGGTAACTGAGAGATTGAGTGACAGAACAAATAAGCAGCCAGACAAAACAAATGCAATAACCACGTAGCTAAAACAACTATCGTATCTATCAATCTATAGGAGAAATTAGAGGATTGCAGCATTTTGATATCCACACTAAATCGTGTACTCGGGGCCGGGGAGCGTAGAGGGAGGCAGCAGGCAGGAGTAGAGAGACGTGGGGAAGGAAATACCTGTGTGTCTGTGTAGGTGAATCGGCAAATGGATGGAAGGAGGAGGTGGAGGTCGGTGGTGGCCTGCCCTGCCCTGCGAAAAAGGCAAAAAGTGCAAGCAAGCCGCAAGCTTAGGAAGCCACAAATCAGGAATCCATGTTTTTTTTTTTTTGACCGACTGAACATACCAGTACCAACCTGTGTCGTATGTGTAATAAGAAGAAGAAGAAGAAGAATGTAAAAGGAAGAAGATGGAGCTAGTCCGCCAAAATATAATTCCCAACACCACACCGGCCTTGAGTAAAAAAAAGAAAGATTTTGCAAATTACTACTACATCCATGCCGTGCGAAGGATAAATCGGCAGCCAGGCATAGCCGCCGCCGCCGCTACCACCATCACACCAGAAGCAAAGCAAGCAGGTGAAGGAGTTCGGTTTACCTTGGGGCCTGCGGTCGGAGACGGCGTTGTTGGAGGAAGACGGGAGGGAAGCGGCGGCGGAGGAGAGAAGATATACGGGGAGGGGGAAGAAAGACCGGTCTGGTGAGGTGGAGCAAAAAGAAGTCGCTGGTGGGCCCGCCGGCCCGCTCCCTCCCTCGCTCCCTCCCTCTGAGATAGATACGATACGATCCGATCAAAATCAAAATCCGTGCGCTCCTGTGTTCTCCTCCTCCGGGCCGCTAGGCGAGATCCACTCCCACGTGGAGAGGGCCACGCCCGCCGTCCAGGTCCAGCTCAGCCTGAGGGGGCGTGCGCGCCGGTGGGTTGGGCCAGGCCGGGCCTCAGGCCAGCCATCCAAATCTAGGAATCCATCAAGATCCACCAAGCAGAGCAGATCTGCGGATGCAATCCCAACCCAAATCAATATTATATACTCCCTCCATGTTGGTATTATTGGTCTTTTAGGACATGATTTCGATTACCAAGAAGTCATTAAATATGAGGTACTATAGGGTAATCTTCCCAGTTTGCCCTTATTAAATACGCCTGTGGGTATCTCCTAGGCAACAATCTATCGAAGCTGGGTTGGTCACGTGGGTGCGTCCCGAGGCTTTTGGGGCCATCGGGCAGGGTTCGACCCGCGTGTTGGTTTATTTGCGCGCGTTTGGCCGCGTTTTTTTGCTTTTGTTTTTGTTTTTTTTTGCAAGGAGTCCGGCACCACCTCCATCTCCGACTCCAGCGCGAGCTCCATCTTGGAGTCCGGCGTGATGGAGTCCGGCACCACCTCCATCTTCGACTCCGGTGCGAGCTCCATCTCCGAGGATAGCACGGCAAACTCAGGCGACACCTCTTCCGACGTCGAGTCCGCGGCATCCATGGAGTGTGGCGAACTCAGGCGAGCGGCGACCAGCGTGCAGCGAGCGCCCAGCGGAATGAGGGAGCGGTATCCACGAAGGGGCGCTATTAACGCTCGCGGCACAGGAGCCAAAGCGCGAGGGGCAGCAGCGTCCAGTTTCAGAGTCCACAGCCAAAACGACTTCTTTTCATCAAAACACTTCCTACTCCAAAATGACCACTAATACCAACATGGAGCGAGTACTTCCTCCTATATTTCACTCCGTGATTCCAACCAACACTCTTTGGACCAATTAATATGAGGCCACGTTTTGTGACAGAACCGCCTTAATCACAGGGCCCACGTGCACCGTCATCGTCCCTAAGGACCTACGATCAGTCTACACGAGTTCTCCTTGACCAAGGTGGCCTGTCGGGTTTCCTAGGAAACCCTAACCTCCCGAGGATCTCATTGTAAGCATTACAGTATTACAACAGTTTACGCAAATAAATTGAATCAGAGTAAAGAGTGCGGAAGAATTACATAAACATAGGTTTACAAATATAGATTACATTAGCCCAAACCAGAGATTCGTAGTGGATAAGCAGTGTACAACTATACCCTTGCCCAAGGGTTATATCATATACACATCCTTGATCATGCGCGATCCGTCAACCAACACGGTCCCAAGCCGAACTGTACCCTCGGCTCACCTGCAACAGGGGTTAACAAACCCTGAGTACTGGGGTACTCCGCAAGACTTACCCGACTAAGAAAAAGGATTGAGACTCAGGAATGCAGGCTGAGGGGAGTCAAGGTAAGGCTTGAGCAAGAGTCAAAAGTTTTGCAGAAAAGCATTACTATCCTATTTCAATATTTTAACTCAATCTTGTTTTAACCATAGCCATAATTCCAAGTTCATTCTCATGTATCGTCATACTTTCAAATTCTTAATCATTCTCAAAGATACCTAGTTCCGAACCACTTTTCGATTGTAGGTCAAAGGATCAAGTCTCCATATCCGAGGAGCAACGACGATTCGAATCGATTAGTACCCAGCTGGGGATCCCTATCCACACTGTATATGTAGCACTTAAGCTTGCATATACCAACTCCGGCTACCACGATTTTTCTACCCCTGAACCGGTCCTGCGCCACCCGAGAACACAGTACTCCTCTCCTCTCCAGGCACGCCGGCCACGAGGGTACACGCTGCTCTCGCCATCTCTCCACTCCCAGTGCGTGGTTGTCGGTTCAAGTAGTAGAGCCACCGGAGTCAGAGCTTTCCGTAGTATGTGGCTAGTTGCAAAGTCTCGATCACAGCAGGCCTACAACGAACGGTCCCTAATTCTTTTTCCGCCGGCGACATTGCATTGGGACTCTAACCCAAGTACAAGTGTCCCAACGGTTTTCAAATCCCTCTTTCCGCCGATGGTCAAGCATTGGGACTCTAACCCAAATTCACAACCAACGAACGGAAAATCCCTTTCCGACGGATACGGTGCATCGGGGCTGCTACCCAAGTACACAATTTCCGAACGGACTCACACCCCTTTTTCCTTTTCTCAAGATTCCTAATTGTCACATTTTCATGGGTCAAAATAGCCTTTTTATGCAAATCTAAATTGATTAAGCAGGGCTAAGCATTTTTGAATATTTTTATTTTTAAACAGGTTTCCGGGATATTATGTATCAAGGCAGGTAATGCATCAATATAGGAGACAAACAACTCCTAACAACCTAATGCAATAATAGACTCAAGTGATAAATAATTTTATAAAACACAAGGCGGGGCTGAATGCACCGGGGCTTGCCTGTGTTGCAGGTCTGTCACTTCCGTCAGAAACCAGAGAAACCCTCTTGACTTTCCCCTGACGAATAATTCTTCTGCCGGGGAGCAATCAAGAATTCCTTCCGAGCACCCGATCACTACACGTAAAATAACGATGCATGCTTACATGGTGCGGAATGACATGAATGGAAAATGTAGAACAAACATATAATTGACAACTTTGAGTACAACTTTCCTTCACGGTAAAGTTGCAAAACACTTCTCTCAAGGCATAAGAGTGTTTTCGCATTTCATTTTTATTGACCATTTTAACGGTCATAGAAAGCCGCTGCACAACTTGTTCAACTTCTACTGTAACACAACAATTAAAGTGCCGAGGATCACTATAATGAATGACCCAGGGTCTTCAACCAATTCCAAAGTCACCCAAAACTAAAAAGATTAGGGTTCCTTATTTCTTTTATTAATCAATTAATGGAGCATAAAATAATAAATAAATAAATTATCTTCATATGGGCCCAAACTTTTTCTATAGCTAGCGCAGCCTAAAATAGTACCAAAATAAATTTCATGATTTTTGGATTAATATTTTAAGCTATATAATTCATAGAAGTGCCATTTATTAATTAAAAGGCATATTTTTACCACATACAGGTAACACCCAAATTTCATGTTTTATATTTTTATCAAATACTACACTTTGTAAAGAATCTATGTAATTATTTTCATGATTTTTCCTGTAGTAAGCTAATCTATACAAAAATAATAAACTGCAGCACTATTCCCAAACATTGAAATTGGAAAATGCTTCATAAATTCCCTAGAAAAAGAAAAATAGCAAACCGGCCCGAGTCGGCCCAAACCAACAGGCCAGCCCACTGGCCGAGCGTACGCCCGCGCCCCCTGCATGTCCTGGGCCAGCCCACTCGCGGCCCAGCTCACTCCCTCCCTCTCTTCTTCCTCGCGCAGGGGAGGGGGATGCTCCCGCGCGCGCGCCCAAGCCGGCCGGTCGTGCAGCTCGCCGGCGGCGACCCGTACGACCCGACCGAACGTACTACCGCGAACCCCTAGGCCTAACGAACACCCTAGTGCACCGGGCCTAAAAGCAACACGCCTCCGACGAGCTCGAGCTCGTCCATGGCGGACGCGACGGCGCGGTTGAGCCATTCCGACGACAAGCGGGTTGTAGCGTTTAAGGAGAAAGGTTGATGGGGAACCAGAAGCTCACCACGGTCCTAGACCGGTAGATGGTTGGAGCAGAGGTGGTACAGAGGAGCGGGCTTGTCGACCGCGGCGGATCCGGTGGTTCGGGCTCGATGGCCAGACTCTGTTCCGGCGATCCTAGGGCGCCAAACACCAAACCAACTAGCGCATAAGCACTCAAAGGCCACATGGAAGTCGAAACACAAGGTGACATGGGTCAGAGCTCACCCCAGACGGCTGGCTACTACGAAGAGGCTCGCGGCGGCGCTCTGACCGCCCGCGAGGAAGACAATGGCGTTCCGGTGCACTCAAAGTGTTAGGAACCTCATGGATGGGTCAAAGAGGTGCGCCAGGAAATGATGAACCCACGAGCACGGTGGATTGGATAGAGATGGCTCAGTGGTCACGAATTTGGCCGTGGTCAGAGGAAGGTCGCCGGCGACCGGGAGGGAGAAAAAGAGACAAGGAGCGACTCATCGCCCTTATAGGCGAACCAGGGAAGGGGAACAAGGGACCGACAGTCGTCCGGGCCCCCACAACGCCAACACGGCCGGCGACAGGTAGCCGGCAGCGCCGGACGGCGCCGCCGCGCGGTCGGACGCGAAGCTCTGTTCGCGAACAGAGGCAGGAGGCAAGCTTCTGTGTCCGTCTACTGTAGCAGGACATTATCCTTTCTACGGTTTTTGATTAATTACTCCAAATTTCGTGTGGGAACTCAGAAAATCATAAATACAAAAGTTGTAGTATTCTTAATTCTGCACAACTTTGGTTTTTGAGCCAATTTCAAATTTTGAACGGATTTTGAATAATTCAAAAGGGGGTAAAGAGGGATTTTGAATTTAATTTCTAATCCATTTAATTTCTCTAGATTTTCCCAAATAACTTGAAAATCTTCCAAGATCAAAGTTGTTATATTTATTGAGCTTTACAATTTTCATTAAAGAAGTTTGGTCAGATTCTTGTTAATTTTTGAAGCTGGGTTTCAAATTTGAATTCCAAAACACTGGTTAAGGTTTAATTTGGAATTTCAGAGCATAAGTTCAAAATTCCCAAATATAAAAGTTGTTCCACTTGAAAAACTCTACAACTTTCATTAATTGGGTTTTGTCAGATTCTTCATAGTTTTTAAAATAGCATTTCAAATTTAAATTCTAAAACACTCCTTTGGGCTTAATTTAAAATTTTACTAGTAAACTTTAAAATATTCAAAAACAAAAGTTGTTCCATCTTGCAAGTGCTAAAACTTTTATTAAAAGACCATCATCAGATTCCTACTAATTTTTGAGTTTGTATTTCAAATTTAAACTTTAAAGCATAAATTAGGGTTTTATTTGAAATTCTCGAAATTGCTCCAAATAGAAGTTGCTCAACTTTTAGGTATTTACAACTTTTGTTTAAGACCCCACTACTAATTCCATTTAGTTTTTAAGTTAGGGCTTTGGGTCCGATTTAGGGTTTAAAAAAATGACTTTCTTTTTATTTTCCAATTGGATTTGGATAATTACACACCAATACAATTATTTACATATCAAATCACTATAATTTACCTATTCCCAATCAGATGCAAGGATAAAACTGATTTTAGTTGATGCAACTTAACAGGGTCAAATGCGGGATGATTTACATGCAATCATGATGACATGGCAGGTTTTAGTTACAGTAACACCAGGGGTGTTACATCCTTCCCCCCTTAAAATAAATCTCGTCTCGAGATTTAAGATGCGGCTAAAGCCTTAATTTTAATAATGGAAAAGAAAATGTGTCAAATAAGCATTTTTTTTAACTTGACTATAGAGCAAGCAGGGGTTTTATATTTTGTAAGACTTGAAAAGAATAAATTATTTTTAATTTGTAGCCAGGGACTTAAGAAAGTTTTCATAGGAGAAATTCTCTGATTTCTCGGGCGGCTTCTTCTCCTGAAGACTGACTCCAAGGTACTTGTGCATCATCCAGTCGAATTTAAGACTCCCACTGGATAATCGAAGTGTGTCAGATCTGGTTCCAATGAAACTTCTGTCAGTCCAAAACTCGATCTGGTACCTGAATCTCTTCCCAAGTTGTGATACGTGAACTACATCTTGTGCACTGGCCAGTGTTTAGACGCTTGAGCTGATAAACTACTAGCCCACACTTCTCTTCCTATCTTCTATAAGGAAGATTATCATTTAAACTAATCAGTTGTCTCTCAACACTAAAAACTTTAACTTTTGTTTTTCAAAACAAACCTTTACAAAAAAATGACTTTTAAGGGTGGGTTTTAAGGAAAGTGAGGCACATTAATTGCGAGCTATAATAGTTCAGGAACACCGACTACGATACCAGTGCGTACCCTGGTGAGACCTTATGTGGCTGTAGTCCATAGGAGATTCCAAGCTTCGATACGTCACCATAGTCATGGGTCGAGATACCATCATAAAACACAATTTAAAGCAACCTTAGTGAAAGAGAAAGTGTATTGATTGTGGCTATGATGTAAAGTGACCAAGGACCTTGATACAAGCATATAGCCTTTTCTAAAACCTCATGCAGTCGCGAGTCACATGAGATTCTGGGTTGCTATTATTGTATCGCAGCCGTAGATCATGTTACACCACAGCAAACGGAATAGCGCTTTTTAGTTGTAAGGCTATAGTAGATCACAATCTTAAACCTCGATACCTGCACGTGCCTAGTAGAATCTCGTGTGGCCATGGCACGTAAGAGACTCTAGGTTTCGACGCGGCACCGTGGTCACAGGTCATGGCACTACTATAGGCACAACCATAGCGATTTTGGAATAACATGTTGGATTTAAGTGAGGGACACGTGCCGGATCAAGACATGACACGTATGCAGATAAAAGTCACGGTATAGTGCTAGGTTTACATACTGAGTTTGTGGTGGATTTAAGTGCACCCTAAAGTTTCCGAAAAAGTGAATTTTCAAATAGATCTCAAGGTATTTATAAATAACCAGAAATCCATAAAACAACAGGAAATCCTCAGCGGATCGCAGATACCATTTCCAAGCGATTGGATCCTAGGTATCATTTCCAAATTGGTTCCTGTTATTTTATCAGATGAAATGAAGATGATTGCAAAGACAAAGAGTCTTGAGAATTCAGAGAGATCAGATGTGGATTCTCAAAGTGAGTTTTAATATAGTTATGAAGAGCAAAAGGATTTTGGAACTCATGAAGAAATATGGATACGAATTCTTGTAAAAGATATTCGGAAAAGAGAGTGAAAGCACATTAATTGCAGGCTAGGATCATGACCATCAACCTTGACAACAGCGAGCGTCCAGCAGTAATTTCCCATGGTTGTAATCCATAGGAGACCCCAGATTTCGACGCTGTGTCACGGTCTTGGAGCACGATATCCCATAGACTACAATTACAATAGCTTTCAAGGAAATAGCAGTGTTTTGAAAGGAGAAGATACAAATTTTACATGATTGGATTTAATAAACCAAGGATTAGCCAAGGTTTTGTGTCGAGTTGGAATAGTGAATGAGTGCATCCAGAAGTTTTCCGAAGGACTTGAAACTTATGGAGCGAAGTTTAGCGGTGATGGCAAAACCTAGTCCTATGACAAAATTTACCAATTGTTGAACACACATAACACTCATAAGCTCAAGTATGAAATGGTCTGGCCGATGGCATAGGATTATCCGAGGTTTACATATTAGTTCACATTGACTACTAGCTTAGGTCAACTTACTCCAACTTATTTAACTACCCTTACACCAGTTTCCTACCGACACAGGGTTTTGGATTACAAGGACACCTAACCTCACACTTGACCTGATTTGACACTGGGTCTAGGAGACTATCTATCTTCATAAACTAATCGACTTGACCACTCACTACTTCTGACTCCGAGTCACTTGCTACTTCCTCCAACTCTTCATCGGCATTCTCTGCTGAACCAGACTCTTCCTGATGGTCAGCTGCTGGGACCTCTATATCTGGAATTGGATCATTCATGGCATGGAGCATTTGCACTTCCCGTTGCAGATCGGCGATATTCTGATGAGCTGCGTGAAGTTGTTGCTGATAGGTGTTATGCAGGCCCCAAAACATCGCATCCTGATGCTGGAGATATCCAACGGTCTCTCTAAGACCCTCTTTTGCCATAACGGCATAAGAATGAGCTTCTTCACGCTGCTGGATGAGAAGTCCTGTATGAAGATGAAGACTATCCACCAGACTCTCTAGTTCTTCTATGCGGTGCTGGTCTGCTTGTCGCTGTGCTTCGAGTGCTTCCACCTGGACGTCTAGACCGATCTTTTCCACATCACTGATCTGAGCAGCCTCTTGCCATTTTAGGGCTTTCTCACTGGCCTTCTTCTTCTTGAGTTCTGTATTCTTGAGTGCTTCATAACATTCAGAGTAAAGTTCCTGCCACTCCTCGCGTCCTCGCTCACGGGTTAAATGGAGATTAAGGACGGCTAGCATAGCTCGAGTAGTGGCTACCAATATGGGATCCTGTTGATCAGTATTTTCTTCCAGTTGCTTGGCTTGTTGTTGAAGACCATCCCGGTTGCCTGATGCCTCAGCCGGAAACATTCTCAGAGTAGAGATTATGATGTCTTTCTGACACCTGAAGCAGATCTCCCTCAAGACTTCTAGTGCGGTAGCCTGAGCTCCTTCCCAGGGACTCATACCTTCAGCCTGTGCTTCCCAAGCTGGCCAAAACGGAGCGGTGGTACAAGCTGAGATCCGGAGGGACACTTCGTACCACGGCCGACCAAGGAGAATAGTACGGGACCAACGATACTTGGGTGGTTCTGAGTAGCCTACTTCCTGCAGTAACTGCCATAACACTGTAGGGGTTCCAAACATAGCCAGGCATTCGTCAATTCCAGTCGCAAGGCCTTGTGGATCCATCTATTGAGAAGAAAGGTAAGAATTTGTTTTTAACAAAATATATATTTGAAAACAGGTTTTATTTTAGAAAGTAGAGATTTAATTCGTATCGGGGGTATTACCAATAGTTGTAATGTCATGATGCATGAGCGTTCCAACGCAAATCAGAATACTCTGATATAATTACGTATTTATTTACCGAGTAAATTACTAGAGTGACCTGCACTCAATGTTTTCAACATACGGCATACTTAAGGTGCTAATCCACTACTAAGCTCAAAACCTAACTATAGATCTATAGAAGTAATCGAGGAGAGATGCTATAGAATGAATGAGGAAGGTTCAGAAATACTCGGACCAAACTACCCCATTAATTTTATTCATTTGAAATCATTTTGAAGTTTTTGTAAATTAATACTGCAAGTCCTTTACAATGAAATGCTCTGATACCACTTGTGACAGAACCGCCTTAATCACAGGGCCCACGTGCACCGTCATCGTCCCTAAGGACCTACGATCAGTCTACACGAGTTCTCCTTGACCAAGGTGGCCTGTCGGGTTTCCTAGGAAACCCTAACCTCCCGAGGATCTCATTGTAAGCATTACAGTATTACAACAGTTTACGCAAATAAATTGAATCAGAGTAAAGAGTGCGGAAGAATTACATAAACATAGGTTTACAAATATAGATTACATTAGCCCAAACCAGAGATTCGTAGTGGATAAGCAGTGTACAACTATACCCTTGCCCAAGGGTTATATCATATACACATCCTTGATCATGCGCGATCCGTCAACCAACACGGTCCCAAGCCGAACTGTACCCTCGGCTCACCTGCAACAGGGGTTAACAAACCCTGAGTACTGGGGTACTCCGCAAGACTTACCCGACTAAGAAAAAGGATTGAGACTCAGGAATGCAGGCTGAGGGGAGTCAAGGTAAGGCTTGAGCAAGAGTCAAAAGTTTTGCAGAAAAGCATTACTATCCTATTTCAATATTTTAACTCAATCTTGTTTTAACCATAGCCATAATTCCAAGTTCATTCTCATGTATCGTCATACTTTCAAATTCTTAATCATTCTCAAAGATACCTAGTTCCGAACCACTTTTCGATTGTAGGTCAAAGGATCAAGTCTCCATATCCGAGGAGCAACGACGATTCGAATCGATTAGTACCCAGCTGGGGATCCCTATCCACACTGTATATGTAGCACTTAAGCTTGCATATACCAACTCCGGCTACCACGATTTTTCTACCCCTGAACCGGTCCTGCGCCACCCGAGAACACAGTACTCCTCTCCTCTCCAGGCACGCCGGCCACGAGGGTACACGCTGCTCTCGCCATCTCTCCACTCCCAGTGCGTGGTTGTCGGTTCAAGTAGTAGAGCCACCGGAGTCAGAGCTTTCCGTAGTATGTGGCTAGTTGCAAAGTCTCGATCACAGCAGGCCTACAACGAACGGTCCCTAATTCTTTTTCCGCCGGCGACATTGCATTGGGACTCTAACCCAAGTACAAGTGTCCCAACGGTTTTCAAATCCCTCTTTCCGCCGATGGTCAAGCATTGGGACTCTAACCCAAATTCACAACCAACGAACGGAAAATCCCTTTCCGACGGATACGGTGCATCGGGGCTGCTACCCAAGTACACAATTTCCGAACGGACTCACACCCCTTTTTCCTTTTCTCAAGATTCCTAATTGTCACATTTTCATGGGTCAAAATAGCCTTTTTATGCAAATCTAAATTGATTAAGCAGGGCTAAGCATTTTTGAATATTTTTATTTTTAAACAGGTTTCCGGGATATTATGTATCAAGGCAGGTAATGCATCAATATAGGAGACAAACAACTCCTAACAACCTAATGCAATAATAGACTCAAGTGATAAATAATTTTATAAAACACAAGGCGGGGCTGAATGCACCGGGGCTTGCCTGTGTTGCAGGTCTGTCACTTCCGTCAGAAACCAGAGAAACCCTCTTGACTTTCCCCTGACGAATAATTCTTCTGCCGGGGAGCAATCAAGAATTCCTTCCGAGCACCCGATCACTACACGTAAAATAACGATGCATGCTTACATGGTGCGGAATGACATGAATGGAAAATGTAGAACAAACATATAATTGACAACTTTGAGTACAACTTTCCTTCACGGTAAAGTTGCAAAACACTTCTCTCAAGGCATAAGAGTGTTTTCGCATTTCATTTTTATTGACCATTTTAACGGTCATAGAAAGCCGCTGCACAACTTGTTCAACTTCTACTGTAACACAACAATTAAAGTGCCGAGGATCACTATAATGAATGACCCAGGGTCTTCAACCAATTCCAAAGTCACCCAAAACTAAAAAGATTAGGGTTCCTTATTTCTTTTATTAATCAATTAATGGAGCATAAAATAATAAATAAATAAATTATCTTCATATGGGCCCAAACTTTTTCTATAGCTAGCGCAGCCTAAAATAGTACCAAAATAAATTTCATGATTTTTGGATTAATATTTTAAGCTATATAATTCATAGAAGTGCCATTTATTAATTAAAAGGCATATTTTTACCACATACAGGTAACACCCAAATTTCATGTTTTATATTTTTATCAAATACTACACTTTGTAAAGAATCTATGTAATTATTTTCATGATTTTTCCTGTAGTAAGCTAATCTATACAAAAATAATAAACTGCAGCACTATTCCCAAACATTGAAATTGGAAAATGCTTCATAAATTCCCTAGAAAAAGAAAAATAGCAAACCGGCCCGAGTCGGCCCAAACCAACAGGCCAGCCCACTGGCCGAGCGTACGCCCGCGCCCCCTGCATGTCCTGGGCCAGCCCACTCGCGGCCCAGCTCACTCCCTCCCTCTCTTCTTCCTCGCGCAGGGGAGGGGGATGCTCCCGCGCGCGCGCCCAAGCCGGCCGGTCGCGCAGCTCGCCGGCGGCGACCCGTACGACCCGACCGAACGTACTACCGCGAACCCCTAGGCCTAACGAACACCCTAGTGCACCGGGCCTAAAAGCAACACGCCTCCGACGAGCTCGAGCTCGTCCATGGCGGACGCGACGGCGCGGTTGAGCCATTCCGACGACAAGCGGGTTGTAGCGTTTAAGGAGAAAGGTTGATGGGGAACCAGAAGCTCACCACGGTCCTAGACCGGTAGATGGTTGGAGCAGAGGTGGTACAGAGGAGCGGGCTTGTCGACCGCGGCGGATCCGGTGGTTCGGGCTCGATGGCCAGACTCTGTTCCGGCGATCCTAGGGCGCCAAACACCAAACCAACTAGCGCATAAGCACTCAGAGGCCACATGGAAGTCGAAACACAAGGTGACATGGGTCAGAGCTCACCCCAGACGGCTGGCTACTACGAAGAGGCTCGCGGCGGCGCTCTGACCGCCCGCGAGGAAGACAATGGCGTTCCGGTGCACTCAAAGTGTTAGGAACCTCATGGATGGGTCAAAGAGGTGCGCCAGGAAATGATGAACCCACGAGCACGGTGGATTGGATAGAGATGGCTCAGTGGTCACGAATTTGGCCGTGGTCAGAGGAAGGTCGCCGGCGACCGGGAGGGAGAAAAAGAGACAAGGAGCGACTCATCGCCCTTATAGGCGAACCAGGGAAGGGGAACAAGGGACCGACAGTCGTCCGGGCCCCCACAACGCCAACACGGCCGGCGACAGGTAGCCGGCAGCGCCGGACGGCGCCGCCGCGCGGTCGGACGCGAAGCTCTGTTCGCGAACAGAGGCAGGAGGCAAGCTCCTGTGTCCGTCTACTGTAGCAGGACATTATCCTTTCTACGGTTTTTGATTAATTACTCCAAATTTCGTGTGGGAACTCAGAAAATCATAAATACAAAAGTTGTAGTATTCTTAATTCTGCACAACTTTGGTTTTTGAGCCAATTTCAAATTTTGAACGGATTTTGAATAATTCAAAAGGGGGTAAAGAGGGATTTTGAATTTAATTTCTAATCCATTTAATTTCTCTAGATTTTCCCAAATAACTTGAAAATCTTCCAAGATCAAAGTTGTTATATTTATTGAGCTTTACAATTTTCATTAAAGAAGTTTGGTCAGATTCTTGTTAATTTTTGAAGCTGGGTTTCAAATTTGAATTCCAAAACACTGGTTAAGGTTTAATTTGGAATTTCAGAGCATAAGTTCAAAATTCCCAAATATAAAAGTTGTTCCACTTGAAAAACTCTACAACTTTCATTAATTGGGTTTTGTCAGATTCTTCATAGTTTTTAAAATAGCATTTCAAATTTAAATTCTAAAACACTCCTTTGGGCTTAATTTAAAATTTTACTAGTAAACTTTAAAATATTCAAAAACGAAAGTTGTTCCATCTTGCAAGTGCTAAAACTTTTATTAAAAGACCATCATCAGATTCCTACTAATTTTTGAGTTTGTATTTCAAATTTAAACTTTAAAGCATAAATTAGGGTTTTATTTGAAATTCTCGAAATTGCTCCAAATAGAAGTTGCTCAACTTTTAGGTATTTACAACTTTTGTTTAAGACCCCACTACTAATTCCATTTAGTTTTTAAGTTAGGGCTTTGGGTCCGATTTAGGGTTTAAAAAAATGACTTTCTTTTTATTTTCCAATTGGATTTGGATAATTACACACCAATACAATTATTTACATATCAAATCACTATAATTTACCTATTCCCAATCAGATGCAAGGATAAAACTGATTTTAGTTGATGCAACTTAACAGGGTCAAATGCGGGATGATTTACATGCAATCATGATGACATGGCAGGTTTTAGTTACAGTAACACCAGGGGTGTTACACGTTTAGATATTTGGAATTGAATCCATTTTAAAAACTATAATTTACACATATATTAATTAACTTAATTTGATTATATTTGGATATTATTATTGGCTCTAAATGTGTGTTGTATTTTTATTGTGTGGGAGCGAGTTGAAGAGCGAGCTAAAAATTACAAAGTAGAAATATAGTATGGTGATCTATAGAATAAAATTTCATCTCTCACCCTATGAATTTAAGATAGTCTAATATGGGAACTTTGTAAAGTAATGGAATGTCACATTCCAAGTGAAGTAGCCTAAGTTATTAACTAGATTTTAATTTCTCCAAATGAAAGGATCCAAACAGCCCCTAAGTAAATTAGTACTATTATTATGATTTTTTAACTTTTTTGCACAGTAACAAATCAATTATTGTCCTTTCCTGACTGTAGATATAATTAATTGTCTTCTGTGCCGAAATGGATCAGATTTTGTCAAGTTTACAATTTTGTCTACCGCATTTTTTCTTGGAAAGGAAAATTGCATATTATGTCTACATAAATTTCAATGAGCCAAATCTTCAATTTTCGTACACCCTCCATCCAAAAAACATATAACTATAGGTTGCGTGACAGATAAAGTAGTTTATGTTTGATCAAAGTTTCAATATTAATATTTGTGGCTTCAGATTAATTTATTATAAAATTATATTTCATAATTAATTTAATAGTGTTTTTTAATATTATAAATATTTTTACCGAGGAATTATAAAATATTTGTAATAATCATATATTTGGAACAAAAGTAAAATCCAAGCACCTAAAGTTTAGCAATTCCCATCAATAAAGTCCCCATTCAACAACAGGAGTTCAAGGAACTGCTATTGTTGTTTGTGTGTGTACCAACCAAAATTATATTGTAACAAGAGATACCCAAAAGCCCAGGGGATATAATATACAGTTCATGCAACAAATTAATTAAAGCGAACTAAAGCTCAGCTCAGCTCAAACTGTTAATTAGCTAGAATATGATCCAACAATCCAGAAGACGATATATAGATAAGCTCATAAGCATCACTTGAAAATGACAGCAGCTACCTGTGGGCAAGCATGCATGTCCAACCTCAGGATCCAACGAGGTCGCCATATATATATATATATATATATATATATATATATATATATATATATATATATATATATATATATATATATATATATATATATATAAAGTAACTTATTCCTAGATGTTCCTTTACATCTTGCTCTGTGCACGGGCACCGGCACCACGCACCACAAACACATCAACGGACGAAGGTATCAGCGTGCTTCCACCTTTTCCAATTTTTTGCTTACTTAATTAATTGGTACGTACAGAATCTATCGGCAACACAGAGAAACACTGTCATGCATGCATCAGTCCTAATCAAAATCATTCCTTCGCAAACAAAAATTCAGACATAATATATATATGATAGATGGTGTTTGTCTTAAAAAAAAAACAGTCCAGCACAATTTCAGACTATAAAACAAGTTTGTGTATATATATTGCAGAAAACAACAACAACAACATGCATGCAAAATGCCAGAACAAGCAGCACAAAATCAAAGCCAACAAAAGGATCATGGCCTTGTTTGGGTCGCCTAAGAATGACTGAATGAGATAGAAAAAAATGTAAATAATATTCGGACACTTAGATTTTTGAATGAGATTCTAAATGCAACTATCTATCCAACAAAACCGAAATAACTAGTTATAGTAAGCATGAAGGGGTTAAATTCCATTTTGTAATAGTCCGTATGGGCCGGGAATTAATGAGATTTAACACACCACTCGCCATTTTCTATATATCTATCTATAATCCAGATTCCACACCACTGTTTACCCGATCCGATGGAAAACATGCATGCTGCCTCCTCCGATCCGATTATTTGCGTTCCACCCTCTCCCATACTATACTTGCTAGCTTTATGCCTAGAAACAAAGTTGTACGTAGCTATTATATATATATAAACATAAAGAGCCAACCACAGTCCAGATATATATTCGTAGTACCCTACCATGCGTGTCTACTAGCTGTATATACTATAGCATCTCTTTCTCTTGGATGGATATGTTCAAAGTGCATCTTCCATTAAAGCTAAAGTGGTTGGGTGCCCTCATTATATTACTGGTCAACAACACAAGAGATTAGAAATAGATAACGACAAGGAACAAAACAACACACAAATCTCCCGCTATTACAAGTACCAAATTAATATAAGCATGTTACATCATGTTCAAACATCAGCGATGAACAGCTTAAGTAGCAACTCCTGAGTCCTGAGCATTTGGTAGGACTAACTGGTCCATCGTTGAATGGCTTGTGACTGAGCACACGAGAAGGGGGGTGTGGGAGCTGGCAAAGCTGCGCGTGTCATCAGATTCTGAACGCATCATCTGCTTTCTCTTATCCTTTGCGTGGTGTGGCTGAAGAGCGGTGCTTTTTGTGCGCCTTGCTTTGCATCTTCTTTGGCTTTCCTCTTGTGTGGCTTCAGGTGAATTCTTTTCCCTCCT
Source organism: Eremochloa ophiuroides (assembly GCA_038502445.1). NCBI lineage: Eukaryota > Viridiplantae > Streptophyta > Magnoliopsida > Poales > Poaceae > Eremochloa > Eremochloa ophiuroides. The sequence continues at coordinate 110,189,971 of JAHLJS010000001.1, read as the reverse complement.
CATGCTTTATTATCTTCCTTCCTCGTAGAGCTTTGGCCTTCAGCTGGACTTGGGGCAGAGAGCAACGGCCCATCCTCCATATTCTCCATCATCCTGTACACTTCACTCTGATTCTTCACTGCTTTAAACAACATGTGTCGATATAGTTTGCAATGCAAAGGAGGGCAACTAAACTGTGATGAAGAAAATATCACCTAGAAACTACAATTTAAACAACATGGTCACCAAAAAGGGAGCTGATCTTTTTCACACCTAACTGAAATACATGTGTTGATGGTTCCATACAAATTAAATGAGACGCATGTTTGGGCAATTTATAGTTTTTTTTAAAAAAATTATCACCAAACGATTTAAGATATTTGAAACTTCTTTTTTTTTTTTTTTTTTTTTGCTCAATATGATAGTAACACTAGATAGTGTTTTCTCTAGAATTCAAATGTACTTCAATGGTAATAAAAATCCATTGCTGTGAATAAATATTCTCCCCTTGTGACAAAGGATCAATAGATAATATGTTTCACGAGTCAGTAGCAGTAGGTGTCAAGGTGGCATGGCGTGCGGCGTGTAGTCCACTAGTTTATGGTGGTCTGGGAGTTCTTGATCTCAGGTTTTTCGGATTCGCGCTGAGGCTTTGGTTGGATGGCTCAAGCGGGCAGACTCCGACTAAGGCTGGTAATTGCTTATATCGGGGTCGGAGAAGTGCGTCGATGCCATGCTCAAAGCTTCATTGTCGGTGGTCTTGGGCGACAGCAAAGGTGCGGTAAGGCTTCGGTCAGATGTGTTGGACCACTTGACGCCATCGCGCCTTGTCTCGCGCGAGTTATTTCGAGGGGGGTAGCAAGCGCACAGCGTGATGTGTGGGATTCACACACAGGAGATGGACGCGTGATATGTTGGGCACATTGATCATCATACACGTAATGTGCGAGTACATCCGGCCGGGTATGGGGACTGTGTCACGAATGGGCCCGTAAGACGGACTGTGAGCCGCAGGGATGTATCGTGGGCTACGGCCCAGTTTCGTTTTTGTATTTGCACGCTTAAGACTTGCTGTGAGGGTGGATGGGTGGCCAGCGAGACAGAACTAAAATCATTTCCCTTCTTCTCCACTCTGTTCCGAGGCGGCGCCGCCGTACTCTTCTCCGCCGTGCGCGTACGCCGGCTACCTACCTCCGTCTAGGATCGTAACAGACTGATGGATGGAAATAATCCTGTAACCGCTAATCATGCATCGCTTCCTGTAACCGCTAATCATGCATCGCTTTGTCTAGAGATGGTCACCAAATGGCGCTTACTCGGCGTCCTTCGCCTACCGCGCATTCTTGGGCAGATTCTACAAGGGGCAAAGGAGCTCTAGAACATAGTGTCGCCGATTTTGGTATTTGTTAATATACACTGAGGAAAAATCCGTAAGCACATGATACTAATATAAGCGCATGATACTAATGTAACTTTCATCCGAAAGTATTTCAAGATATCCATTTTCACGGCGAGAGAAGACAAGTAGATTGGCTGGCTCTTGGCGCCTCTCTTACATATCCTGATCATTCCTATTCACTTGTGAGCATTAGCCTTAGCCTCCCACTCATCCCCATTTACTAGTATATATAGAAAAGATTTTTAGAAATGCCTCTCTTTTCTATCAGAGGCGGTTAAACTAGTATACCGCCTCTAAATGTTTATTGGGAGCATTGTAGCTCTATAACCGCTGCTAAAAATTCATTTTTAGGGACGGTTCCGTTAAGAAATCCGTCTCTAAAAAGAAGTAATTTTCAAAGACGGTTCTCTTAGGACAACCGCTGCTAAAATATATTTTCAAGGATGGTTCCATTAAGAAATCCGGCTCGAAAAACAAGTGATTTTGTGAGGCGATTTTCAACCGCATCAATTTTCAAAGGTGATTGACTTAGTCAACCACCCTTAAAAATAACTGCAATACAAATAAATTCATATCTTTTTAATTGAAGTCGAATGAAGACAAATGTTATATGAAAATTATACAACTCGATGAGATCTAAAATGTTGTAGTTGATTAAATGTTTGTTTGAGACAATTTAGGGCTTCAAATATATAAATTAAGTTTTATATTTTGAATTTTAATTTTTTGAATTTTTTAAACAACTATGGATGGAGAAATGTTCTATATCAAAGTTGTAGCGCTCGATGAGATCGAAAACTTTATAGTTGAAAGTTTTCTCATTTAAGATTGTTTATATGAGTTAAATTGTTGATAATAAGATTCATAATTGTTAGTACAAATAAACAACATGCTAGAAGTAGACATAAGTGAATGTTTGGTGCGGTGGTAGAGGAGGTACCGCGCGAAGGAGAGGTTGTGAGTTTGAATTTCGTTCTCGGCAGTGAGTTATGACTAGTTCTAGGCCTTCTCGGCTTACAATGAAAATATTTTTTTTCTTATTTTTATTGCACTCTAAATGATTCTTTTTTAAAAAATATTTTTAGAGATGGTCGACTTAAGTAGGGCTAGTCCTAAGCCTTCTCGGTTACAATAAAATATTTTTTCTTATTTTTATTACACTCTAAATAATTTTTTAAAAAAATTGAAAATTATTTTTAAAGATGGTTGACTTAAGTAAACTGTCTCTGAAAATCACTCATTTTTACGATCGTTGGCATAGTAGCGGTTTTTTAACCGTTTTTGAATATCACTTTTAACCAACCCTAAAAGGCTTTTATGTACAAGTGATTGCATAGTTGATCATCCAATTTGAGATTGAGTGCATCCAAATGCTTGAGCTTGTGTGAGCTCCATCTAGAAGCATTTGGTGGCGAGTTGCTGCGGATTTCTTTTTCTCTTCGGACATTGTTGTATCCCTAAATGGCTTTGGAGAAGCTAGACTGTGTTGAGCTTGATCGGATATTGTTCAATGCCACACCGAGGCATTTCTTACGGGTTCTTGCAGTTATTCTCCGGCGGAGAGTCAAAACCGACTCTCATGGAATTGCACGATGAGAAGACCACTTCTCTTGTGTTGGTGAACGAAACACCATGAGGGTTGGTATGTGAAGACTAGCTCGTGATTCACTAACGAAGATGGGTTGTCATAACGAGGAGTATCTTGACGGTGTTTACACCAAAATTTAGTAATTTTATTGCCTACAGGGTTTACTGACGAAGCTGACGATTTGGTTAATATTTATCAACAAGCTTCCGATTGGCTAGAAAGATATCCTGGGGATTTGGAGATCGGCTATTTTAATCGGATAATGACCTAGTTGAAGGCTGATCGGATCATGTGTACAATATGCATCGCCGGGAGGTTCTCAAGCACACGGTTAATGTTTTTGGAAGGACTATTTATAGAACGGCAAGAAGATAGAAGATTAGACATGATTTTAACAGCCATCTGTTGGAGATGCATGAAGCAAGAAAGATATTTTATTTAGATGAAAGCGTGACGTCCAGGTGCAACTGAACGGCGAGAAGCAAGGATGGTATATATACATGTGCAAGGTTACGTACTTGGCAAGATGAGTCCGCATGCAAGCTTCATACGTCGGCCAAAAGGAGGAAAACAGAATCCGTGTATTTTAATATTTCATTATTTCTTGATATTTGTTAGGCAAGTTAAGTACTGAACCCCATAGTATAAATATAAACTCTCGGCCATTGTAATCGATCTACGCACACATCAATACAACAGTTCTTTTTTCGGCCTCCGGCCAAAAACCCTAGGAGTAGGAGTAACGTAGATCCGACAAGTTCTTCGACGAGTTGTGTGTCATTCGGTGGACGCCAAGCTTGCTGTAAGTACCATCACGCTCGTGTTTATCATGTATGGCCTGTACGATTCTGTCTCGTACCCCACTGCTAGATAGATTTCGAGTAGTTATCGATTCTCATTTGACTTAAGTCATACTTGAGTCGAATTGAGGGTTAGCTATCGGCTCTAACTAAACTGGCATATTTAGTTAGATTCATTAAGTTACCGATGTTGCTTATGAATATTCACTGTTTATTTATTTACTTTTAAGTATCATCAATTTGTCTAATCTTGATCCGTTTCTTGTCAGCTTAAATACTTTGTATCTATCTTGCTTAAATGAACATTAATTGAACCTCATATTTAGGTGAGTAGATCTGTTTGTCATTAGCCGATTAGTTCAGATCTTGATTGTGTATAGGTCGCACTTAAATAATAAAGTAAGTTGTGTTGAGAGTCTTTAATTAATAGATCTAATCATTAGTTTACGTCATGGGCTGCAACGATTCGGTCGATCACCTTGATGTAAGTGACTGGTTGGGTAGATTGGTTAAAGGGTCAAACCATCGTTTACTTTACAGGCTTGTATGTTGCCTATATTATAATCAGATCGGTTGTTCAGCCGAGTCTGTATGCGCTTGCTTGCTGCATGTCGTATTTTTCCGATCTCTTTTATACGTTGTCTTGTATTTTGATCATGTCAAGATTGATTCAAGTGCATTGTTAGCTGTAACGATTCGATCGATCCTAATTAATGGATGTGATAGATTAAGACATGTATTGGTGCATAAGGCAATATATGATTTAGATCTGTTTAATATAACTTGTTTTCATTCATTTTATCTTTGAATCGGTTAAACACGCATCGGATGTTTCTGTCATACTCATGCAATCGATTCATGTGATCGGATATCGGCTTTCTAGCCGATGGCCGAATATTTGGAACCACTCGGGACACACCAGTGGTTCCACATTGTGTTACTGATCAATCCTTTTCTCCCTTGTCAATTGCAGGTCAAATTGACTGGCACGCTTAGAATCATCGGTGCTCATCTACGCCGATTGTCGAAGCTAGCTGGGTCTATTCACTCTGTGCTCCACAAGACTGTTCTGGCTTCGCTGGTGTGCTGAGCGCGAACCAGATTTCGCGCCAACAGACAGCGATTAAGTGAAACTTGGTAAAAAACCGAGTGCCTGTTGTCTTCTACACCTTCGAGTGAATTTGGTTTCTTGGTGTTCATCATATTGATTGGTCTTCATTTTCCTGATGATTAGTTCATCGTCTACACTTTACGATGTTATTGTTGACAGTGGATATACCATAAAAATCCACACTCTAACACCATCAACAGCCTCGGTTTTGATGGAAGAATAACATAACATGAACATATTTTATCCAATAACTAGTTCCACTTGTACTCTTAGCTTGTGAATGCAGAAAAGATCAAACAGGTCAAAAAGTGAGCAGCTGGAGGCCATCAGTGTGGGTTGGCCGACCCACACATTGTGACCCCAAGCCACCATAATTCAACACAAGGTGCATAACATCACATGGAAGAGAGGGAAGCTCAAGGTGGGCCCATGCATGGGTCGCTCGACCCATGTATAGGGCCCACAGGGCTCTGGTGACGTGGCACGATCCATGTGACACTCCACTCAGTTCATCTCAACCATTGGATTTCATTCAACAATGGAAGATCAAAGTACATGGATCAAGGAATGAACCAATGTGACAAACACTTGGCAAAGGACGGAGCCACCTCCTGTGACAGATGGGGACACCTTCTAGAAGCACCTGGGTAGGCCCACCTGTCATAGGGGGGTCAGCCGAGCCCCTGGTGCCCAACCAGGTCGGTTGGCCCTGCACCGACTCGTGCATGCCTCCACATGCTGGTTTGGCCACTGCCGTCCATCTGAGGCAGTTTCAAGGTCGGTTCATCCAAGGGCCAAGGTGGAAATGTACACGGATCGCTGATGTGGCACCTCTCCACTCCCCCTATAGATAGAGGTGGCCACCACCCTCTTCAAGACACACAAGAGACACAAGGAGCAAGCAAGAGTCAAGTTCCACTTCTTAGTAGTAGTATTAGTTTAGTGTGGGAGTTAGAGTCGAGTCGAGCTAAGCTCGGGATCTCCGGAGTCGTCTTCTGGAGAGTCTAGTATAGCTCTTGTAACTTTCTTTCTGTGAGACTTTCTTTATATCAATATAATATTCTTACTTTACTTTACTAAGTCTTTACTTTGTGCAATTCTATATTTATCATAGTATTGTTGTGTCTTGTCTTGGTAATATAGTTGACTTATACTAGATTGTGATCTTGTAACCAGCTATTGTGTGATGTTCATCGCCTGTCATAGGGTGCTCTAGTTGCTTTGTACACAACTAGAGTAGTGAGAGTTAGTGTAAACATGGTGCTTAGACTGAATCTTGCCTTTAATTACCGCTTGCTGCATGGATTGTTTGTGGGTACTAGTAGGTGGTGACAGCATTTTCCAGTCTTTGCATCCCACCACGTGTTTTAAGCAAGTTCTTAAAAGGTAGGCTCCATGTAAGAGTATAGCCGCTTCGGGTAGAGGTTGTGTCCTCTATTCTCTCGAACTATCCCGACACTCAAGAAGTAAGGTAGCGGTCTAGTTATTTCATCTATTTGTTAAGGTTAAGATCACAGGAGTAAAGTAACAAACATAGGAGTCCTATACTCACTCGTTGTCCTCCCACCTAGTTATACTCTACTAGTTATCCTAAACCTTGTCTTGTCTCTGTGTCACTATCTTTCCTCTATATCGATTTACCCCCTTTCACTAGTTGGTGCTAAGTTGCAAGTAGACTTGAGGATCTCTCTTTTATTAATATTCCTAGCTACCGTTTTTCCTTGGGATAAAATAAATAACGATACCTTGAAATACTCCCGGGTGAAGTGCTACAGCGGTATATTCTGTGCGCTTGCGGAATTATCCAATAGACATAAGAAATACCCACATGCACTTCTGGCTCTGTTATCAGAGATAGCCTAACACCCAGTCTCTGGTGATTGCACTACTGTTAGTATAAATTAACTGCACTCTATTAAATATTGTTATTATCAGATTATCTGCAAGCGCACAGATACTATACCGCTGTCACATTTTACCCAGAGGTTTTAAATATCGTATCCACAGGGAACAGTAGGTGATAATGACCAAGTTTATAGACTTAACCCAACAATTAGACTAGATAATATTAAGAAGAGGAAATAGCTATTGACTATCTAGTTCCAACAACCGGTAAACTTTGAATAATACCGTTCTAATTGGGTAGTAACCTGAATAAGAGTAGAAATCAGAGTTCTCTCCTACCAAGCACCTATACACCTACCAATCTTATCAACGGGAAATGGACTATAGAGGAACCAATGTAGCTATCACCTACGCGGACTACCACTATCCGGCTAATCAGGGGGCATTCACAAGTAAACCTAGCTTAGGCACCACGCCTACACTACGAAATACTACTTCAATCAAGTAATGACCAAGATCAAAGTACTCAATATGAGTTCAACTTAAGAACAAATAAGAACAACTGCTTACTTGAATTAGAATGTTGAATACAAAAGTACCTCAGAACACAGCTCCGGGTGAGGAAGCCGAATCCCGAAGAATACAGCTACGGAGAAGCGCCGACAGGCCGGAACTCCTCCAGAACTCTACTCCTCTACTCTATCTCTCTATTTCTCTAAACAAGACTAGATCTAGAAGAACTAGTCTCTCCTAATTGCTACATCTAACCCTAACTGGAGATATTGAACTGAAGCTCAGGAATAGGGGATTGCCTCCAGGGAGGGGGTCTGCCCCTTTATTTATTGTAACAACCCTAAAAATCCACACAACCTAAAAATCCCAACCAATTAAAATTTTCATTTATTTATTATGAAAACCCATTTTTCTTGTGCAAGCATATAGGTTTCATTATGAATTTGGTAATAAAAAAGTATAGCTTGCATTTTAATTCCATTCACATAGAATAATAGCTTATGCATCACATTTGGGATTTATTGTAATTTATGTTTGTATTTACTCAACATTTAAAATGGGTAATATATGTATTTATACACTTAAGTGAAAATAGAAAAAGAAAAAGAAAAAGAAGAAGAGAGAAAGAGGAAGAGCAGATTTGGCCCAGCCAGCCGGCCCGTCTCCTCTTTATCACACCCGCACGCGCGTTGAGTCACTGCCGCAACGACCCCACCCGTCAGCGTTTTTCCTCTCGCTACTGTTCTTCTTCTCACCTCGCGAAAGACGGTGGCCGACAGAGTCATGCAAATGGCGTGACCGACAGCGCCACGCATGGCAGAGCCCTGACCCCGCTGTCCCTCGCCTATTCCCTGCCTTGCTCGCCAAGAAGCCCGCGCGCACCACCGGAACCCTAGCTCGCTCAAGCCACAGCCCTCCGATCGGCCCGAGCAGATCAGAGCCGCCCGCCATAGGTAGCCACCCGAGCTCCGCTATAAATTGGAGCACCTCACGGCGCCCTAGCCTCGTTCCACTCGCCGCCGCCACTGGTGGCACCAACCACGCCACAACACCACACCGTGTGAGAGAGGGAGAAGGAAGAAGGGCGGAGCAAAGAGAGGGGAGCACCGCCGAAGCGCTGCCGCCGCGGAGCACGCCGGAGCCGGACACGGAGGAGAAGCTCGAGCTGCGGACGAGGAGCGGCACGGCACTGCGATCGCTCTGCACGGCTCGACTCGCCACTGCACCGCCATCCTAGCTTCACCGACACCACGGTGAGCCACCACACGCCATGTCCGAACCTCGCCCTACTTTTGCCATGGCGTTCCGCCCATGGAACGCGCAGGCACAAGCCTTTACCGACTCAGGAAGGTCACCTGCACCATGCACTCATGCGACCAGCCGAAACCCCCAGACTACAAGCTTTGCTAGACCGAGAACGCAGCACGACGCGTTCTCGGCGGAGCGCGCTCGCCGCCGACGCGTTCCGACGCCGAATCACCCGTTCCGAGCAATCCGACTAGCACCCGTATAGGTTAGAGCGTCGTGGAGCACCGCCACAACCCCTTGAGCTAGCTACGTGGATCTAAGCGCTAGAGGAAGCTTCGTCCGCCCTGCTCGAGTGCGCCGCGATCTCGCCGGAGCTCCTCCGCATGCCGAAGCCAGGAGGAGACCCTGCTGTGACACCAAGTTGCCACCAACGACCTGAGGGCCTTACCGACTATGTCAATAGAAGGGAACCACACCCGTTCGTGCCAAAACCGAACCCCGGCCACCACACCGCCACCCGCCTCGCCGGAGAAGCGCCTGTGCCGTGGCCGAGCACCAAAAGGGACCCTGTTAGCCAAATTGGGTCCCTTAGAAACGAATATTGGGGTCCGGAGGGGAGAAGTTTGCCTCGCTGTGGGCTGCAACGTAGCCTACCGGAGCTTTAGCCCTGCGGCAGCTCGCCGCCGGCCGCCATGGCACGCCGAATGGTCGGCCAAGGTCACAAACCACCCCCGACCACCGCCGAGCTACGCCGACGCCCCCCCGACCAACATCGAGCTCGCCCGACCACCGCCGAGCTATGCCGACGCCCCCCGACCACTGAGAACCACCCCCGACCTCTGAGAACCACCCCCGACCAACCGCCGAGCTACGCCGACGCCGGCGACTCTCTGGGAACCAGCATAGAACACCTGGTGGGCGACCATCGGGTCTGTGTTCTGTTGAGGCGCCACATGCCGCACTACTGGACCCGCGCGCCACGTGGACCAATCCCGAGCTGTCATCCCCTGATTAATCGGCCATTTTCCATTTTCAGAAAATAGGATAATCTTCGGAAAATTCATAACTTATTCATACGATGTTCAAAAATTGCGCACCATATATCAAAATTCTCAGAAAAATGAGATCTACAATCTAAGACTATGTTTGTGTGCATTTGGCTCTTTATTTTATTGGATTTTTCTGAAAAACTCTATAGGAGTCGCTGACGCGACTATTTCGTGTTCGATTTTCAGAGCCGGAGGAGGATTTGACTAAGGAAGACGACCACGAGTACTTTCAGGAGCTAGGAGACGACTACGAAGGTGCCACGTCCCACTAAATCCTTATATCCTATTTACGCATTGCAAATGACATTGTTGCTATTGCTTTATGATTATGTATGGATTGGTTGCATGATAGTATATTTGAATTCCCTGCCTTGTTAAGACTTTACCCTGCTGTCCGCTGCTAGGTTAGCTGCTGCTTAATTTACGGTTACTCTTCCACTACTTACTACTTGCTATATGCTATGTGGTGGAATTGGGAAGGTGAATATCTGATTATAACCACTGGGAGAGAGTGCTGCGTGTGTCTTGGGTGCGTGGTAAGGGTTGATGTCGACCAAGTGGGATGTGAGACAAGCCCATGGGGCAAGTCGTGCCGGGGGTGCAACCTGGGCATCCCCAAGCGAGATACCTGTGGCGGGTAAAGTTGTTGAGGAGGTTCCGGGTGGGATAGCCTTGGTGGTTTGAAGCCCGTGGACGGAGGTGCTGTGATGGCACGGGGAGAGTATCCCCTAAGTGAAGATGCCTGCTTGGTCAAACCTAGGACGGACTAGTTTCAGGTTCATGGGAATCCTTTTCTACTCACTCGCTTCTGATGGGCGGGAGACGGCTGGACTACTTGGTAGGACGGTGCCACTACTGCTAGGTTGAGAGGTGATAAGGGTGGGCGGAGACGGTCGATGGGTTCCCGTTCCGTTCTAAATGCGCAGTACCACTGGATGGGCCCGGTACTGTGTCTCCCAGTCTCAGCATGACGGTGTAGGACCCGGAATATCCCAGGGCTGAGTGGTAGGGTGGCATCGACCTAGGCAAGCAAGCACCCGGAATTCTGCCTAGGTATTTGCGCAACACCTATGATGGCTAATCTTGTGGGTAGTGAAACCTCTGCAGAGTGTACGGTTGATCCATCGATACATATGCCAACTTGTTGGCTATGGACCTTTCCTGTGAAGCTTCTACTAGTGTAGTGAGTGTTCTCTTCTTCCCCCTGGATAACATTTTTCCGGCAGTGTACCCATTGTGGTAGTGTGCCGCTGAGATAGGCCCAAGAGGGAGTTGGGCCTGTCGAATGAGAGTGAGGTGTGGGTATGTGAGATGTGGTGATGGAAAAAGGAATGATGGTGTTAACTGGAGATAAAACTTGACTAATCAAACATTGTTTACAGCTGCATAGGAAACCTCAGCCTATAGGTCTGCTTGTATAGCCTTGCATCCACTTTCCACAAAGCAAATGCTGCATAGGTGGGCTCCGTGGCCAGTACATATCGTACTGATAAATTTGCTGTCAGGTGACGAAAATGAGTACGACTTCGAGGAAGATGATGGCGAGGAATAGGGTCACATGCTACACTCAAGTTGGCCGTGAAGGATGAATCGTTTTCGCATCTTCTAAAGCTTCTCTGAATGTTGATTCCGCCAGTGTGGCGATGTAATAAATGTTTTTGTAAGACTTAATTACCGTTGTATGGATCCTGGTGTCAACTGAGATATGGGTAATTTCATGGATTGTCCCAAGCAATCTGTTGAATTACAATTCGAGCCTGTGGATTTTCCTTCGCGGAAATCAAGGTCATTTCATTTATAGCCCGGTGGGATGAACGTGTGCCGCAGGATCAAACCAACTTAACCAAGGGCCAAGATGATGACTCCTCAAAGGCGGTGGAGGAAGACTTCAGAAGGCGGGGCCCAAACCCTTGCAGGGAGGCACCGGCCGGTCCCACCCAAGCACCGGCAGGCCCCACCTGGAAAGGTTCGGGGCTCCGGTTGCTTCGGGTGTCTTCTAGATGCTTCCCACGTCCTGATAACGATGTTGCCTTCGCGGATAAGTTTCGTGATGTTTAGGCACTTTAATCCCTCTTTTATGCTTTTCTGGAATACTCCCTAGAAAATACAGAATATGCAAAACTCATAGAAATTATCAGTTAAAACCTTAGACTAGTGTGTATTCATGTGTCCTTTCATGTCTGAAGTTCTAATAAAAGTTGACGTTATCGACCGTCAACAGCTACGAAGTGTCAACAAGCATTTCTGACGCCGTTGCCGGGGAAAGCATCAGCCTAGGAATATTAATAAAATTGAATCCAGAGTCTATTATCAATTTAGTTATCAATTAGTGTTAGGGGCTTACCCCCTGTCTGTGTTTCTCGTTACTGTGAAGCTAGACAGTGGATAAGCAGTTTCCGATTCCTCCTCAAAGGTTCATCTCAGACCTGAATCTATTCGAGGAAAGAGGCTCTGCACTATCACCCAAAGAAGTCATGGCCCAAAAGACTATCTCTGAGTACTCCACACCGTCGGCTGACAATGTCGCCACCGGTCTGCAGCTTAACTTGGGGGATGCCACTTTTGAGCTCAAGCCAGCGCTTATCAATATGGTGCAAGCCAACCCGTTCTGTGGGAAACCGCACGAAGACGCTAATGCCCATTTCCATCACTTCTTGGAGGTGTGTGGTACCTTCACCATCAAGAATGTCTCGGCAGACGCCATCCGTCTTCGCCTGTTCCCATTCTCACTGCTTGAGAAGGCGAAGCAATGGTTCTATGCCAACATGGGTGAAGCTACCACTTAGGAGAAGTGTGCCAACGCATTTCTCAAGAAATTCATGCCTGTCCTCACCATGGGATTAAAGAATGGCTCCTAATCCAAGGTTTCTACCATGAGCTAATTGGATTGGCCCGTAGTCATCTTGATGCTGCCGCTAGAGGAGCATTCTTGCAAAACAATATCAAGGATGCTAAAGACCTCATTGAAAAGATGGTGGTCAACCAAGGATGGAATGAGGAGCGTCTCCAGCCTAAGAAGATGGGTATGCACACCGTTCATGAGGTGGACATGCTCTTAGCCAAAATGGACCTCTTAATGAAGAAGATTGAGGAAGGTTTCAAAAAGGAACAAGAGGCCATTCGACCCCACGCCACCGCACGAGTCGTTGAAGCTGATCCATGGTGTGAGGTATGCGGTGGAGAAGATCATTCGGGCAACAACTATCCCGAAATGAAGGAGGAGGTGAGCTTTATCAACAATAACAATAACAATAACAACAATGGGGGTCGACCCCAGCAACAAGGAAGATGGAACACGTGCCCCTTCTACCAAGGTAATCAAGGTAATGGTTACAACAATAATTACAATAATTCTTATGGTAACCAACCTTTTATGAAAGATCTTTCCTTAGGCCAATCTAAAATTAATGATAGTATAAACAAGAAAATGATGGCTAATGATAAGATTCTTGAAAATCTTAATGAGAAAATAGATAGCTTTGCCACTGCTATGAAAAATCAATTGAGCTTTAATAAAATGCTAGAAACATAATTAGCTCAAATAACAGCAGTTGTCCCATCAATCGAACAAGGTAAGATCGCAGGGAAGCCTGAGGAACCAGTTGAGGGTGTTAGGTTAGTATCTACAAGGTTGGTAAGCTTCCACCCAGGACAAACCCGGGTTATCTACTTGACCCACCATTCGTGGCCAAAAAGAGTGACCCCGGCCATCCAACCATCACCTGCGAGATCGGGCCACAGACCTTCAACAACGCCTTCTGCGACCTTGGATCAGGGGTTAACATCATGTCCAAAGTAATGTATGAGAACTTGCTAGGGGGACCTTTGTACCCCACATTTGTCAAGTTGCAGATGGCTGACCAATCCATATGGTTCCCCGAGGGATTGGCAAGGGACATCCTTGTCAAGGTTCAGGATGAATACATCCCCGCCGACTTCATCATCCTTGACATGGGGGCCGATGACGAGGTCCCCTTCATCCTGGAAAGGCCGTTTCTCCACACCGTTAACGCCGTCATCTTTGTGGGATCCGGCCAAATTCACTTCCAACTCCCAGGTAAGAGGGTAAAATGTCCTTTCAATGGTTATAAATCTATGCAGCAGGTAAGGAAGAACCTATGGAAGACAAGCCTCAGTATGCACCCTGTCGGAAGAATCAATCGCCAAAGGCCAAAAAAACCAAACTGGTGTCACACCCCAAAATTCTTATTTTGGGATGTGACTAGAAAACACTAAAAATGAAACAAAAGACTTTTACCATTTTCTAAAAATGCCAACTTAGTTTAAGTTATTTACAATTTAGATATTGGAAAATGTGAGTTTCTAAAATTTTTGGAATTTAATTTAGTGGTTTGTTGCATTCATGCCTCTGCATAGTGTTTTGTATGAAAAATGATTTTAAAAGTTTTCAAACTCGCATAGGGTTTTATTGGAATCAAATGTATCAATATCTTTGATCGAGTTTTTATCCATGATTAAATCTTTGGAACCATACACCTTGATCCTTGTTCCAAAAACCCTGATGGATCTCCAAACTTTTATTTTGACGAACACCCGAGTTCATGTTCTCTAAAACCCTAACTATTCACATCCTAACTTGTTCTTTCTTTCTCGTCCTTATATTTGAGCTCCTAATCCTTTTGATATTGTTGACGGTCGCTAACACCCTATTTTATCGTCAATATTTCACCCATAATCAAGGTAAAACCACATGAAATGCAAAGAAGTCACCTTGAAACTTACCTAGTTCCACATGTCCTTAGAGAAATATTGTGTATGCAGAAAAAAATGGTGAAATCAAGGAAAAACAAAGCAAGGCAAGACACCTCAGCACCTCAGCTGCCACGTGGGAGCCAGAGGGGGGCGCCCGCCCTGCCAAGTAGGGCGCCCGCCTTGTCCAAAGTGCCAAATGACACTTGCCACCTCACTGATCCCTGTGCCAACCTCCCAAATGGTCTGTGGCACGTTGAAACAATATCAACGGCTCGGATACAAGGCACGAGAATCCGGTGGCCCTATCAACAGGGCGCCCGCCCTATCCAAGTTGAGTGCTACGTCCACAATCCGAGGGAAGGTGTCCAGGAGTCATCTACACCATCAAATGAAGTCGGTTTTCATCCAACGGTGATCAAGTGATGTGACATGGATTGAAAGACCCACATGTCATCCTCCCAGGGGTTGTAAACCGCCTTTCCAAGGCACCAACCGACTTTGCAACCGCCTATAGGGAGGAAGGAGAGTCGCTGTATGCAAGATGGTGGATCCAAGGGGGCGCCCGTCCCCATAGGAGGGCGCCCGCCCTCTCCTTCGCGCCACCGACCTGCAGGAGCTCTACACCCCTGGTGCACTCCTACACTATAAATAGGACTAAGATCCTCACTTATAAGATGGGAAACACCAAGAAACACACTAAAAAACACTAGAGAATCCACTTGAGATTCAGCTCAGTAGCTCCTCTCTCTCTCTAGCGAAGCTCTGCTCTTAGGAATAGTGCTAGATAGAGAAGAGTAGAGTGTTGGAGAGAAGTCAGAAGAAGGAGGAAGTCTGTGCTGGAGCCGGGCTTGTCGGCGACCTCCTCTGTGGTGTTCTTCACTCATATCTATAATAAAGATCCCCTTTTTCATTTACTTATTGGTTTACTTTAAGTAGCTGTATACTTGCTCATTACTTGGTTAGAGTGCTCTCATTCTTGAGCTCGAGTCAGAGTAGTAAGTTTTATAGATTAAGCGCAGTGCTTGGGCTATAGCTTACCCTTGAGTGCCGCTAGGCGCACAGATAGTAGTGGTAGCTGCTAGATGGTGACAGCCCTAGGATCCTCTGTATTTCACCACGTTCGGCCTAGTATCCGGTATAAGCGTAGGACTTCGGGACGTACGGTGCCTAATCAGTCGAACCCCAGCGAGTTTAAGACCTTGCGTGTCCCAAGTATAGCAGTCTCTTTGGTATAAAAATCATTTGATCTTTTACTGAGATAGAATTCTCCCCCAAAACTCCAGAGCTATCTAGTGTGTGTTTTCACCTTAGTTATACTTCATTAATTTATCCTTACTAATGTTATTACCCCATTATCCATATCTAGATCCTTGACTATCATATCCTTGGAATCACAAACCCCGCCTTCCTTTGGGAAAATATAAATTCTACACGATAGTTCCGTGCGCTTGCAGAATCCCATCACCTATCCTATAGAGCTACCCACAGCATTTTTGGTGCCGTTGCTAGAAATAACTTTATTTCTAGTAGCTACGTTAGAAGTGTCAACAATCACATACTTTGAGCATAGGGATTGACAACCCCAGTGATTGCATTGAGAAGTATTGTTACCACTGCTAGAGGATAGGTTTGGCTACACTCTTTTGATAGCGTTAGTAACTGTCAACAAGCATTTTTGGCTCCATTGCCGGGGAAGGCAACTGTTGAATTCCTTTGATTTGAGTCAAGTCTAGATAGTTATCCATAGAATCATGAATATGGCCGAAAGGACCATCCGTGAATTCTCTGCACCTTCTGCTGCTAATATAGCAATAGGCCCTGGTGTCATCGAGGCTAACACTCAGTTTGAGTTAAATCCCGCATTAATCACAATAATTTAAGCTAGCCCATTTTGTGGCAAAGCTCATGAGGATGCTAATGCACACCTCCAACACTTTTTGGAGATATGCAGCACCTTTACCATTAAAGGAGTAACCCCAAACGCAATTCGTTTGCGACTCTTTCCATTCTCCTTGTTAGGAAAAACCAAGCAATGGTTCTATACAAACCGAAATGATGTGGACACATGGGAAAAGTATTTTAACTCTTTCCTAGTAAAATTCTTTCCTCTAGGCAAGACCAATGCTCTTCGCAATAAGCTCTCTAGTTTCCAACAACAAACCGATGAATCGATTTCCGTGGCTTGAGAACGAATGCAAGAGTATGTCGCTTCCTGTCGACACCATGGTATGGATAATTGGCTATTGATCCAAAACTTCTACCATAGATTAACCCCTCTTGATAGAAGCCATCTAGATGCCGCCGCAGGTGGAGCATTATTTTGTCTTAAAGTTTCAAATGCGAAGGTTTTGATCGAGAAGATGGTGTCCAATCAAGGATGGAACGAGGAACGTCTGTGACTACGCAAGCAAGGCATGCATTCTTTAAAGGAAGCTAACATGATTGCAGCTAAAGTAAACTTATTAGCCAAGAGGCTAGAAAATTGCGAGAGGATGTGTACACCTGAGACCGTGCAAGCCATGGAGACTCACATGACGTGTGAAGTCTGTGGAGAAGTTGGCCATTCTAGACTCCGTTGTCCTGAGACACATGAAGACCTCAACTTCATCAACAATGATAACAATTTTCATTCTTCAAACCAAGGATGGACTCAGCGATCTAATTCTCAAGGTAACACTTTCAATTCTTCGCAACATCCAAACAATCAAGGTAAGAACTACCCTTCTCTTAAAGATCTTGTCTATGGTCAAGGTAGAATGACTGATAGTATAAACAAGAAGCTCCATGCTAATGATAGGATGCTAGATAGCATAAATGCTAAATTGGATGATTTCTCTTCTGCAATTAAGAATCAACTTAGTTTTAATAAGATGCTTGAAACCCAATTAGCACAACTAGCTGCTGCAATTCCAAAAAGATAGAATACCAGGAAAGCCTGAAACAACCATAAAATCTGTTAATCTTGTTACTGTTAGTTATAATAGCTATGAATTAGATGGATGGAATTTTCCAACTAAAAAGGTAGATCCTGAAAACCCTGTCATATCTTGCTTTATTCAATCTCAAAAGTTCCATAATGCTATATGTGATTTAGGATCTAGCATTAACATCATGTCTAAAAAACATTATGAAAAGTTATTCTACACTGAGCTAGTACCAATTTCTGCATATGTGCAATTAGCTAATCAAACAACTTGCTACATAGAAGGAGTACTTTGTGATGTTCTGGTAAAAGTAAGAAACAATTTTGTGCCTGCCGATTTCATGATTTTAAACATGGGTAATATGGACAACTTACCCCTCATTTTTGGCTGACCTTTCTTGAATACTGTGAATGCATGCATATTTGTTACTAGTGGTAGCATGGATTTCTATATAAATGGGAAGAAAGAAAGATTTGCTTTCTCTTGTGCACCGCACCATGCAACTAACATGCAGGAAAATAAGAGTAGATCCATGAGGAGGAGAAAATCAAGAATCTGGAGAAATAAGAAAGACAGAGATGAGGTTAAGAAGAAACCATCATCTACAGCCTCTACATGGGACCCCGCTACCGTTAAAGAAGGACAAGATGAGAAGAAGACATCAGTCAAGGAAGAACCTCCTTCCGAGGAAGGACAACTATGGGAGTAAGTATTCTTTCTCTCTCTTTAATTATTGCATTGGCATATTTCCCTTCTTCGTGCATTGAATCAATTAATTGTTAGAAGCATGTTTAAATTTATGTCTTGCATTTAATGAAAACCATGATAAAAGAGAGATTAAAAAAAATAATAAAATAATAATAAAATAAAATATAAATTTGGTTTATCATAGTAGCAATAAATAAAAGTAGAATAAAAAGCAGAGCCTAGTGATCATAATAATATGCAAAGGAGGAAACAACCCGACCGAGAATCCGATTCTGGAGAAGAAGCTAGCTTGGGGGAGCCATCATCCTCGTCAAGGTATGGTTTCTAACCCCAGCTCTTTTTCTTAATTACTATGAGTTATAATGTTCTTGCATAACAATAAATAAATGAAAATAATGATAAGATGATATATCTTTGTTGGAAATGATGAACAATTGCTCAATGATGATTTGCAAAATCTTGTTATACAATCCATGCTATGAAAGTCTTGAGTATGATATCTGAATTCTGTCTTAAGTCAAACACTATTGTGGGTTGCACATGCTAATAACGTAAGTTATGCTCTTGCAAGATTAAAATTGGTATAAGTAGAACTTTTACTTGACCCAAGGAATGAGTGAGAACCAACTAGAGATTTTGATTTATAAAAATTCAAATTCTTGCTCATGGTTCCTTTATGGAATTAAATACCTACCATCACTAAAACCATCAAAAGAAAGAGCCCTCGTCTGCTTTGAGCTTGCTTAGGCCTTATCTGATCTAGATAGAGAAACTTATCATATTCTTTGATCAAGATCACGTACACATTTCGCTTATGTATTACTTCTACACTGGAAGTATACATCTATGCACCACACACCAATTGAGACAACCAACCACAATCAACTTTTGTCCTTTTGATAGATGGGGAGTATAGGTTACTGAAAAAAAGAGAGCAAGTGCTCAAGAAAAATAAAAGAGGACAAATGTCCCATGGACAGGTGCCCGTATATCTTCTTAAAAAAATGTATTCAGTAACCTTGCTCTCTCCTGTCTAAGGCAAAGGAATAAGTCTCAAGGAGCCCACCAAATAATTTACACATGCACTTCTTGATCATGTTTTATGACTTGTTGCTCCCTGTGATCTAAGAGTCTAATCTTGCAATATATTCAGTTCAAGTATGCTTTGCTCCAATCCTATAAACCCCACATAAGCTTAGGATAGACATGAAAAGCTCTTTTGAGCTCTTGTGAGGTCCATCACATTAAGGAGTGGTTGAGAGTACTATTAAGGGAACCAAAGCAAGATTTTTCTTTTTCAAAAGAATAAAAACTCTCTAGTGAATGATCTCACTCTACCAAAGTAAGGGATGAAGTATCTACTTATCTATGCTATCTTGTTTTTACATGAACCATGGTGAAAAAGCAATAAGCCCCATATAGTTAAGACATAAGATGAATTTCTGAATCATACTCAATACTAGAATAGTGTTGATTTGTATGAAAGATCTTTGTGAATTGTTACATTAAAGAAATTCTTGATCCAACATTGCCATGTAAAATCATGTCTTTGCTTGAGGACAAGCAAAAGGTTAGCTTGGGGGAGTTTGTTGGCGGTCGCTAACACCCTATTTTACTGTCAACATTTCACCCATAATCAAGGTAAAACCACATGAAATGCAAAGAACTCACCTTGAAATTTACCTAGTTCCACATGTCCTTGGAGAAATATTGTGTATGCAGGAAAATGGTGAAATCAAGGAAAAACAAAGTAAGGCAAGACACATCAGCACCTCAGCTGCCACGTGGGAGCCAGAGGGGGGTGCCCACCCTGTCCAAACTGCCAAATGGCACTTGCCACCTCACTGATCCGTGTGCCAACCTCCCAAATGGTCTGTGACACGTTGAAACAACATCAACGGCTCAGATATAAGGCACGAGGATCCGGTGGCCCTATCAACAGGGCGCCCGCCCTGTCCAAATTGAGTGCCACATCCACAATCTGAGGGAAGGTGTCCAGGAGTCATCTACACCATCAAATGAAGTCGGTTTTCATCCAACGGTGATCAAGTGATGTGCCATGGATTGAAGGACCCACATGTCATCCTCCCAGGGGTTGCAAACCGCCTTTCCAAGGCACCAACTGACTTTGCAACCGCCTATGGGGAGGAAGGAGAGCCGCTAGATGCAAGACGGTGGATCCAAGGGGGCGTCCGCCTCCCTAGGAGGGCGCCCGCCCTGCTCCTTCGCGCCATCGACCTCCAGGAGCTCTACAAGTACCCCTGGTGCACTCCTACACTATAAATAGGACTAGGATCCTCACTTGTAAGATGGGAAACACCAAGAAACACACTAGAAAACACTAGAGAATCCACTTGAGATACAGCTCAGTAGCTCCTCTCTCTCTAGCGAAGCTCTGCTCTTAGGAATAGTGCTAGATAGAGAAGAGTAGAGTGTTGGAGAGAAGTCGGGAGAAGGAGGAAGTCTGTGGTGGAGCCGGGCTTGTCGGCAATCTCCTCTGCGGTGTTCTTCACTCTTATCGGTAATAAAGATCTCCTTCTTCATTACTTATTGTTTTACTTTAAGTAGCTCTATACTTGCTTATTGCTTGGTTAGAGTGCTCTAATTCTTGAGCTCGAGTTAGAGTAGTAAGTTTTATAGATTAAGCGCGGTGCTTAGGCTATAGCTTACCCTTGAGTGCCGCTAGGACCACGGATAGTAGTGGTAGGTGCTAGGTGGTGACAGCCCTAGGATCCTCTGTATTTCACCACGTTCGGCCTAGTATCCGGTTTAAGCGTAGGACTTCGGGACGTACGGTGCCTAATCATTCGAACCCGGCGAGTTTAGGACTTTGCGTGTCCCAAGTATAGCAGTCTCTTTGGTATAAAAATCATTTGATATTTTACTGAGATAGAGTTCTCTCCCAAAACTCCAGAGCTACCTAGTGCGTGTTTCCACCTTAGTTATACTTCATTGATTTATCCATACTAAGTTTATTACCCCATTTATCCATATCTAGATCCTTGACTATCATATCCTTGGAATCACAAACCCCACCTTCCTTTAGGAAAATATAAATTCGACACTTGGTACTCTCAGGTAAAGTGCTACACGATAGTTCTGTGCGCTTGCAGAATCCCATCACCTATCCTATAGAGCTACCCATAGCATTTTTGGCACCATTGCTAGAGATAACTTTATTCCTAATAGCTACGTTAGAAGGGTCAACAATCACATACTTTGAGCATAGGGATTGACAACCCCAGTGATTGCATTGAGAAGTATTGTTACCACTGCTAGAGGATAGGTTTGGCTACACTCTTTTGATAGCGTTAGTAACTGTCAACAGATATCGAGTCTTCTCCATATCCTAAATCTAAGCTAGATGACCAATCATTGTATCTCCTATCTCTCATACAATCCTACCAATGTCATTACATGTTATCCATCATCCTATCCTTGTCCTCCAATGGTGTCCATTAGCATACCCACCAACTTGCAAATTTGTTCCGTCCTAAGTGCATCTCTATCATCGTGCCCTCTTCGTGTGACATGGCCCCACGTGTTACACGCATATTTTCTATATTTTGGCCACCATTTGCATTGTCCAGATAGAACCAGGAGCTTGTGATCATTAAACACACATGTCATATCAAGTCATGCTTTATCAACTCTCATAAACTACATCCTCACCACAAATAAATGTCTATCCTTACTATCAACCTTGATATGTCACTCTGGCTTATTAATGGAAACATCATATCACAATTATCATATATCCCTAGGAGAATGCGATATGATGTATATCAATTCAATCTTATTCTCCAATGCAGTCTATTCCAGTTTCTCTACCACACACCATAATATATATCATGCTCTCCAAAGTCGAACCTTGTGCTTAAAACCCAATACATATTCAACCCTTTTTGTTATGTTAGATATGTTCTAGTTCAAATTCCACCTTGCTCATCCAATCAAATCCTTACCACATATACCTTTCAACTCTCACATCCTTTAATTGTGGTTCTTGTTTTGTTTAGTATTTGTGCTCGCACGATTATAGAACAAGCCATAGGTTTTCAAAACCTTTGTAATTTGTTTTTATAATGCTTGGTGTACTGTTCAAGGTTTGAATGTGAGGCTTTTGTTGGTTGTTGCGATCGTTAGAAGTGATGCTATGCAAGGATGATCGTGAAGAAATTGGAGAGCCTGGAAAGCTTTTGGAAGGCAAGTGTAACATGAGTTCTCTTGTTACCTAATAACCATTTAATCACCTTTTCATATGCATGAGTCTAATATGATAAATCTATAAGGATTTTACCTATAACTATTAATATCTTGTATCCTTGTTACCTATGGGTTTTTGCATATGGCCTGTCTGGCTTAGTTTGCTATCACCAACAATAATGATCTATAATATTGATTACTGATTTATGCAACTATGGATTAAAGATGTTTTTGAGCAACATGTTCAGAAGAGGGCTAGAGCATTTGGCTTTTTTGGTTGCTCTAGTCTGCCCTTCGTATGCATCTGAATCTTAAAGCGGCCACCCAGGATTTATCGTACAACCATGAGGACTACATGGCTCTGGTCTTAGATGAGTAGCTAGATCTTCTCTAGCTCGTTAGTAGTTACCGGAAGGCGCTAGAGGGGGCCTAGATTCAAGAATGGGTTCTGAGCCTATCAAGATGTGTGCTGGGCTGTGGTCACAAGGTGTGCCAATGTTGAAGGGGGCCTCCATTCGCCTAGCTGCTGAAACCTTGTGTCTGCTAACTTGTTAGAGTGACTAGTAAAAGGCTTCGTAGTGGTTCCTTGCCTGCTCACCTTGGAAGTGATAAAAGGTTAGCCGCCTCAGGGCATATGGGAATTCACGACTCATGGTGAAAGTGTACACACTCTACAGAGTTTGATCAAACTGATATATCAGTCGTGCTCACGGACACGAGCGGCTTGAATTCTTTTCGAGACAGATGGTTCAAGATGATAAAATAATATTGATGATAATTATTATATTCTCACTGGGGTGCTAAGCATAACTTAGTTACAGAGGCTCTTAATAAGTAAAATGCGACCAATTAAAAGTGCTTACCGCAGTTCAACCGTGTTAGCCTTTTGAGCCTTGCATCCCCTCATGTTATACTTGCTGAGCATGGTGAGTTGACGCTTGTGATTGTCACCAATAAAAATCCCAGATGGGTACCAGATGGTGGTTCAAGTAAGGTGCTTCCATAAACTGTTCCAAGAGTACTAGGCGAGTGCTCCCCCAGCCAACCGTCCCTGTGGAGTTTGGTGACCCGAAGATAGAAGATGAAGATTAGTTTCCGTTGTGCTCTGATATATTTGTAACTCTTAATGTAAATATGTTTCGCTATGTATTTAAGCATTGCTTATGATATTTACCATATTTGTCACTATATGTGTTGTGTGGACATCCTGAACACACATATAGTTAACGTTTGGTATTCTTTGAAAAACCGGGTGTTACAACTGGTAAGTAAAGCCGAGGCGGTGAAGAAGGATGACTCCGCCGAGTCACAAGCATCAATCAAGAAGGAATGGTGGAAGAAAGAGGTGCAGCCATCACGGTCCCCGTCTCCAGGACCGACCGATGCACCCGAAGAATGAACCCGAAAGGATTGGTCCTGCTTAATGGACCTAAAACACGGAGCCCTTGCTGATAAGGTAAATTAGTAGTTATCCCATATTTAATTCTTGCACTTTCAATTCTTGCATTTTTTGCATTGCACCTTCATATTTAATTTCGTACATAATTTATTTCAACAAGGTAAATTACATTAGTAAATAAAAACTTGAGAATAACTTGTAATACAACTTTGAGCTATTGGATCACCCAAGGTGGGGTCGGCCGACCCCACCATTAGGCCCACTCCCACTTCTTTCACTTTGGCCAGATTCTCTGTTCATTGTTCAGCACTTGGATGCCCATGAGGATCCAAAGTGGGGGTCGGCCGACCCCCACCATGACCCCTGTTGCACCCTGCTGTCTCCCATCCACTTCACATAGGAATCCTATGCATATCACTCCAGCCAAAGTCTGAGAAGAAATGGTCCTATGGTTCATCACTTTAAGCATGAGATGCCCTTTTTCATCTTAGATGCTCTTGTGGCCAAACAACAAGCTCAAAATCTGCAAGGTAGTCACCTATGCATGCATTAGTGCTCCCATGGTCCATGGGAATCACTTTAAGGCATGTCCCCACTTTGATTATACACCTTTCACTTTCACCAACCACAAGACAAGGGAATCTCTGAAGTTTTTGAAACTTTTGGTCCACATCTAGTCTCTACTATTCCGAGCAAAGTGAAACACATTGATTAAAGCTGACAAAGGGGCTAGACATGGGTCGGCCGACTCATTTTTAAAGCCACCCCTGAAACATCTTGTCGGCATTCGAGTAGATTCCCTATCCAAATTCCAAAAGCTGCCTGGACCACCCAAAGGTGGGTCGGCCGACCCATGTTTGGGTGCCTCCCAAGAAAGCTGCGCGGGAATTCAAATTGATTCCCTATCCCGAGTGAAGAGCAGAGCTGGACCATCCCTTAGGGAGTCGGCCGACCTAGCCCTGGTGGCTCCACCACCAGCCCTTCTACCCCTATAAATACCCTTGCATTGTGTGCTCAATTCCACACCCAAACCAACTAAATCATCTCGAGCACACAATCTCCCTTCTTCTCTCTAGTAGTGCAAATCTCATATCAAGTTTAGTAGTAGTTAGCCACTCAAAACAAAAACCCAAAAATATTGTTGTAATAGTAGAAGCTTGCCTTTGCTCTCAAGAACAAGGTTGTGGAGTATTTTTACCAACAACAACGGTTTTGTGGAGGTGATCATACCCCACAAGGACTACTAACATTGGGACAACTAACGCTAATGCTAACGCTAATCTTAGTGTGTTCTTTTGCTTCTCATTGTTGCAGGAAGATGCAGAAGTTCTCCTCCGCATTTAAGAAGACCAAGCGTCCGTGGGGAGCTCCTCCCAATGTCCCCGCCAAGCTGAGGAAGAAGGAAGAGAAGTTCCACCAAGAGAAGGCCAAGAAGTATTAGAGGTATCACCTGAAAGAGCACTTGATCCTGAGAGCGGCCTCACGTTGAACCAACAAGAGTACCAAAGGTATTTCTCCATCCGAAATCCGCGGGTTTGAATATACCGACATCATCGACCCTGTCCTTTTGGATAGCACAGGTATGACCACAGAATTCAACACTATGTTTAATACAATTGGGTGGGAAAGTTTTTGGGAAGTTCCTGAACTTGGGATTAGAAAGCTCACCATAGAATTCCTATGCTCTTTACAAGTCACAGATGAGGGTGTTCATTTCCGCATGTTTAATCAAGAATATAATTTAACTTGGGGAGTTTTTTAGTGTGGCTCTTGGTTTTGATAACACCTGTCAGCTAGATTTAATTAGTGCCACAAGAAGATTTGATAAAGCTGATTTTTGGAAAGCCATAACCGGATCCGATGATTGCTCTGATCCTAATTCTGATGAAATTTATAATCTCACTTTGTGCTTTCTCCGCTATTGGATGGCTATAACTCTTTTTTCCTAGCTCTAATGTGCAAATTCTATACAATGATGAGCTAAGATTGCTTTATGCCATGACCAATAAAATAAAAGTTTCACCTGCTAAGCTTTTAGTCAACTTTTGGCTTGGTGTGTACTACAGAAGAGAAGAACCTATATTCTTTACTTCTTTTATCACTCGCATTGCTGAAACAATGGATCTGTTAAATGAAAAACATTACTTTGAATACATCGCTTCTCCTTGAGATGTTGTAACTGAAGATTTCTTCATAAGTGCTTAAGTCTTAAAGAGAGGTCCAAAAGGTGGCCTTAAAATGATTTATCGTGGCTACAGCCGAGATTCCTCTCCCATGTGAGAGACATCGGTTGTATGCGCTTTGCACACTAACAATTAAACTGGACCGAGAGGCAAGAAGCCAACATGTTACAGGAACAAGCAGGATGACTAGAAGCAGGTCATAGGCCACTCAATTTGAGCAAGGCGGCACTTCACAAACTGCAGGGGAAATGAAGAAGAGGGTGATGAGGCGAGTTCCATGGACATTTCAGGGTCCATGGAAAGGCCTCCACAGCCCACTTTAAGAGTGCGTACTCCCCGTCCGTTCACACAGGCGAGGGGACGTCGCAACCAAAGGACAGAAGTACATCAACTCATCGATGACATGGGCGCAATGCAGATTGAGCAAGACGCAACTCTGAGCATGGCACAACAAAATGCCCAGCTTATGCAAGCCATACAAGATGAAGAAGCACATCGTTGGACGGGATGGTTTTAATATTATCTGCCACCACAATGAGCAAAAGACAAGCGTAGGGGAGATTCTCTCCTCCACTAAGGTAAGTATTGCATTGTTTTAATTTAATGCATATTGCTTAAAAAATCTTCATCCCACATGACTCATGAATGTATATCTTCCTCATGAAAATAATGAATAGTTGCTCTGTTAATATTTCTTTAATGCCCAGTTTACAACTTAGTATTTCTTTGAGTATGGATTACTTGGCTCATTAAAATCATCATGAACCTGAAAACTTTGTGGGTTGCAAGTGTTAGAACTAAGTCTAAATTGTTGTGAGACATGATATGGTGAGACAAGAGCTGCTATAATATTGCTCTAAGCATGCATGATTACTGGGGATTTATCTCTTTAAACAATCAAAACCTTATTGTTCCTCAATGGTAATGAATTCCTACCACAGCCATATATGCTACACATGTTTTAAACCTTCCACATAAGCTACTTGCTTTGTAATGAGTTTTGTCAAGTCTTGTTGACCCTTATTGAGAGACTTATCATCCTCTCAAGATCAAGATCACGTACGCAACACATATTTATGCTGCTTCTACACTGAAAGTACGCAACAACATGCTTTCATTTCCACCAAATAAATGCTCCATGTGTTAAAGTCATAGAATATCTCTCTTAGTTGACATGATAGAAGAGACAAAAGGCTATGCAAAATAAAATAATAAGAAAGAGAAAGAAAGATGGACATGAGAAGTCCATAGAAAAGAAAAGAAAATATGAGCAAGTCTATGCTCATAAATAAAAAATGATAGCCATATCTCGAAAATTTATTAGAGAGATATACAATTCCAAATAGAGGAGCATTTTAATCCAATATTTTTCAACACATTTGCACATCTTGATCTAAGGGCATGACACTTCTCTCTTTGGATCCAAGCTTTGACCCTACAATATATGCAAAGTAAGTATGCTATACTCTTCCTACCTTGAACTATAGATAAGCTTTTGTAGAAGTAGGATGAAAAGAGAAGGGAACATTTGCTATGTGCCTTAGTAAGGATTCATACACCATTTGAGCGATATGAGTGAACCATATAAGGAACAATAAGTTTTTTTTTAAAAAACGTTGCTAAAACCTCCAGTATGAAACTTGAAAAGAATGAGAAAGTTAGTGCTCTAGTCAAACTATTCAATCTCTCAACCGCCTAAGGCAAAGGAAAGGTCATAAGCCCCATAAAGAACTAAGGTAAAATGGGTGAATTTTTATAGCCAATTTTTCCATTCAAAAGAGAAGTATTTTGTTCTACATATGATATTGTTGAAATATGAACATTGTAGTAACTCCTGATCCACCGAGGCTAAGTTTAATTATTTGCTCGGGACGAGTAAAGGTTAAGCTTGGGGGATTGTTGGTATTTATTAAGTGAAATTAGAATACGAAAGATTCCGCAAGCGCACAGAATACCATTGTAACTTTTACCCGGGAGTATTCCAGAGTATCGTTATTTATATTTTACCACAGGGAAGCAATGGTTAAAGAATCTAATAGTTACCATCATGTATCTACTAACTTAGTACACTAACTAGACTATAGTAGGGGGTAAGTGATAAATGATAGGAGTTATGTATAATAATCACTTGAATGATAAATGAGTAGTCTAGCTAAGTTGGGAGGACAACGGGAGAGTTCAAGGTTCCTAAATACTTCTCTATTACTTGGGTTCTAAGATAACTGAAAGATAATTAGGTGAACCAATCACACAATAGCACTTTAGAGCAACAGTACCTTTCTGATTCATGAATAGACTGGGAAGGGGTAATCGGGAGAGGGCTACCAAAAAGCTCTACGAACACTAACCCTAACGTGGTGGATTACGAAGGCCTGTCAAAGCTGTCACCCCTGAGGCTACCACAACTAACCGTTGGATTAGACGCAATCTCAGGTAACAAATAGTCTAAACGCCATGTCTACACTATCGATTACTACCCTAGTCAAACATTATAACTAGAGCACTCAATACGAATGAAGATCCCATGCCAAAGTATAACAACTATACTAACCAATCAAAATATGATGCATATAAGTAAATGGAGAAGATAAATATATAAAAGCATAAGTCTTATAGAGATAAGATACAAGTCATACCAGACCTCAGAAGACTCCTTCAGAACCCGAGCATGGCTCCGCTCTCCCTAACTCTCAACTAAAACTAATCTACTACATTGGAGAGAGGTTATCCTTCAATGGGACACCTCTCCATCCAAGCCCTAACTACAGAATATGAATTATAATAATGAAAGGGATAGTGCCTAGGGGGTCCCTGGGGCTCTATATATAGGGGGCGGCCTCCCCTCCTCCACCTTGAGTAAGCGATGTGGTACTAAACCTTTCCACCATGTCTCATTTAAGTGCACATAAGCCTTAATGGGCCAAATTCTGATTTAGGCCCAATTAATCCTGCATCCCTTAATTAATCTCGTAGCTCATGTTCTACAATCTTCCAGTGTTTGTAAAATTCATATCTTTTTATTCCGAACTCTAAAAATAGCAAGTAATATATCCGTTTCGATCGTATCGACAAGCTCTATGCAATGGTGAACTCCAATTTCTTATTTGAGATACTTTTACTCGGTGAAAAATTGAATATCCCTTCATACCCTGCAAAACAAGTGAGAACACCAAAACTCGTGGAACTTATTAGAATCAAACCCTATAACTATGTTGTGGATTGTTTTATGCCCTTGATTCATGTTTAGTTGATGGGTGAAAATGAGCAATAACTACCGTCAACAAGTTCTCCCAAGCTTACCCTTTGGTAGTCCCTTAGTAAAGCCAAACTTAGCAATAGATGTAGCCATCTCTTTGGAGATACCCAAGTGTTCAAAAATTACCCTAAGATTAGAGTGAACCATTCTGACTTTCAAACTTACCTTTATCCCTTTAACTATGGAGCTTGTAGCCTTTCTCTTGGGTCTTGGGCAATTGAAGGACAGAATGTTTAAGTCAAGCACTATTGCTCAAGCTCTTTTTCTCAACTCTTATCCTGGAGTATTTGCAAGTTTTTTTAATAGAAACCCTAGAGTTTCCTGTGTATGACTCCCTCAAGTCTCTCAATATGTGGTATTTGTGGATCCTAACCAAGGCAATAGTGATGTATGCCTTTTCTCTCTCTCTTACCCTATAACTAATGGCTTATGTGGAGCTCATGGGTAAAGAGACAACTTATACATACTTGCAATGAATATGTTGTAAAGTCAAACAATGGATCCAAAGGAACAAGTCATACAATCAAATCAAGATATGCATGTGCGTGTATGTGAGGTGGTAGGTGGACATATATATGGTGGATAATCCTAATTCTACTCTTTTGCTCCTTGAAAACATTTATCTCTCTCCTTTTTTTCAAACACTAGGGAATTGTGTTGCAGGACAACATGGGCCATCTTTCTTTTTTCAGGCGGGCATCAGAGTACCCATTGTTTTGATAACTCGAACACTTGTCCATTTTTACCTCTCAGACAGGCATCTTTGTACCCATTATTTTCTCTTATCTCACTCTTTTGCATAGCCACATGCCTCTTCTCTGCGACAGTACTTCCCTTTTTCTTTTTCTTTTGAGAGGTAGCGACAAGAACTTTGGAGCATTGATCTGGGGTAACCAATGGGGTATATTTTTGGGTGGAATAGATGGAATGGGTGGAATGTAGATGCGCCTACTCTGATATGAGTAGTGCATTATGGGTGGAGTGCAAGTGATCTTTATTGTAAAAGCATGACAAGTTCCTAAGGTATCAACAAAGCTTGACAAAACTGAAAACAAAGCAAGTAGCATTTAATGTGTATGGTTTTTTCTATTCTAGCATGTATGGCTGTGGTAGGAATGTAAAGTTCTTGTTATACAGGAACTCATCATGTTGTTTTAAGGATTTTCAAAATAAATCTTCAGGACTCAAGTATCACTACGAATAAGATAAATAGCAGCTCAAACTTTCCATATCATATCCCTCAATCACCTAGACTTAGATCAAGCATTTGCTACCCACAAGTTTCAGGTTCAAAGTAAATCTTCGTGTCAAAATAGTTGTATCTAAAACTTGCGATAATTCAAGGTTGAACACTAGGAAACAAAAAGGGATTCTAGTGAGGTGCTAAATATCAATTCTATGCATGGTGTCTATCTAGAGAGTTTATTTTATCTGGGCAAAATTCTTTGTAATCACTATCTCTTTATTTTATTTCGAACATAAGAAACTCACTAAACTAAACTAAGCAAATCTTTATTTGGTTTCAATTTCATTTCACTAGCTAACACACTCAAAAAGCCACATAGTATAATGATAGGATGGGAAACTTATACTTAGCTGGATTTAAGTAGAGGATGCCCTCCCTCAAGCTGGATGTTGACATGGTTTTTAATGTTGCATGTTGAGAGATCTTTCTGGGAGCAGGTGTACCAGCAGCGTAAGGGCGCCAGGTTGTCTAACTCTTTGATCATGTATTGTCCTGTAAAACTCAATTACCAACAAGAATACCAAATCTCATGGAGAGGGGTTAGGTTTAATACTACTCCATGGTTAGTAATTATTTTTATAATTCCAGCAGAAATTTCCTAAGTGGGTGGACCTTCATGTGCCCACATATTTTTTGGTATTTTAAAGTTTATGAATGCAAAACGTAAATATGATGCAGAAGTCTATCTAGATGCATGCAATTATTTCTGTGCCACCACAGTGAATAGTCTTTATAAGCTATGCCACAAGATTAGTCACATGGGGCTTAGAGTTTTTCAATGCAATACAATAAGTAAATATTTTTATTTTTTCTTTTCTATGCAAATGCAGCAAAGTAAAAATGCAACTACTTATACTAATTATGTAATGCTGAAAAGAAAATATGGATAAGTACCAAGTTTACCTTTTGGCGAAGGCTTGGTGGTTTATAGTCCTCCGAACAGGACTTCTTGTCTGTTCACTCCTTATTGGGTGCATTGTTGGGTTAAGATGGTGACCCTGGTTGCACTTCTGATGATGAGCTGGATGGTGACCCCTTTCTCCATTCCTTTTTGGTTGGTGAGGTTGGTGTTGATGGTGAGGTCGAAACTGGGAGCTCATCTTTCATAGTCTCTTCATTCTTCTTCTCTTCTGGTTTGATGTAATCACTCCTTTTGACTTCTCCTTCATAATCTGCCCAACAATCCTTGAATGGTTGGTTCTCTTAGGATGAACGACGTCTTATCCTTGATCTGTTCTTCTTCGAGTGCTCATAGGTTGTGTAACCGTTGAAGTAGCAGTGGACTTTTCTCCTTGTGGAACTGGAAGCGGACATCCCCTGATCTCATATAGATGATGGCGCTTATAGAGTTGAGGAACGGTCTTCCAAGTACGAGCGGTGGATCGTACTCATCCAGGACCAAGAAGTCACTAGGGACATAGTGATCTCGAATCTTTACCGTAACATCTTTAGCAATCCCCTCTTGGCCATTATGTTGACACTCCATCCTGTGTCGCAGAAGGTCTTGTAGAAGATCTTCTGGTTGATTGTGCAGTCGATCGTCGATACTCCTGGATCTTCTAGCTTGGGCATGTGTGGTGAGACCAAAAGGTGATCGTATTCAGCTCTGACTGAGTTGATCATCCTCACAACTTCAGTGTGAGTCTGCCTAGCTCTGTGCTTCCTTCTGCTTGTCTTCTTCTGTGCTGGCTTGTCCTTGTAGATATACGGCTTCTGTGGATGGGCAAAACTTTCTAGCGTCTTGTTCTTGAGTGGCTCTATATTCTATGACATCCTTTTGTTCTTCCTTTTGAGTTTTGTTCGGACCTTTTGCTCCTCTCATTGTTCTATTCCTGCAAAGAATTAGTGGACAACACATACCCGAAGGAATATACAAGTAATCACAGGGATATTGTTGTCATAAAGCTAAAGGTCACTTTCTATGATTTAGAGAAGTTGTTTGAACATTAACATAGAACATTTATTATTCACCATTACTTCTTCTTTGGAGGATTGATTTTATGTTGTCTTAAGTTTGATTTTCATACATGGCATTTGTAGAACTAATCAAACTTATAGAAGTAAGGCAATGGTGAGTAGAGGAATTGCAAACCAATGTGCCTGAACGACGAGAGCTTGAGAGGAGGAAGACCATGGTCAGATCAACTTTGGTGGAATTTGGTCTTCCTTCCTTGTGCTTCAGCTGGAGGGCGATGATTAGTGGGGGGAGCTTTCTCTAAACTTGTCTCATTAACGAGGAAAAGTGAATTTCCCCTAAGCTTGCACTTTTAAGTGCCCTTGCGTCACCATGGTGTTTGCTTGAATTTCACAAAGACCATACTTCATGCCACCTTATGTCTTGATGAAATTCTACTCAACACTTGTTGCACTTTCTTTGACAGCTTCTTGAGTTTGTCTTGATCTGAATTATTTATCAGAAAGGGCTTCTTTGTGCTTGAGCAGGACCATCTCATTCTATTGCACCATCTTATCCAGGAGACGTTGATGTTGATATTAACATGCTTCTTCATTGACTCTTGGTTGATGGGTTGAATATCATTGGAGATGCATACTCTAGTTCATCCTTGATTGTCCTTATTTGTGTGAGTGCTTCATCTCCGATGACTTAGTGATGTCAACTGGCAACCATAGTTGTTTACGGCTTCTCGAGGTGTCGACGACAGACCACCATTAATAAATGAGGTATGCGAAGAATGCACACTGTGATGTAGTGGCATCTCGTTTCTCTGGTCTCTGTTATTGGCATACGAGTTGCCTCCTTTGAGGATGACGAGAGGAGGCATTAGTTGGTCATTCGGTAGGAATTGCATCCTGCTTGCAATCACCATCCTAGTTTAACCCTTGGTTTTCGAGTTTGCAGGTTCATCCCAAGATTAGGTTATATTCAATCCTGCAAAATGTTAGTGGATACATACCCGAAGGATTGCAAGAAGTTCAAAACATGGGTTGTTGTCCACAATTTTTATCTATGCTAACAAAAGATGATTAAAGGATAATTTTAGCATAGATTTCTTTTTGTCATTTTTTATTTGTTTGCTACATTCTAACATGGTTCAAGATAAAGGTAACTTCCAGCTAAGGACTAAGTGTAACAACGCTAAAAATCCACACAACCTAAAAATCCCAACCAATTAAAATTTTTCATTTATTTATTATGAAAACCCATTTTTCTTGTGCAAGCATATATGTTTCATTATGAATTTGGTAAATAAAGGAGTATAGCTTGCATTTTAATTCCATTCACATAGAATAATAACTTATGCATCACATTTGGGATTTATTGCAATTTATGTTTGTATTTACTCAATATTTAAAATGGGTAATATATGTATTTATACCCTAAAGTGAAAATAGAAAATGAAAAGGGAGAGAGAGCAAGGCTAGCCATTCGGCCCAGCCGGCCTGCTAAACCAGCCCAAACACCGCCGCGGCCCATCTCTCGCGCACGCGTTGAGTCACTGTCGCAACGACCCCACCCGTCAGCGTTTTTCCTCTCGCTACTGTTCTTCTTCTCACCTCGCGAAAGACGGTGGCCGACAGAGTCATGCAAATGGCGTGACCGACAGCGCCACGCATGGCAGAGCCCTGACCCCGCTGTCCCTCGCCTGTCCCCTGCCTTGCTCGCCAAGAAGCCCGCGCGCACCACCGAAACCCTAGCTCGGGAGCACCGATGGTCTCCACGTGCCCCCTTCGCCGCTAATCATCGTCCGCCGCCACGCCATGTCCTGGCCGTCTATAAAAGGAGTCGCCCCGAAGCCCTAGACCTCGTCCCACTCGCCGCCGCCGCGCTGCGACACAACCACTACACCACACCGCACAATAGAGGGAGAGGGAGAAGGGAGAAGGGCGGAGCAGAGGAGGAGAAGCTGCCGGAGCGCCGCTGCCGCGGAGCACGCCGGAGCCGGACACGGAGGAGAAGCCCGAGCTGCGGACGAGGAGCGGCACGGCACTGCGATCACTCTGCACGGCTCCAACTCGCCACTGCACCGCCATCCTAGCTTCACCGACACCACGGTGAGCCACCGCACGCCATGTCCGAACCTCGCCCTGCTTTTGCTATGGCGTTCCGCCCACGGAACGCGCAGGCACGAGCCTTTACCGGCTCAGGAAGGTCACCTACACCATGCACTCATGCGACCGGCCGAAACCCCCGGACTACAAGCTTTGCTAGACCGAGAACGCTGCACGACGCGTTCTCGGCGGAGCGCGCTCGCCACCGACGCGTTCTGACGCCGAATCACCCGTTCCGAGCAATCCGAC
Source organism: Eremochloa ophiuroides (assembly GCA_038502445.1). Classification (NCBI taxonomy): domain Eukaryota; kingdom Viridiplantae; phylum Streptophyta; class Magnoliopsida; order Poales; family Poaceae; genus Eremochloa; species Eremochloa ophiuroides. Next base: position 110,155,544 of record JAHLJS010000001.1, on the reverse strand, counting down.
TAGCACCCGTATAGGTTGGAGCGTTGTGGAGCACCGCCACGACCCCTTGAGCTAGCTACGCGGATCTAAGCGCTAAAGGAAGCCTCGTTCGCCCTGCTCGAGTGCGCCGCGACCTCGCCGGAGCTCCGCCGCGTGCCGAAGCCAGGAGGAGACCCTGCTGTGACACCAAGTTGCCACCAACGACCCGAGGGCCTTACCAACTATGTCAATAGAAAGGAACCACACCCGTTCGTGTCAAAACCGAACCCCGGCCACCACACCGCCGCCCGCCTCACCGGAGAAGCGCCTGTGCCGTGGCCGAGCACCAAAAGGGACCCTGTTAGCCAAATTGGGTCCCTTAGAAACGAATATTGGGGCCTGGAGGGGAGAAATTACCTCGCTGTGGGCTGCAACGTAGCCTACCGGAGATTTAGCCCTGCGGCAGCTCGCCGCCGGCCGCCATGGCACGCCGAATGGTCGGCCAAGGTCACAAACCACCCCCGACCTCTGAGAACCACCCCCGACCACCGCCGAGCTACGCCGACGCCCCCGGCCAACGTCGAGCTCGCCCGACCACCGCCGAGCTACGCCGACGCCCCCCGACCAACGTCGAGCTCGCCCGACCACCGCCGAGCTACGCCGACGCCGGCGACTCTCTGGGAACCAGCATCGAACACCAGGTGGGCGACCATCGGGTCTGTTTTCTGTTGAGGCGCCACATGCTGCACTACTGGACCCGCGCGCCACGTGGACCAATCCCGAGCTGTCACCCCCTGATTAATCGGCCATTTTCCATTTTCAGAAAATAGGATAATCTTTGGAAAATTCATAACTTATTCATACGATGCCCAAAAATTGCGCACCATATATCAAAATTCTCAGAAAAATGAGATCTACAATCTAAGACTATGTTTATGTGTATTTGGCTCTTTATTTTATTGGATTTTTCTGATATACTCTATAGGAGTCGCTGACGCGACTATTTCGTGTTCGATTTTCAGAGCCGGAGGAGGATCTGACTAAGGAAGACGACCACGAGTACTTTCAGGAGCTAGGAGACGACTACGAAGGTGCCACGTCCCACCAAATCCTTAGATCCTATTTACGCATTGCAAATGACATTGTTGCTATTGCTTTATGATTATGTATGGATTTGTTGCATGATAGTATATTTGAAATCCCTGCCTTGATAAGACTTTACCCTGCTATCCGCTGCTAGGTTAGCTGTTGCTTAATTTACTGTTACTCTTCCACTACTTACTACTTGCTACATGCTATGTGGTGGAATTGGGACGGTGTATAACTGATTATAACCACTGGGAGAGAGTGCTGCGTGCGTCTTGGGTGCGTGGTAAGGGTTGATGTCGACCAAGTGGGATGTGAGACAAGCCCATGGGGCAAGTCGTGCCGGGGGTGCAACCTGGGCATCCCCAAGCGAGATACCTGTGGCGGGTAAAGTTGTTGAGGAGGTTCCGGGTGGGATAGCCTTGGTGGTTTGAAGCCCGTGGACGGAGGTGCTGTGATGGCACGGGGAGAGTATCCCCTAAGTGAAGATGTCTGCTTGGTCAAACCTAGGACGGATTAGTTTCAGGTTCATGGGAATCCTTTTCTACTCACTCGCTTCTGATGGACGGGAGACGACTGGACTACTTGGTAGGACGGTGCCACTACTGTTAGGTTGAGAGGTGATAAGGGTGGGCGGAGACGGTCGATGGGTTCCCGTTCCGTTCTAGATGCGCAGTACCACTGGATGGGCCCGGTACTGTGTCTCCCAGTCTCAGCATAACGGTGTTGGATCCGGAATATCCCAGGGCTGAGTGGTAGGGTGGCATCGACCTAGGCAAGCAAGCACCCGGAATTCTGCCTAGGTGTTTGCGCAACACCTATGATGGCTAATCTTGTGGGTAGTGAAACCTCTGCAGAGTGTACGGTTGATCGATCGATACATATGCCAACCTGTTGGCTATGGACCTTTCCTGTGAAGCTTCTACTAGTGTAGAGAGTGTTCTCTTCTTCCCCCTGGATGACATTTTTTCGGCAATGTACCCGTTGTGGTAGTGTGCCGCTGAGATAGGCCCGAGAGGGAGTTGGGCCTGTCGAATGAGAGTGAGGTGTGGGTATGTGAGATGTAGTGATGGGAAATAGGATGATGGTGTTAACTGGAGATAAAACTTGACTAATCAAACATTGTTTACAGCTGCGTAGGAAACCTCAGCCTATAGGTCTGCTTGTATAGCCTTGCATCCACTTTCCACAAAGCAAATGCTGCATAGGTGGGCTCCGTGGCCAGTACATATCGTACTGATAAATTTGCTGTCAGGTGACGAGAATGAGTACGACTTCGAGGAAGATGATGGCGAGGAATAGGGTCACGTGCTACACTCAAGTTGGTCATGAAGGATAAAACATTTCCGCATCTTCTAAAGCTTCTCTGAATGTTCATTTCGCCAGTGTGGCGATGTAATAAATGTTTATGTAAGACTTAATTACCGTTGTATGGATCCTGGTGTCAACTGAGATATGGGTAACTTCATGGATTGTCCCAAGCAATCTGTTGAATTACAAATCGAGCCTGTGGATTTCCCTTCGCGGAAATCGAGGTCGTTTCACTAAGTGAATAAACTTTTGGTACTTACAGTTCTTTCCTTGATGAAGGATGAGCTGATGTGACTTTTTCGTGCAAAGTTGTTGGAGTTCATCACATGCCTTGATTCATCTCTTACGTGAGATCATCTCAGGACTTTCCCAGATTGAATTTGAAAGTTTCTGCAGGGGTTAGTCCGACAAAATAACCAATGTCTACACAAGCAATTTTTAGTTCAATAATCCAACTAGACTCTATGTCTAATTTGACTAAAGCAAGCAATTTTAACCTAAGCACCACGCTTAATTTAAAAGCCTATGGAAGTATTTATAGTACTTCTAAAACAAAACTTACTTACATAGAAAGTCGAAGCATGAAAGCATACAGAGATTTACTCAACAATAGAGATGAAAGAATATGATCATAATGAGAAATATATTTTTTTCCTCTCTTTTTTAAGTGATGTGGATGTATGCATGCTATGGATTTGATATGGGGAAACATAAACTAAATGGAGTGGATGCATGGATTAAAGTAAATATGCAATGAGATGCAAGATAACTACTCAAAAGTTTAAAGTCCATGAGTAAAACTTTCTCACCTTCTTGATCATACTTGCAATGATTTGTGCGTAGCGCAGCTTCGATGTTCGTCACTTAAGATGTGATTTGAATTGTTGTGACGATGACCTCCTTCTCAATCTACACAGAGTTAGAAAGGAATATATATATATGTATGCAAACCTGTGAGATAGTAGGGTTCCATTGTTGATGAATCTTGAATGTTAGGGCACCCTGGAGTTCTTCAATGCTTCTTCTTGTCTTGTGGAACTTGCCGGAAGGTTCAAAACGGCTTCTGCTGTCCTGTCTTATTCCACAATTCAACAGAACAGGGGTAATCCTACTAAAGCTAGTGGTACACTAAATTAGCAGACATCAAGATCACTATCAAAATTCTTGTGCCAATTGCTTCTCCAGCAATGGCGCCAAAAAGCTTGTTGGTATTTATTAAGTGCAAATAGAATATGAAAGATTCCGCAAACGCACAGAATACCATTGTAACTTTTACCCAGGAGTATTCCAGAGTATCATTATTTATATTTTACCACAGGGAAGCAATGGTTAAAGAATCTGATAGTTACCATCATGTATCTACTAACTTAGTACACCAACTAGACTATAGTAGGGGTAAGTGATAAATGATAGGAGTTATGCATAATAATCACTTGCATGATAAATGAGTAGTCTAGCTAAGTTGGGAGGACAACGGGAGAGTTCAAGGTTCCTAAATATTTTTCTATTACTTGGGTTCTAAGATAACTGAAGGATAATTAGGTGAAGCAATCACACAATAGCACTTTGGAGCAACAGTACCTTTCCGGTTCTCGAGTAGACTGGGAAGGGGTAATTGGGAGAAGGCTACCAAAAAGCTCCACGAACACTAACCCTAACGTGGTGGATTACGAAGGCCTGTCAGAGTTGCCACCCCTGAGGCTATCACAACTAACCGTCGGATTAGGCGCAATCTCAGGTAACAAATAGTCTAGACGCCATGTCTACACTACCAATTACTACCCTAGTCAAACGTTATAACTAGTGCACGCAATACGGACAGAGATCCCATGCCAAAGTATAACAATTATACTAACCAATCACAATATGATGCATATAAGTAAATAGAGAAGATAAATATATAAAAGCATACGTATTACAGAGATAAGATACAAGTCATACCAGACCTCAGAAGATTCCTTCAGAGCCCAAGCATGGCTCCGCTCTCCCTAACTCTCAACTAGAACTAATCTACTACATTGGAGAGATGTTATCTTTCAATGGGACACCTCTCCATCCAAGCCCTAACTAGAGAATATGAATTATAATATTGAAAGGGATAGTGCCTAGGGGGTCCCTGGGGCTCTATATATAGGGGGCGGCCTCCCCTCCTCCACCTTGAGCAAGCGATGTGGTACTAAACTTTTCCACCATGTCTTATTTAAGTGCACATAGGTCTTAATGGGCCAAATTTTGATTTAGTCCCACTTGATCCCGTGGCCCTTAATTAATCTCGCAGCTCATGTTGTAGAATCTTCCAGTGTTTGTAAAATCCATATCTTTTTATTACGGACTCCAAAAATAGCAAGTAATATATCCGTTTCGATCGTCTCGATGAGCTCTACACAATGGTGGACTCCAATTCCTTATTTGAGATACTTTTACTTGGTAAAAAATTGAATATCACTTCATACCCTGCAAAACAAGTGAGAACACCAAAACTCGTGGAACTTGTTAGAATCAAACCATGTAACTATGTTGTGTATTATTTTACGGCCTTGATTCATGTTTAGTTGATGGGTAAAAATGAGCAATAACTACCATCAACAGGGATCTTGTTGACGATGGATATACCATAAAAATCCACACTCTAACACCGTCAACAGTCTCGGTTTTGATAGAAGAATAACATAACATGAACATATTTTATTCAATAACTAATTTCACTTGTACTCTTAGATTGTGAATGCAAAAAAGATCAAATAGGTCAAAAAGTGAGCAGCTGGAGGCCATCAGTGTGGGTCGACCGTCCCACACATTGTGACACCAAGCCACCATAATTCAACACAAGGTGCATAACATCACATGGAAGAGAGGGAATATCAAGGTGGGCCCATGCATGGGTCGCTCGACCCATGTATGGGGCCCACAGGGCTCTAGTGACGTTGCACGATCCATGTGACACTCCACTCATTCATCTTAACCTTTGGATTTCATTCAACAGTGGAAGATCAAAGTACATGGATCAAGGAATGAACCAACGTGACAAACACTTGGCAAAGGATGGAGCCACCTCCTGTGATAGATGGGGACACCTTCTAGAAGCACCTAGGTAGGCCCACCTGTCATAGGAGGGTCGGCCGACCCCCTGGTGCCTAGCTGTTGGCGGTCCTTAGAGCCTATTTCTTACCACCAATATGTTACTAAAATAAATAGTAGGTAGGCTTTAAACTAACATTTCCACAAGTTTTGATGTGTACTTGACTTGCAGGTGTGACATGTGGAAATGCACAAAAACCATAAAGAAAGCGCACATCCAGGAAATGTATTCAGAGAAGGCGCAATCCAAGAAAATAAGAAAGCCCACCTCAAACACTAAACTGGATCCATTCGTAACCGCGGCGGAGGTCCAGGCCCAGGGAGCAACCGACCACCCGAAGGCGGTGGCCAGCGGGCCCAGCCAGGGGACCGACCGCCCCCGGGTGCGGCCGCCCACCTGGTGGGGCCTCCCGGGCCCAGTCTTCGGAGGCGGTGCTCTAGGCGGTTTTCCAAGGGCGGTTTCACCTCCTTCCAAACTTAGAAACGCCAAACCGCCCTACTCTAGCTATAAATAGATGGTGCTCCTTCATCATTCAAGACACACCATCATTTGGAGCCATTTACCTCACCTCTCACTTGTATTCTTTAGATTAGTTTTAGTATTAGAGCAAGGCAAGAGCTAGCAAGGAGAGTTTGTATCCTTGGGAGAAGAAGGAACACCTCGGTATGAATACAATGCAGTTCTCTTCCATGTTCAAGTTCTTATCTTATTTATATAGCAATGCATATGAACTAGAGTATAGTCTTGGTCATGTTATGATCATGATATATGAACTAGCATATAGTTTATGTGTTATGTTCTTGATATGTTCATCGTTGTTCTTCATCGTTCATCAACTTAGTATGAATAGAGAAAGAACTAGGGATGAGGTGATGGTTCATCGTGCCTTCTTGGTTGCTCTTAGCCTAGCCTGTCACTCCGAAGGGGTGGGGTCCTAGGGGTTAGGAGTTGTTTCCAAGTACGCGAGCATGGTGCTCGGGTATGCGGAGATCGGCGAATATGTCGGTATCCCACGGGCAGAGGGGTAGGTGGGCAGGTGGTGACAGCCCTGTCCATCCCTAACACTCCCCCACGTTCGGATATTGGGTAGGAGTTCGTAAAGTCTCAATCGGTTGACAGACCAGCTGCGGGGATCTCCCTGTCATCCAGACCTAGTCTTGATACTAGACATGCTAGTTAGATGTTTACTAACAGTTCTTTGCATAGTTATATATGACCAATGCCTGCTCAATTAGATATATTCTTTTATTCTTTATTTCTCTTTTATCCTTGAGGTCGGCTCAGATGTGTGTCCACTATCTTTGAACTATGATTTATCCCTGCCTATGCTATGTCTACCTATGCATTCAATAAGTGATCATGTTTATGCCAAAGCTAGATGCATTCGTCCTGCCCTCCTACGGGAAATTATAAATACGACACCCCTGAATATTCACGGGTTTAAATACTACAATGATAGTTCCGTGCGCTTGCGGATTTATCTATACTGAGCTCTCATGATTGGCATACCTAAGTACCACTACCTAAGGACTGTAATTCTTGTTGCACCCCAAGGCGTCGTGCTTCAGTTTTGCATATCGTAAGTAATGATGGTTGGGAAGGACAATCAGGTACTTTTAACTGTTATTACAAGACTACATTATCTTGGCCGGCGCCGTTAAGGGCCGAGAGTTACCTTTCTGAAGTAATGGTGGTTAGAGATATCAACACACGTTTCTAGTATCGTTGCTAGGGATGGGCTTTTAGTCTATCTTTAGTAATGACGTTAAGAAACGCCAACACTAGCCAGGTCGGTTGGCCCCGCACCGACTTGTGCATGCCTCCCACATGCTGGTTTGGCCACTGCTGTCCATCTGAGGCGGTTTCAAGGTCAGTTCATCCAAGGGCCAAGGTGGAAAGTCACACGGATCGCTGACGTGGCACCTCTCCACTCCCCCCTATAAATAGAGGCGGCCACCACCCTCTTCAAGACACACAAGAGACACACAGAGCAAGCAAGAGTCAAGTTCCACTTCTTAGTTGTAGTATTAATTTAGTGTGGGAGTTAGAGTTGAGTCGAGCTAAGATCGGGGTCTCCGAAGTCGTCTTCTGGAGAGTCTGGTATAGCTCTTGTACCTTTCTTTCTATAAGACTTTCTTTATATCAATATAATATTCTTACTTTATTTTACTAAGTCTTTATTTTGTGCAATTCTATATTTATCATAGTATTGTTGTGTCTTGTTTTGGTAATATAGTTGACTTATACTAGATTATAATCCTGTAACCAGCTACTGTGTGCTGTTCATCGCCTGTCATAGGGTGCTCTAGTTGCTTTGTACACAACTAGAGTAGTGAGAGTTAGTGTAAGTGTGGTGCATAGACTACCGCTTGCTGGACGGATTGTTTGTGGGTACTAGCAGGTGGTGACAGCCCTGTCTAGTCTTTACATCCCACCACGTGTTTTAAGCAAGTTCTTAAAAGGTCGGCTCCCTGTAAGAGTATGGCCGTTTTGGGTAGAGGCTGTGTCCTCTGTTATCTCGGACTATCCCCAACACTCAAGAAGTAAGGTAGCGGTCTAGTTATTTCATCTATTTGTTAAGGTTAAGATCACAGGAGTAAAGTAAGAAACATAGGAGTCCTATACTCACTCGTTGTCCTCCCACCTAGCTATACTCTACTAGTTATCCTTAATTATCCTAAACCTTGTCTTGTCTCTGTGTCACTATCTTTCCTCTATATCGATTTACACCCCTTTCACCAGTTGGTGCTAAGTTGCAAGTAGACTTGAGGATCTCTCTTTTATTAACATTCCTAGCTATCGCTTTCTCTTGGGATAAAATAAACAGCGATACCTTGGAATACTCCCAGGTGAAGTGCTACAGCGGTATATTCTGTGCGCTTGCGGAATTATCCAATAGACATAAGAAATACCCCCAGGCACTTCTAGCGCCGTTATCAGAGATAGCCTAACACCCTGTCTCTGGTGATTGCGCTACGAAGTGTCAACAGTTATATACTCTCACGATTCTACTCTATGTTACATTAGTTGCATAGATGCTCGCTCCATAGGATCAAGAAGTTAGTCACTTGCGTAGGTGCTAGCACTTAGGATCGAAGTGCTAGTTTTTGTGTGTGTGCCGTATTGAGTAGAATTGCGTAGGTGGTTTGGCATAGAGTAGCTTGCTTGATTGCTTCCGCCTTGTTAATTACTAACATGTTGCTCTACTGATCTCGTAGAAATCTCAAATAGACTATTCAACCCCCCCCCCCCCCCCCCCCATATTGGGACCTTTCAGGTGGGCATAAGGGTCTTTGACCTTCATAAGACCTGACAAAAAATGTGAGTCCCCCAATAAGCTTCACTAATGGTTTTTATTTTTTTAGGTACTTATTCCTAAGATGCTCATGCCAAACTCCCTCTCATAAGCTTCACCAATGGTTTTGTTTTAAGGCACTTATTCATAAAAAACTGCTGCCAGACTCCCTTCTCATTGATAAATTTATATACTTGCTAAGAAGGGATACGTTTTGTAACTCAATATTTAAAATACCTAAGCCTCGTTGTTCTTTTGGTAAGCATAGAATACCCAACTTCACTAATGTGTATTTCTTTTCCTATGATTGTTCGCTTGCTAGAAAAACTGGATGTACTAAAATATAGTTTTTCTTTTAATTTGGTACTTCAAAAAAAGGCATCATGTACATAGCAATGTTGCTCAAAATAGAGTTAATTAGAACTAAACGACCTCCATAAGGACGATCAAACTTTTTTTTTGAAAACATTCTTTAATAACTTTCCAATTTTTGTAAGTAAGCCTTTTATTATTCATTAGAATACCCCAATTATTCAAAAGGGAACCTCCCTATGCCACATCCAAAAATTTGTGAATATTCTTCCACATAGTCCTTCTGCTCACCGTAACAAAAACAACTCACGTTAGAAAATATTTTTTTTATCCCAAAAGCTGCCCAAATGCGCACAAAAGGATTTTTCATATTTTTTTTACTTTGTCAATATTACGTTTCATGAAAAGAATCTAATCATCAATTGTGACGGAACCTCCCGAATTACCATGGCCCACGTGTACCTGCCGTAGTCCAACGACCTCCGACTGCTATGCACGGGAGCCTCATAACTCCGAAAGCCCTGTCGGATGTTCTCGCGAACACCAATTACATCATCACAATGTCCCATCAAGAATCATTTCATGGAATGGAGAACCAACCTTCTTACAACATTCATTCTTACATTTCAAAATGCATCAGAGTAAAATACGGAAGAGTTACAACTAAAGTTTACAAATTTCAATGATAGTCTTTTCAAAATTACTTATCGATGGAGACTAGATAAGGTAGCTTTTACACTTATAAGTAATATAAGTAATATAGATGACATCTTTCCCAAGAAAGTGATGATAAGCATATGTCATCTACTGCATATGGCAGCTTTTCGGGTGCCACTAGTTTGGCGATAGCCAAACCTGTACTGCTCCTGACTTTGACCTGCAACAGGGGGTTAACAAACCCTGAGTATATGGGGTACTCCGCAAGACTTACCTGACTAAAAATTGGGGAGAAGACTTAAGAATGCAGGTTGAGGGGAATCAAGGAGAGGCTTTAGCAAAAACCAAAGTGTTTTGCAGAAAAGCTCTCTATATTGTATACTACTCTCAAATTTTCTTCCAATGTTACAACTTATACCTGAATCTAAGTTGATTCATGTATGTCATTCCAGTACCATTTCCATTTTCTAATTTTATCCCTAGTTTCGAACCACTCTTTGATGTATGGTCGAATGATCAAGTCTCCATTATCCGAGGAGCAACGACGTTTCGAATCGATTATACCCAGCTGTGGATCCCTATCCACACTACATATGTAGCACTTAAGCTTGCATATGCCAACCCCGTCTACTATGGCTCTTCCAAACCTGAACCGGTTCACGCTATCCGAGAGCATAGTACACCTCCAATCCGGCTCGCTAGCCATGAGGGTACACACTACCCTCGCCATCTCCCACGCCCAGTGCATGGTTATCGGTTCAAGAACTAGATCTGCCGGAGCCAGAGCTTCCCGTAGTATGTAGCTAGTTGCAAGTCTTGATCTCAGCAGGCTTACAACGAATGGTCCCTAATTCAATTGCATTGGAGACAGTCAGGGACACTACATTGTGACTCTTTCTTAATGCAAGTCTACTGACCTGTCAAGTTCGTTATCACTTTTCATAGTATATAATCATGGCATACAAAAATAGCATTTTATAAAAGCTTAACAAATTAAGCAGGGCTAAGCATTTTTCATATATTTTCATTTAAATCAGGTTTCAAGGATGATATATCAAGGCAGATAATGCAGCAAATAGGTGTCAATCAACTCCTATCAATCTAATACAATAATTTAACTCAAGGTTTGTAAATCACAAGGAGGGGCTAATGCACCGGGGCTTACCTGTTGCTTGGTGCAGATACAATCCAGAAGTCAATCACCGAGAAAGATCCACGTCCGTCCGTGCTAGAGCCATTCAGGTACGTAAGTTTTCTTTTCCTTTCTTTTATTTTTTTTCCTTTTCTTTTCTCTGTGAGGTTTTATTATTTATTTTTTTACTTATTTTTATTTTTATTTATGTTTTCCTTTTCTTTTTCCCTTTCCTTTTATTCATTTATTTTTTTCTTTTCTTTCTTTTTATTTTGTAATGTTCTATACTATAGTTTGTGATGTTCTATATCTGTAATACTCCTATTTATTTATTTTTAATTTGATTTTTTATCTTCTTCATGGTATTTTAATTATTTTTATATTTCTTGTTTTATTTTTCATTTTATTGTATATTTTTCTTTTCCTTTTTCCTTTTCATTTTATGCATTTATTTTTTGTTTCCTTTCTTTTGTCCTGTGATGTTCTATGCTATAGCTTGTGATGTTTCTATATTTGTAATGTTCTTTTTCCTTTTTTATTGCGTTCTATTGTTTTTGTTACCCTTTTTATTTCTTCTATTTATTTTTCTTTTTTTATTTTCATGGCCTTTTTTCTTTCCTCAGCTTTGTTCGCGTAATATATATGGGATGTTCTCTACTTCTTTTGTCAATATCTTACACACACATACATACTAGTCAGCTCCCCGCGCGTTGCCGCGGGAGGTGGATGTAGTCATGATTTAATAATACGAATCATTCCAACAGAGCGGATTCAAGGCGATGATTTTTGTTTGGGCAGGCAGGTTCGTGAAGTAGGCACGCAGCGAAGTTTCGTGAAGCACGCGTTGATTTTTTTTTGCACGGGGCATAAACAGTGCTACAATATAACAGTAACTTGGACACCCATACATCTACAACTATATTGATAAAATAAAATAATACACACACACATATAAGATGTTCTATATTTTTTGTTGATATTTTTTCATATTAGCCCTTTTGTTCGAGCAATATATATAGGGATGTTCGTGTAATATTGTGGTGTTCTACTTTCATAGTCTTTATATATGTACACATATACTATGATGTCGCGTAGTGTATATAAAATGTTTTAGAATTTTTTCGATGCTCGTGTAGTGCTAATATGATGGTCTACTATATATACGTTGTTCGTTTAGTATACATGGGATGTTCTAGACTTTTTGACAATGTTTGTGTAGTTTTAACATGATATTTAACGATTATCTTTAAATACAAGTTCATTATGAGATACATATTCATTAAAAAGTTCATCTAAATATATTCATGTGAGATCTTATTCTAAAGAGTTTATTGCAACGAATATAATGATGCAATCAGATTTTAATTATGATACTTATTTAAAAATATAATTTTTTATAAAAAAGAGTGATGTCAGTAAGTAATTTTAGAGGAAAGCGGAAAGAAAGAGAGAGAGATAATCAAAATAACACCGACACTAGCGCTCTCCGATCAAAACGGTGTTGAAGTCCAACCACATTCCTGACACCCCCCTTAGTGAGAGGTTCGTTACTATCAGAGGAACTCCAATAATTTACAATCCCTCTTGATTTCTTTTAACAAATTGACAAAACAAAAACACTCTCCAATAGTTTCTCATCCCTTCTCTCTATTTTTACCAACTTGAAAAAAATCTCTCACTATGGCGTATACAGGGACGTAGCCAGCGGTGGGGCGGGTGGGGCTCTAGCCCCACCTACCGCTGGTGAACCAATAGAATCCTTATGAAATTTTTATAAAATTTATAGTATATTTTAACGGTAGGAGGGGCTGAAAATGTGATCTGAAGATAATTTTAAAAGGTATAAAGGGCTAAAAAGCGATATAAAGGTTGAAGAAGACAATACTTACGTCTTGTACTTAACTTAGACTCAAATTAAATTAAATTGACCGACCTTAGTGTTTAGTCTAGCCCCTAAATTTTTTTTATTGCTTCTGCGCCTATATATACGCGCCGTCCTCGACTATGCATATATGGAATTAGCGATTCCACGCGCCGCCGGGCCCTTTCCCTGCGCGCCAAAGGCTTCGTTCTTCCCAATGCATGCTAGCCGCTGCTCTTGCGTGATGCATGCTAGCTGCTGCTCCTGCAGTCTTGTGTGATGGCTGCCAGATGATTTTTTCCAACTTCTAATTAAATTGGTCATATCAATTTTTAGATATATATATAAAACATTAAATATGGATAAAACTAAGACTAAATTAACAGCTTAGTAAAATGTTGTGTTATAATTTTTTAAGACTACTTAGGTTACGATTGGCCACTTATTAAAAAAAATAAAAGAGCTGCTATTTTATTTCGAACTAGTGCATCTAGACACCCCTAGCTGTTGGGCATGATGTGACAGCTCCTGGCGTGGCGCCTGCTCTGTTCCTTGGACAGAGAAGAGTACTTTGTAATTACTGTCTCCATCTATTTGAATATGCAATTCTTATTCTTCATGAAATCTAATTATTTAAACTTTAACTAAATTTATATAAATAATTATTAATATTCAACATGCAAAATAAGTATCATTAGACTAGTTATAAAATATATTTTTATAATAAATTTATTTAAAAATATAAATACTAATATTATTTATTATAAATTTGATCAAATTTGAGTTATTTTAACTGACACGTTTCTCATATTTATGTAATTAAATGGGCGGAGGAAGTACTCATGATCGTGTTTCATAGTTGCCTAATTAAATGGACCGAGGGAGTACTCGTGATCGAAGATTGCTCTGTTGGCTGGCAAGGAGGGTCCTGGCGGCGGCGTTTTGGCGCTACGACGTGGGAAGGATCGTGGGAAAAAAAAATACATTACTTCTTTTGATGGAAAACAAGATCCTGAGCGCAACTTTTAAACTGTTGTTCTCTCACGGCAGTCGGCTGGTGTCGCTGTGGAGTTGGCTGCCCTGGTTCCGCGCCGCGCTGCACTACCTTACTGGATGGGCCCTGCGATTTGGCGGGAGCCCAGTCCATGAAGTTGGACGAACATGGCCCGGGCCCAGTTCAGCGCCCGAGACAGGACAGGACAGGAGCCTGCTGTCTTCTCCGTTCCGCCTCCGCCCTCCGCTCGGCCGGCGTCTTCCATCCATCGCCATTTGCTGGCAAAATGTCCAAGACCTGAGTGAGAGAGCTTCCTCAGTCCATGGAGGTGTCTTCGAGGCTCCAGAGCCTCCTCAGGCCCCTCCTACTCTGCCGCTGCCCCGCTGCAGGGAGAGCACTCCAAACCCTAGCCATTCGCTCCCCGCCGCCGCCGCGTCCTCCTCCGTGCCTCCCATCTTCCTTCCTCCTCCGAACGCGTCGTCTACCGCCTCCCCATCCCCATGGCGCCCCATCCCGCCTTCTCTTCCACCGCCCCTTCGCCTCCGTCTCCCCGGCCCCCGCCCCTGTTCCAGGGAGGGACCACCTCAACTCCAAGGAACAGGGACCCCCGCCGCCGCCCGCGCCCTTGCCTCCGCCGCCGCCAGAGGAGCTCGCCTCCGAAGACGAGTCCTACTATCACGAGCACCTCCTCGAGGTGGCACAGGAGAAACAGTCACGGGTCGTCCCCGTCAAGGCATTCTTTCTATGCACCAGGTACCGGCTGTTGAGTTGACTGTTACAGCTCCCTTTATTCCTTCTCTGCTAATCTGCTTTCTTTGCTTGGTGATGAACTAACCTCCCGCAGCATCGACCTTCGGAGTCTCCAGTCCCAGAATTCCTTCAATGTCATCCCACCCACATCGCGTGCCACCAACTACGTTGTCCTTAGATACTACGATGTCAAGGGAGACCCCGAGGTACATACTCCCTGCTTTCTTAATGACACGCTTAATTTACATTCTGACACATTTTCTCATCACCATGGAATCCCTAAGTGTTGAATTGCAAAGCTTTCATTTTGTTTGAGATGCTCAATTCTTTTATCGCCCCCTGCTTACTGTGTCTATTTTCTGGGGGGCTTTTTCAAATGTGAAATCCAAGGAAAGTGCTGTGCTTGTGTCCATCCTTGTAGAAGAGCTATCTAAAAGCTTTGTTCTTGATTTGCTTATGGTCCTACAATTGTAAATTTGGATATAGCTGGGTCTGTCTTTTATTGATTCTTGGCATGGCATGTTGGTAGCATATGATGATGCCTTTGTATAAATATGTTTATATTAAGCTCCTGGAGAGCCCAATGTCTTGTATGTTACTACACCATGAAAACAGCTGCAATCTGATTATAGCATCATCATTTGTCACTACATGATGTTATCCATTTTAAAAGGGCTGTGTTTAGTTTCTGAGCTAGTTTAAGGACCTGTCAGAGACTCGGGAGGCTTGCTGGGTTGGTTTTTATCGTATTCTAATTGTCTCGCAGGGATTTAAGTCTGGCGTCATAGATGAGAGCCATTGCCACTATATGGTCGTTTTCCAATATGGGTCCATTGTGCTGTTCAATGTTTCTGATCACGAAGCAGATGGATACCTGAAAATTGTTGAGAAGCATGCTTCGGGTTTACTTCCAGAGATGAGAAAGGACGGTAGGCCCAAGAACACACATTTTTCCTAAGGGAGTAGAGTTTCTCATTCTTTTTTTTTTCCTTTTGCTTCAAACACTTTAAATATTTGCATCGCATTAGTACTATCCTAAATTAGTTGAATCAGTTGATACCACTGCAAATACGATATATCACATGGTATTTGTATTTCATGGTTTGCAATCTATATATGAAAATTAAACTGTCCTTTGATTAACGACCTATCCTATGATATTGGTATTTCATGGATTGCAGTCGATAGATTATGGTTCCCAAATTTTATGGATACTTTTTAGTTTCGTGATGACAATGTTCTTGACTTGTTGAGGTTTGCAATCCCATTTCGTGATTTGCAAATATTTTCCTTGCAACTTAAGCAATCATCATGATTTTTTGATTGCTGCTTCTTGCATTTATCATTGTGGGTGCTGTTGTGTCGTCTAATCGTTAGCATTTTTGTTGACATGAACTTAAAATCTTCAAATTGCAGATTATGCTGTGGTTGAGAAGCCTACCCTAGAGACGTGGATGCAAGGTGGTCTTGACTATATCGTGCTTAGGGATCTGAGTATTGATGGGATCCGTACAATTGGAAGTGTCCTGGGTCAGAGCATTGCTCTTGACTACTATATCCGTCAAGTATGTACAAGTCAGTAGCAAAGATGTTGTTATGATGCATTAAGGAATCTACTAATATATTTAATTATCTCCGTTTATAGGTAGATGGAATGGTAGCTGAGTTCACAGATATCAATCGTGGAATGGAAAAAACTGGTACCTTCACTATGGAGAGGAAGAAGCTTTTTCAGCTTGTAGGGAAGGCCAACTCTAACTTGGCTGATGTTATTCTTAAGCTTGGACTCTTCGAGAGGTATCATATATTCATGCTGAGTAGTTCAAATTTCCTAAATGCAAATAAGCTGATTATTCCTTGTTCTGTTCCCCAAAAATAAAGGCTAATATCCTTTTTTGCCCTTTTCAAACGTTTTGTTGTGTTATTGTTCTTTGAATTTGATCATTGCACCTGCCCTAGAAGTGTGTGTTCTCATCCTGTAGTCAGAATTGTATACTGGTGTCCATGAAGCTGCTGCTTAGCTCAATCATATCAGATACAAGCTTTTGCTTTATTTCTAGTCTACCTTTATTTTCATCTGATTCTGTACAGGTTTATAAAGTAGATGGAAAAAGACCGAGCTTGCATAATTGTTGTAAAAAACTGAACCCAAATTACTAATAATGTTATTCTTAAGCTTGGACTCTTCGAGAGGTATCATATATTCATGCTGAGTAGTTCAAATTTCCTAAATGCAAATAAGCTGATTATTCCTTGTTCTGTTCCCCAAAAATAAAGGCTAATATCCTTTTTTGGCCTTTTCAAACGTTTTGTTGTGTTATTGTTCTTTGAATTTGATCATTGCACCTGCCCTAGAAGTGTGTGTTGTAAAAAACTGAACCCAAATTACTAATAAGCATTGCATGAATTTCAGATGGTATTCGTGTAGTTCCTCTGAGATTAGTTGCCTTGCAATATTGCTGGGCAAAAGGAAGTGTTTCATTTAGCCCGGCTTTTGTGAGTTCAAAAAGGTTTTAATTTGATTCTTGTCTGAGATCTGAGTTTGACTGATCTTTTTCTTGTAATTTAATTTGTCAATGTTATTTATTTTTGCATTTTTTCTCTCCTTGTTTTAATGTTGCCTCGCATAGTTGTTGCATGCTTTGACACTGAAATGATTTGTTTATACTATTAGAGCACACATTTACTTTGTGGATTCCAGGTCAGACATAGCATGGAAGAATGCAAACTACGCTCAAATCTGGGAATACCTTCGAGATGAATACGAGCTAACTCAGAGATTTGGAAACCTTGATTTTAAGTTGAAATTTGTGGAGGTAGGACAGATGTATAACATTCAGTGGCTGAACGAATCTTTGCTTATGGGCATTTTATGGCTGTTTGTTTCTGTATATTCTGATGTGTGTTTGTTTTGAAATCTGCAGCACAACATCAGGTTTCTTCAGGAGATCCTTCAGAACAGGAAGTCAGACTTTCTGGAATGGCTTATCATTATCCTGATCAGTGTTGAGATCTTGATATCTGTTTATAACATAATACAGGAGCAGATGTAGGGCTTTGTTCCATCCTGAACACGAGATGCATATGAATATGACCGTGTATTTTGTGTTACCCTGCCGTTGGCGCAGCGCAGCCTCATCAATTTGTAAAGAGACATAGACTGGATCCGATTCTCAATGGTAAACGATGGTCGCACACAACTTCTAATTTACTTGTCCTCTGACTTGGTCTGGTAGCACAAACGCTTTTGTAAAGCAGGAAACAGAGAGTAGTGGTAGTTTGGGTGGTACAAGTCTTGCTGGTGATTGCATGCGGTCAGTCACAAGCATCGGAGACGTCTGCAGGTGGAGGAAACTGGCGATGCGAGTATGCGATCATTTCGTATCAAGCGGCCTTTCGTTTGGAAAAAGGGAATATGACCAGTCGAAGTTCTGATGCTTTCAACCAATGACTTCTCTGGCACGAAGCAGTAACAGTAATAAGGGTGCATTTAGATGCATGTGCAATTTGCAATTTTGACACTAACACTGGGGAGTCTTTTTTCTAATAAGTGTTCAATCATGGTCCAAGTAGGCTTAAAAGATTCGTCTCGTGATGTACATGCAAACTGTGTAAACATGTAAATATTTCGCCTATATTTAATACTCTATGCATGTGTCGCAACATTGATGTGATTAATTGCAATTGCAATTTACAGTGTATTTAAACAGGGCCTAAGTACTTATTCTATTTGGCAGGACTGCAGCTGTGGGTGATTTTTAGGATTGAATTGTTCGTGGCTCAAAAGTAGAGTTGATTTAGCTGATAAGTGGAAGTAAACATGTTTGTGCGTTGTAATGACAAAAAAAGAAGGAAAACATCACAATGAAATTAAGGATTTCATGCTTAAAGAAGTACGTAGATTACATTGAATCAAATAGATCAAAGGATGTAGCGGTACCCTAGCCCACTCAAAATCACATAATTTTTTTGAATAGTAAAAAGAGGATTAGATGAAGTCATCTCCCTCACAGACGTCGGCTAAGCCAATCCTAATCTAGCTTCGTTTGGATCCACCGAACAAGTTCAGGTAGCTAAAATACTTTAGCGAGCTAAAAGGTCTTCCAGCTAAACTTTAGCTTGGATACTGCAGCTAATAAGCTGAGCTAAACTTTAGCTAGGTTAACATAACTAAACTCAGCTAAACTTAGCTGATCTTTTAGTTAGGCTGTTTGGATCTCTATCCATTAAATTTAGCTAACTAAAGTTTAGTTGGTGGATGGAACAGGCCCTTTGTGCTTCGTCCCTCGCCGACATTTCTAATCCTATCCATCATACACAAGATCTCATATAACAGGGAGAAAAGAGAGAGAGAGAAGATGTCTAGGAGAAATTTATAAGGGCATTTCTAGCAGCTAATATGAATTCACAACCTCTTTTTAAATTATATGATGTTTTAATTTTTCTATATAGCAGCTAATATGACTACCCAATAAAATTGTACTCCCTCAATCCCTCTATTTTAAATTATATGTCATTTTAATTTTTCTATATACTAGAAAGATATCCCGTGCGTTGTTGCGAGATTTTCTTTAAAATAAATCTATTTTATATATCGCATTACTATATGATATTCTTTATACTATGTGTATATATATGAACTTGACTTGTATGTTATTTTATTGTATTAAATCTGGTAAAAATTTGGTAAACTAAAAGAAGTAAAACCACTAGAATATTTGGTCACATTATACAAGAATAGGCGATGAAAATAATAGCATATGTAGATGATTTTATGTTAATAGAATAAAGATTAAAAGTATTGCATGTAATAGAGACATATATAGTTTGTATAAAAGAATTACAAGTTAGTAGAACACGTAGTGGGGAATGACATGAACACCTTGTATGAAGAGAGAACATTTAATGAGGTTTAGCTTATAAGAGTATTAAATATATAGTTTTTGCTATAGACATGTCAAAATATATAATAAAAATAATATAAAAGCATTGTCTTTTATATTTTTCTCTATGTACTTTAGAAACATAGAAACCCGACGACCTATTGATATGTCTGTTGTCATGCCAAACAACATGACAACACCTGAATAATAGGGGCGGCAGAAAAATACAGACCTATCTTAATTAATAATTTAATAGTAAATATGTCTGCATACTGCAACGGGACGACTGTACAAATTATTGTGTGATCACTTGGATGATTTGGAGGTCAAACTATTATTCAACAATTATGCCACTGGTTACTTTGTGGGTGTGTGACGTTCTATTTCATATGAGCACGAATGGTGCATTTCCCCATCAGAGCTTGACCCTCCATGCGTTTTGGTCTGCATAATAAAACAATGTACAAACCTGTGTCTTTTGCCTTCAATTCTGGATTTAGTTGGTCAGGAAGTATTTAGAATATGCGGTTAGCCTTTTTATAATGTTATTTGCATGTTGGTTGATTTTTTTTGAACCGGGGAGTTTTCTCTCCATTCCCATGCACTGCACGGAAATACGGTGGGCACGGGCTTCAAACCCGGGTGGCCGAGCACACGGCTCGTGCTGCTGACCAAACGAGCACACGCTCGTTCCCCGCATGTTGGTTGATTTGATGATGTAATTTTTCTATTGGCAGCTTAAGTAGCTCTCAGGAGCATGATTCAGTTTTGCTGTTTGCGGCTTACTCAACTGACAGGAGCATGCTGCTGGGATCGCGAGCCACATTCTGATTAACAAAAAGGTGCTTTTGTCTCTCTTATGCTGGAAAGTTTTTTTTTTCCATATGTAGCTTATTTCCTTATAATGCAATCAACGTACTATGTTGGTCTTTTAGAGATTTTTTTTGAATGAGGAGATTTGGTGTATGCTTTGCTTTGTATATAGTAATCTGAAATTACCATTAGTCATTGTAATAGCTTAAAGATTGAATGTGTGTTTGTAGCCCATGAGGCAATATCTACATTATCTTGTAGCAAGGTTCTGTTTAATACTTGTATTACAATCTCCTCTCGTTGTGATCCTAGATGTTGGTGAACATCAGCGTAACTACCCCTAGGTTTCCAAATTTATGCATAGTGGTTGCAAATTAAATTAACCATAATGCTTAAAATATTCAGTTCATCCCTTGGGCAGAAAATTTCCGACCTGAAGTGCACAGCTAAATATGAATTATATTGAATATACAGTTCATCACTTGTACTGCACAGTTGCCAGTCCTTCCTACATGTTAGAAGCTGTGTTGTTTTTTTCTTCGCATGATATGTTGTTTTCTAGCTCTCTAATACATCTGGAAATCCTTCTTTTATTTTTTTTCTCATATACTGCCAATAGTTTTACAATCACTACAATGGATATGCTATCAATCTTTACGAAGTGGAAGTGGTCAGTGTTAATTTGTCTTTTTTGCAAATAATGAAATAATGAATGATTTTATTTCCTGCACTTGTCGAAACTGAAATTCATAAATATTTATAATATTGGATCTAGTGGACATGCCAAAACTTGTAAGTCCTTTTAAATCACATTTTGCATTGAATGCTATTTTTTGTACCAAGATAAATACTCTGATGGAAGTGCCAAAACTCACTACAGTGAATCTTATTCTATATCCAGTTAGCAGATATAAAGTTACCTAAGTGTTGACTACTTGGTTGTGCTTATTTTTTTAATTGCCAATTACTTATTCTTGAAGGTAAAAAACAGAACTGTTGTGCTGTCAAGCTTCAATCTAGCAATGCAGTAGCAAAAATGAATGGCACCACTAATGGAAGGGCCATTACCTTACAGGGTAGGAGCACAAAAACATTCTAGCATTAATCATCACACATGCACTCCTGCAATAGATGAAGACTAATTTGGTTAAATTAAATCTGCTAGCATCACATGAAAGATATTAGAAAATAAGCACATCATTTTTTATCCCAACCTAAATTAAATCTGTTAGCATCGCGTGAAAAGGCAATCGAAAAGAAGCATATCATTATTTGTCCCATCCTAATGGTGCCTAACAGCCAGTGGCCAGTACACCACATCTCAGAACTGCAACTGTGTACAATGATCTCAGATAGACAGACATCTAATAGATGAACTGTATATTAAGAATTACATTTATTTGTGGACGGAAGGAGTACTGGTTTTCTAAATATATGGTTATATCTATGAATAGATCTTCGAGTACTTCACGTCTATGAGAAACTCAGAAGGGGAAGTTTACATGTTGCCTGCGGACTTGACGAGGTAATCCCTGTTTTTCCTCCATCTGAATCCACCATAGTTTGCGAAAGAAGATTAAGGGAGGAGCGCGGTGAAATAATAAGCATGGTGAAATAATATTTTGTGAGACTTAAACTAATGATATATATGATTTTTTGGTTTTCGCACGCACCCTCTAGAAATAATACGTTGCAATGCAAGAACACTACTAGTAAATTTTAGTGGGGTGGATCCAAACATGCCCTTACATATCTCGTGGCATGCTAGAACCCAAATAACACGACAACACCGGCATAATAGGGGTGGCAAGGAAAATGCAGGCCTTTCCTAATAATTAATAAATTTATTAATTATAATCATCATCAATCCAAAAATTGCAGGCGGGACGAACTGAGCCGACGTGGGCCCAGGATAGAAATATTCGGATCAAGGTCAATCGGGTGCCCATACCGCCAATCCCCACCCACCACGTGGCACCACACGCCGGAGGAATCTCCGTGCGCTCTGCCGTGTTCACACACCCCCTCGCCGCGGCTGGATCTGAGGCAAGGGGCAGAACCGATCTGGGCTATCTCCCGGCCGCACGATCTCCGGCCCAACGGCTTCGATCCACCTACTAGAAGCTTCTCTGTGCAGCCGGTCTACGCGTATATATAAATGGCGCCTACCCACCCATCTCCTCCGTCCTGCTGCCCCCGCCCCACTCCATTTCCATCTCAGATCGAACCATCGGGCCAGTAGCAGTAGCAGAGCGCATCGTGACGTCAGCAGCCATGGTGAAGGCCTACCCGACGGTGAGCGAGGACTACCTCAAGGCGGTCGACAAGGCCAAGCGCAAGCTCCGCGGCCTCATCGCCGAGAAGAACTGCGCCCCGCTCATGCTCCGCCTCGCGTAAGCCCTCTCCCCACCCCCCCTCTTCGTCTTCGCCCGATCCCGATCCCGATCCCCATCCGATTCGGAAATCTTGAAACTACTACCTTCCTTCCTCCTCGCAGCTGGCACTCCGCGGGCACCTTCGATGTGGCCACCAAGACCGGGGGCCCCTTCGGCACCATGAAGAACCCTGCCGAGCAGGCGCACGGAGCCAACGCCGGACTGGAAATTGCCGTCAGGCTGCTAGAGCCCATCAAGGAGCAGTTCCCCATCCTATCCTACGCTGACTTCTACCAGGTTACCTGCCTGCCTGAGATTGCAACTCCGATCACCCACCCATTCGTCTGATTCTATCTAGATTGACTAACGTATTTTATGTCTTAATTATTTTTCGGTGGCTGTGGCGGTGTTGCAGCTTGCTGGAGTCGTAGCAGTTGAGGTAACCGGCGGTCCTGATGTCCCCTTCCACCCTGGGAGACAGGTGAGGCGGATTTCTCTTTTTCTAACAACCCTTGTTTGGATTTATATATTGTAAAAAAACCATCAAACCCCAGCCTAGCCCAACCCAACAACCCAGAGATTTTTCTAGGGTTTAAGCAAAACAAGCCCTGCTATATCATTACCAATTGTACCTGCGACACCTTGGCTGTTCCTGTGGACTTGACGCTGACACGTGCACATGTACTGGGATATTGCTTAGCACACACATAGTTTCTCTTGATGTATTTTCAAATCATTTGGGTGTTACAATACTTCTAGGATGTAGGCTTAGCTCCTGGCTACGTTTCCTTAGCTATTTATTTTACTAAGGGTGTGTTTAAATCCATTCAGTTGGAAGTTGGAAACACTGTAGCAGCATTTTAATTTTTGTAATAAGTGTCCAATCATGACCCAAGTAGGCTCAAAAGATTCATTTTACTAAGCTGTCAAATTAGTTTCAGTTTTTATCTACATTTAATACTCCATGCATGTGTCCAAAAATTGTTGTGACTGGTTGGATTGGAAGTTGGAAGGGATTTAAACATAGCCTAAAATACATAGGTTCTTGTTCTTGTGATGGTAATTATTGCAAGCCTTTATCATGTGGACAATGATTTTCAGATGTTTCTCAGGTTGGATTGAACTGTTGATAGGTTAGCAATTTGTCGCTACATACATTTACCCCTTTAGATAAATTTGGATACATATGCCTCGTGGTAAAATTTTCGTGAATTTGTGTATTGGTTTGCCAAATAAAACTCCCTTGATACATTATCAGCCCCTTTTCATGAGAGAGGTAATGTTAGGAGGATGGTTGTGTGCCAAGGAGCCAGTTGATCTGCTGCATAGGATCCCCCATATTCATTAGATGCTATTTTTGCGTGTTTTTCATATAGTAGTATATTACTCATTCTGTGGATGTTTCGACTGTTCGCTGGCGTGCTTCTGATTAAATAGATGGTAAAGCGTTTAATTAGTAACTAGCTATGTCCTGTGACCTGTGTGATGTTGTATTTTATCCAGGGCTTAAAATACTTGTTCTAGTTTATCGCATAAGACTCTTGCCTTGGATTAGTTGCATTTCAATTTGGTCATTGTAGAAGTTACATCATCTGCTAGTGGGAATATGTTATTATGCTTTGTTTTAGACTGTTGTTTCTTTACTGTATTGGTCTTCTTGCTGTGGCTGTGGATGTGGATGTTGATGAAATCAGTGTTTTTATTCTGTAGGACAAGCCCGAGCCTCCGCCGGAAGGCCGCCTTCCTGATGCCACCCAAGGTACAATTGTAAAATTCTTCTGGTATTGCTGAAGCTTCTGACTGACAGGCATGCTTCTGGGTGCACTGTTTGTGCTCCTTTTCTGATTAGACTAGGAAGAAATCTCCTCAGTTAATGCATAAGAGTTCATGGACAACATTTGATCTGAGTTCTTGGATTGCCTTCTTTGTCGTGTCAAGGTTAAAGTTAGAATATTTCTCGTGGTAGGAATGGGATTAGGTGGACTTACTGGTTGGGTCGTCTTGTATCAGGTTCTGATCACCTCAGGCAGGTTTTCTCCACACAGATGGGTTTGAGCGACCAGGACATTGTTGCACTTTCTGGTGGTCACACCCTGGTTGGTGGAACTGGGCGCCTAGTCTGTATTTTTTAGCATTTGGCAACTTGAAAGTTGATGCTTACGCACAGTTGTCTCTTCTGTAGGGAAGATGCCACATGGATAGGTCTGGGTTTGAGGGAGCCTGGACGTCCAACCCTTTAATCTTTGACAACTCTTACTTCAAGTATGTGATCTATTTCTATCCAAGAAGTTGTTGGTTAAACTAAATAGCTGATGTGTTACAATCCTGGAGCATGAACTCCTTGACGCAAGTTTTCACTTAAGTTGAATACACTCTGACAGGGAACTTCTGAGTGGTGAGAAGGCCGGCCTTCTGCAGCTACCAAGTGACAAAGCCCTCCTCTCTGATCCATCCTTCCGCCCGCTTGTTGACAAATATGCAGCGGTATATCTTTGACCTTTGCATAGTTATTGTCTGCTGGAGAGTTGGGGTCATTTGCTTGCAGGTTTTTGTTACTTGAGATAACTTTTGCCTGATTTGTAGGACGAGGATGCTTTCTTTGCAGACTACGCCGAGGCCCACCTGAAGCTTTCTGAATTGGGGTAAGTGTTCATGAATGAATGCTTGTTACTACTAGTGCAGCAAACATTAAATCTCTTCAACTATGCAGATTTGCTGAGGCGTAAGATGAGGTGCCCATAAACGAAGGGGGTGGATGAAGATTGTTGCCTAGCAGATTTATCTGGCTGGCTATTTCGCACCTAAGACCAATGAGAACCTTTAGAGTGTGGTGGCTGTAATAAACATTCGTCTGCCTTGTGAGGCAGATTTGTGTGTTTCTCTTAAAAATGGTTAGAGTAATGTGATTTCTTTTCCGGCATTGATGAACTCAGCTGAAGACGTGTGCAATGTCATGGTTCGTTTTTCTATATATTTTATATGTCTATCGAAGAAGCTTTAGATGTGAAGCTAGGACTGGTGATTGGTGGTTGATTTTGTGCTCTCCCTTTCTGCTGGGTGTTGATGACCGATTGTAGTTGTTTTTGTGTGATGCCGGTGGGAGTGTTCCGAGGAAAAAAAAAAAAAAAAAAAGAGTAGGGACCATCCTCACAGTGCATGGTGAGAACCGTGTTGTTGATATGTGGGTCAAAACATTATTTCAACCACTTGTATGGTAAATTAGATGTGTTGTAGTTTATATGTCAGCAGCACAGTCCTCACCGTGCACGGTAGGGATGGTTTCTATCTAATTTTTTCATGTATTCCGAATAGTAAGCAATTGCTTATTCCAACAGCTGGGGCGGGCTTATAGGAGCATACTCCCTCTGTTTCAATAAAATAGGAGTTTGTTTGACTTTTTTTATTCAAAGTTTGACCAGTCTTATTCAAAAATTTGTGTAAAATATCGTTTCTTTTTTTTTTGTTTGTTTTAGTAATGAAAGATCTTGAATAATAACTTATTTTTTTTACTATATTTACATAAATTATTTAAATAAGACGAGTAATCAAATTTAGGATAAAAAAAGTTAAATGAATTATAATTTAAAACGGAGGGAGTAGATTTTTACCTTTCTGAAATTTCCATGAATATGCATCTGACCTGAAGAGCTAGCTACTGGCAAAAATACCTGTTGCGAATAGCAAAACAACTTTACCAACAACTTAATGTATGGTTAGGAGAGAGAAATAAGGAGAAAATCTAAGAGTTATTTTAAAAAAAAGGTGTTTGGCAAAAAAAAAAAAACTCCTGAGAGCCCCACCGTATTCTAGGGCACATGGCTAGATAGGTTAGAACTAAGAGACAAGCTCACTTAATTCATGATCGTCTCGAGAGTGCAGTTTGGTAATTCCTTCAACTCTCTCTTGTATCTATCATTATTCATATGTTTGCTATATTTGATTTGACATTGATCTTAATATTATTTTATGTTTTTAGATACATTGCTCATTGTCTACTTTGATTATATGTTTAATATAGTTAGATTATATTTATATTAAATCATAAGTTCATATAGCGTTCACTCTTTGATTTCATAGATGAGTGGTCAACAGTGTGTAAGTCTAATGCTTATATATTGTTTACCTGCAAATGCACCATATCTTTCGCTATGTGGTAGATCGCGGGTGCGACATTTCCATTGAGTCCCTTGTAATCCACTTCTAGAATATAGGACAAGTAGAGTAAGGGTGCGAAGGAAGACTTGCTTTGATCTTATTCTTTCTTAGTAACATCCCTTATGTGTAGATATAAAGTAATCATAATCATGATTATTAAGTGTAATTGTAATAATCGTTAAATACTTTGACATATAATTAAGAATGATTTATGAACATTCTTCTTAGTTATACTTAGTAATGCTAATAATATAGAATGAAGTACTCTGGGTGATCATTATCATATAATGTATATATATCTCGTGACTTATCCCAGCTATGAGTAGATAGATTGATTGTGATTTCTCTCTCCATCGAAAGTATAAATGGTTATCATATTCCTAGCGACCGTCTTTCCTTATGTTAAAATAGAAATAATGATATCTAGATTACTCCTGGTAAAATGTTACAATGCAATATTATTTGTGCACTTACAGATATTTTATATTTATATCATCTTCATGGGTTATCAAGTGTCATTCATAATTAGTAAAACACTTTTAACGTCATGTTAGGGATGACAAGCTAGTAATATTTCTGGCGCCGTTGTCGGAGAAGGCAGTTAGTCACTGTAACAACCCGGGTTTTCAGGAAGCCAAAAATACGAACTTTCTAAAATTTTCTTGTGAATGTGACAAGCATGTAGAACCTAGGTCGAACTCGACTAATCCGCTAACAACCGTCGCATTCATATAAGAATTGATTGTAGCAGATTGTCGGAGTTCAGTAGTTGGTCTAGGGTTTTGTGTCGGAGAGCACGTGTCCACAGCAACTTCTCTCGATCTTTCTCGAATAATTATCTGACTCCTTGATTCGGAATCCACCATTCACTAATAAATAAATCCTTGTCTTCCCTTTACACCTCGGGAGATTTTCCCTATTTCCTCTCTCTAATATTCCCATCACAATATTGTCTTCCTATAAATGAAAATGGTAAGGAAACATTCATCCATCCCTATTTCATAATTATGTCAAATGGCAAAATAAATCCCGTCACAAATTCCATTCGAATTCCTATCTCAAAATCAAACCCTATTTAAACATATATTTATCCCAACTAATAAATAAGGAAATTCACTTGTTCCTCTCTATCCCAAAACAGGCCACAAGCACTCCTCTACCCTCTCTCGGCCCAGCCGAGCCCCCCTGCCCACGCGGCCCAGCGCCTCCACCTTGCAGCCCAGCAGCGCGCGCAACTGCGCGGCCCACCTGGCCCAGCACCGCGGCCCAGCAGCATCACCCCAACCCTAGGTCGTTGAGCTCCCAACGCCCCTCCTCCTGGACGCCGCCGCCACCAAGTCGCGAGCGCACGCACGCCTCCGCCTAGCTCCGCTCGTGGGATGCCCGCCACGTGCCCTTGGGCACAGAAGCCGAAGATCGACGCCATCTAGAGGAATCCCAAACCCTAGCAGTTCGCGGTATAAAGACGAAGCCACGGTCCTGTTCTTCTTCTTCCCATGCCGCCGCCGCGATCACCTTTTCTCCTGCTCTAATCGCTGCACGGCCGACTGCCTAGCACCTCGCCGTGCGTGTTGACACTTCTTAGCGCAACCACCAGAGACAGGGTATTAGGCTATCTCTGATAACGGCGCCAGAAGTGCCCTGAGGGTATTTCTTATGTCTATTGGATAATTCCGCAAGCGCACAGAATATACCGCTGTAGCACTTCACCCGGGAGTATTCCAAGGTATCGTTATTTATTTTTATCCCAAAATAAAGCGGTTGCTAGGAATAATTAATAAAAAGAGAGATCCTTAAGTCTATACCAACTTAGTACCAACTAGTGGTAGGGGGTAAATCGATAGGTAGAGGAAAGGGTAATGACACCAACACACAACAAGCATTAAGATAACTAAAAGATAACTAGTAGAGTATAGGTAGGTGGGAGGACAATGAGTGAGTATAAGACTCCTATGACACTTACTTTACTCTTGTGACTTACCCTATCAAATAGATGACTTATACTAAGATAGTACCTTACTACCGGTGTGCAGGGGGTAGTGCGAGACAATAGATGACAAAACCTCTACCTGAAGCGCCTATACTCTTATGGGAGCCTACCTTTTAAGAACTTGCCTAAAACACATGGAGGGATACTAAGACTAGACAGGGCTGTCACCACCTGCTAGCACCCACAAACAATCCGTGCGACAAGCGGTAATCAAAGGCAAGATCTAGTCTAAACACCACGCTTACACTAAGTCTCACTATTCTAGCTGCGTACCAACAACTAGAACACCCTATGACAGGCGATGAACTAACACACGTTGAGTTGGGACAAGATCACTGTCAAGTATAAAACAACTATAGACGGAGACAAGACACAACAATACTATAAAGAATAGTAAAGACTAAGTACGAACTTAGTGAAGTAAAGTAAAGATAATATATTGATAAAGATAAATTCTTACAGAAGGAAAGGTACAAGAGCTATACCAGACTCTCCAGTAGACGACTCCGGAGACTCCGAGCGTAGCTCGACTCGACTCTAACTCCCTCACTAGACTAATACTACTACTAAAGAGTAGAACTCTAGCTTGCTTCTTGAATTGTACGGTGTATGGTGTGTCTTGAAGAGGAGTGGGCAGCCTCTATTTATAGTATAGAGTGGAGGGATGCCACGTCAGCGATCCGTGTGCTCCTCAATCTCCACCCTTGGATCCACCGCCTTGTAACCACTTCAAGATGGACGGCTTTGGAAATTTGAGCACATGGAAAGCATGCTTGGAGCCGGTGGAAGCCAACCGACCTGGCTGGGCACCAGGAGGGGTTCGGCCGACCCCCTATGACTGGTGGGCCTAGCCAGGGTCTTCTAGAAGGAGTCCCCACTTGTCACTGAGTGTGTAGGTGGCTAGGGGCCACACCCCATGGTTCGGCCGACCCCTATGATGGGTGGGGTCAGGCCAGGTGTGGTCCCCACAGGTCATACACTCTTCCTATGTGTTGGTTCTGTCTTGATTGCTTCGTTTCATGCCTCAATCCGTGTGCCTTTGATCTCCACCGTTGAATGAAAGCACAGGTTGATCTGATGGATGAAATAACTTGGTTGGACTGTCAGACGGATCCTGCCACGTCACCAGAGCCAGGTGGGCCCCATGGGCAGTTCTGTCGATGCATGGGTGGGCCCACCCTTGGCTCTGATCTCTCCCATTTGATGTTGTATGCACTGTGTTGAAAGGTGGTGGCCTGGGGCAACATGACATGGTTCGGCCGAACCATGTAGTTAGCCCCTGCTGCTCAATTTTGCACTGTTTTGATGTTTCCTGCAATCACAAGGTTAAGAGTACATGTGGAACTAGTTATTGATAAAATATGCTCATGATATGTTTATCTTCCCTTGAATCCGAGGCCTGTTGATGGTGTTTGAATGTGGAATTTTAGGGTATATCCACCGTCAACAAGATCCCCCAAGCTTAACCTTTGCTCGTCCCGAGCAAATAATTAACTTAGCCTCGGTGGATCAGGAGTTGCTACTATATTCATATTTCAATAATACCATGTGTACAACTAAATACTTCTCTTTTGAATGGAAAAATTGGCTATAGAAATTCACCCTTTTTACCTTATTTCTTTATGGGGCTAATGACTTTCCCTTTGCCTTAGGTGGTTGAGAGACAGAACAGTTTAACTTGAGCACTACTTTTCTCATTCTTTGCAAGTTTCATACTGGAGGTTTTAGCAATGTTTTGCAAAAGAAAACTTAATGTTCCTCATATGGTTCTCTCATGTCGCTCGAATGGTGTATGATTCCTTACCAAGGCATAGAGTAAATGTTGCCTTCTCTTTATCATCCTAATTCTAAAAATGGCTTGTGTGGAGTTTAAGGTAGTAAGGAAAGAATATAGCATACTTACTTTGCATATGTTGTAGAGTCAAGGCTTGGATCCAAAGAGAGAAGTGTCATGCCCTTAGATCAAGATGTGCAAGTGTGTGGATGATGATGGAATATAATGCTTCTCTATTTGAATTGTATCTCTCTCTAATATTTTAGAGACATGGCTATCATTTTTCTTTTATTTATGAGCCTAGACTTGCTCAAATATTTTTCTTTTCTTTTCTATGGACCCTCTTGTGTTCATCTTTCTTTCTTTTTATTTTCATTTTGCATAGCCTTTTGTCTCTACTACCATAATGACTAAGAGAGAATTTCTATGACTTTAACACATGGAGCTTTTATTTGGTGGAAATGAAAGGCATGTAGTTGCGTACTTCCAGTGTAGAAGCAGCATGTATATATGGTGTATACGTGATCTTGATCTTGGGAGCATGATAAGTCTCTCAGTAAGGGTCAACAAGACTTGACAACACTCAATACAAAGGAAGTAGCTTAAGTGGAAGGTTTTAGACATGTGTAACATATATAGCTGTGGTAGGAATTTATCACCATTGAGGAACAATAAGGTTTTGATTGATTAAGAAATAAATCTCCAGTAATCATAAATGCTTAGAACAATATTATAGTAGCTTTTGTTTCACTATATCATATCTCACAACAACTTAGACTTAGTTCTAGCACTTAGCATCCATAAAGTTTTTAGGTTCATGATGATTTAAATAAACTAAGTAATCCATACTCAAGGAAATACTGAGTTGTAAACTAGGCATTAAAGAGATATTAACAGAGCAACTATTCAACATTTCCATTGAGAAAGATTAACATGCATGAAACATATGAAACAGAAAGTATTTTTGGTGTTTTTATTTTATTTAAATGCATCAAATTGAAAACAAGACAAAATAAAATACTAGGATAGAATATGTACCTTGGTGGGGGAAAGGATCTCCCCCAAGCTTGTCCTTTTGCTCATTGTGGTGGCAGGTAGTATTGGAACCATCCCGTCCGGCGTTGTGCTTCTTCATCCTGGATAGCTTGCAATAATTGAGCATTTTGTTGTGCCATATTCAAAGTTGCATCTTGCTCAACTTGCATTGCGACCATGTCATTGATGAGTTGGTCCATTTCCGCTTCTTGGCTTCGACGACCCCTCGTCCGTGTGGACGGACGGAAAGTGCGTACTCTTGGAGTGTGCTGTTGAGGCCGTTCCGTGGACCTTGAAATGTCCATAGAACTTGCTTCATCGCCTTCTTCTTCATATCTTCCTGCAGCTCGTGATGTGCCACCTTGCTCAAATTGAGCGGCTTGTGACAAGCTCCTTGTCACCCTTCTTGGTCCTGCAACATTTTGGCTTCTTGCCTCTCGGTCCCAATTTATGGTTAGTGTGCGCAGTGCATACAACCGACCCCTCTCACAAGGGAGAGAGATTTCGGCTGTATGGCCGGGATAAATCATTTTTATATCACCATTTTCATCTCTTTTTAGGACTTGAGTGCTTATGAAGAAATCTTCGGTTACAATATCTCTAGGAGAGGCAATGTATTCAAAGTAATGTTTTCTATCTAGCAAGTCCATTGTTTCAGCAATGCGCGTGATAAAAGAAGTGAAGAATATGGGCTCGCTTCTATGGAAAATACCAAGCCAAAAGTGCACTAACATCTTAGCAGGTGAAACTTTTATTTTGTTTGTCATGGCATAGAGCAGTCTTAATTCATCATTGTAAAGAATTTGCACATTAGAGCCAGGAAGAAAAGTTATAGCCATCCAATATCGGATCAAGCGCAAAGTAGGATTATGAATTTCATTGGTTTTAGGGTCAGAGCAATCATTAGATCCTGTTATAGCTTTTCAAAATTCAGTTTTATCAAATCTTCTTGTTGCATTAACAAGATCTAGATGACAGTCATTATCAAAACCGAGTGCCATGCTAAAAACTCCCCATGTTAAATTATAGTCTTGGTTAAACATGCGGAAGTAGACATTATTTTCAGTGGCTTGTAAAGAGCATAGAAATTCAATGGTGAGCTTTTCTATTCCAAGTTCTTGCACTTCCCAAAAACCTCCCCAACCGATTGTATTGAAAATAGTATTGAATTCCGCGGTCATACCTGTGCTGTCCAAAAGGACAGGGTCGATGATGCCGGTATGTTCATACCCTCGGTGTCAGATGGAGGTGTACCTTTGGTACTCTTCTTGATTTAGCATGAGGCCGCTCTCGGGGTCAAACGTCCTCTCGGAAGGCACTCCGAAGCTTCTTCTTGGTGGAGCTTCTCTTCCTTTATCTTCATCATGGCGGGGTCGTCGGGAGGAACTCCCTACGACATTCTTGGCCTTCTTGAGTGCGGAGGAGAACTTCTTCATCCTGCAACAATGAGCTAACACAAGAACATACTACGACAACAGGGATTAGCATTAGCGTTGGCGTTAGCTATCCCACTGTTAGTAGTCCTTGTGGGGTATGACTACCTCCACAAACAAGAGTTTGAGAGCAAAGATGAGAGTGAGACAAGCTTCTACTACTACAATATTTTTGGGTTTTTGGTTGAGTGGCTAAACTTAAACTAAACTTGAGAAAGATCTTGCTCAAATGGAGAGAAGAGGAGAGATTGTGTGCTCGGCAGGAATCAGCTGGTTTGAGTGTGGAGATGAGCATACATTGGAAGGGTATTTATAGGGAGAAGGGCTAGTGGCCAGGTCACTAGGACCAGTTCGGCCGACCCCCCTTGGCCAGATTTTTGTTGCTTCCTCCCTTGGACATGAAATCTAGGTGATTTCAAATTCAAATTTGCCGACAGGGCTTTATTGATGGGTCGGCCGAACCAGTTATTACAGGATCAGACTTGCTTTTGCCTTTAGACAGGGAATCTATTTGAATTCAAATGCAACTCTGCAGAGAGGACCCCAATTATGGGTCGGCTGAACACATTTATGACAGGTTCAGTGTTACTTTTACCTTTGGAAGGGAATCTAATTGAATTCAAACTCCACTTTCTTGAAAGGAGCCAAAACATGGTTCGGCCGAAGCAGGGTTTGTCCGCTTTTAGCTTTAAACAGTGTGACCAGAAAAGTAGAGACTAGTGGTGGACCAAAAGTTTTGAAATTTTCAGAAATTCCCTTGTCTAGTGTTTTGTGAAGGTAAAATGTGTATGACAAAAGTGGGGACATGTTTAAAGTGATTCCCATGGACCATGAGAGCACTGATGCATGCCAAAGTGTCCACTTTTCAAAGTTTGGATGTATGTGAGTGTTGGATTCTCCTTGAAGCATATGAGAATGGTCATGACAAAAAAATGATCGATCAAAATTTAAAAGGAGCTGGTGTTCAAATTTTAGGAGCATGATCAGCACACCAGGCCAACATCACCAGAGATGGGTGGGCCCCTAAAAGCCCATGTTTGGTTTTGGGTAATTGATGAAACCTAGTTTGCTAATAGTGTGCTCTAAGTGTTTCATGAGGACAATTAGCAAACAAGATGGAGCAAAGCACCGGGTCGGTGGAGGCCACAAGTGAAGGGCAATGACGGCGTCCATGAAAATGGTGTAAGCCCATCAATAAAGGAGAAAGCCCTATTGACGGCATCCATGCAAATGGTATAAGTCCATCAACAAAGGTGTCCACAAGGTCAATCAAGAGATGAGAAGAAAGATTGATAAGAAACCGGGAGCTCAAGGCAAAGGTATAACCAATAGGATCTCTTTCGCTTTTGGTGATCAAGACTCCATAGAGGGAGTGATCACATTGAGGATAGATAGCCGTACTATCAAGAGGGGCGAAATCGTTGATGAAATACGGTCATCAAATGCCACTAGGTGTTCATGATCATTGCATTGCATATAGATGCTAGTGACACTAACAAACCCTTGGAAAACTCGTTTGAAAAGCTAACGCACATGCACATGTGGTGTACACTTGTTGGTGTTAGCACATTTGCAAAGGTGGTGAAGTTTGGAGTTGAGAAGTGCTCAATCTGAGCGTCGGACCCTGGCTTGGGTGGGCGTCGGACTATTGAGTTCAGTCCGACGGTGAACCCTAGCCTCTGTGCAGTTGAGTGCGAGCGTCGGACACTGTCTGTAGTGACAGCGTCGGACGATCCTCGTGCGTCCGACGGTGTTTGGCCTGTGAGCGTCGGACGATGAGTTTGTGAGCGTCGAACTTTTTGTCCGAGCGTCCGACGGTGCAGATCGTGCGAGAGCTGACACGTTGCGAGCTCTGAGAGCGTCGGACTCTTGGGTTTAGTCCGACGGCGAGCGTCGGACTAACGTCCGACGGTTTTTAGGGCTCGGGGAGCTCTCTGGAAACGTCGGACCGTGGCTTCGTTTGGTTCGACGCGCAGTGAAGATTCAGTCCAACGGTGCTGTTGTAGTGGGCGTCGGACTGTGGGTGTTGGTCCGACGATCGTCCGTCCGA
This sequence comes from Eremochloa ophiuroides, assembly GCA_038502445.1. Lineage (NCBI taxonomy): Eukaryota > Viridiplantae > Streptophyta > Magnoliopsida > Poales > Poaceae > Eremochloa > Eremochloa ophiuroides. The sequence goes on along the minus strand of JAHLJS010000001.1, from coordinate 110,120,601 downwards.
TGGTTCGTTTAGCGCGGGAAGTTAGCCGTTGTGATCCAACGTTCGACTTCAAACGGCTAGTGACACGTGGCGTTCATCCGGGGCGTCGGACCGTATGGTATGGTCCGACGGTCTGGCCGTCAGACAGTCCGTCGCTACGCAGTGAAGTCCAAACGGCTATGTTTTTGAGTGGAACTTATAAATAGCGACTTGGCTGGTTTGGGGAGGATCTCTTGGCACTCCTGAACATCATAACATACTTGTGAGCCTTCCCACTCCATTCTCACTCATCCTACTTGGTTGTGATCATCATTTGGTGAGTTTGGAGAGCATCAAGTGCATTGCATTGCTTGAGATCATCTAGAGGCACTTGGTGAGTGAATTTCGCAGTGGTTTCTCTTGTTACTCTTGGGGTTTGATGACTCCTAGATGGCTTAGAGCTGTGAGGATCGTTGAGGGGAGTTGGTGATTGTCTCCTCCTCCGATCGGTGAAGTTGTGAGGGGTTCTTGAGTCTATCCCCGCGGGAGATCGCTAAAGGCTACTATAGTGGATTGCTCGTAGCTTGTGGATCCCCATCTTGTGTTGATTGTGCGGCACCCTTGAGAAGGGTTTGGTGTGTGATGCCAATTAGCGCGTGAACCTCCAAGTGGGTGTATCGCTACAACGAGGACTAGCTTGTCGGCAAGCAAGTGAACCTCGGTAAAAATCTTGTGTCATCTCAACATTCACATCAACAACACCAAGAAGCCACCCCAATTTGATGGCACAAATTATGCATATTGGAAGAGAAATATGACCTCACAAATCAAGTCAATCAATAGAGAGATTTGGACGGTTGTGGAGACAAAGATTGAGATTGCCAATGCGGCCAACCCCAGAAACGCCGACGAAAGATTGTTCCAACTCAATGACATTGCGATTTGTGCTATGCATGAGGCTCTAGATGAGAAGGTGTTTGAGCAAGTCAAAAACATTGAGAGTGCTCATGAGGCTTGGAAGAAGCTTGAGGAATCATATGAGGGCACCAAGGGTGTGAAGACCGCAAGAGCTTACATCCTCAAAGATAGATTTGCTAGCTTCAAGATGAAGGAAGATGAAAGTGTCCCGGAGATGTTTCATAGATTGCAAGTGATTGTGAATGATCTCAAAGCGGTGGATGAGGAAGTAAAGGATAGTGACTTCTCCATGAATTTCTTGAAGAGCTTGCCCAAGCGCTTTGCTACCTTGATCACGGTTTTGGTGAAGACTACCTTGAGTGAGTTGACACCAAACCAAGTGCTTGCGGAGGTGATGACCGATGATGCCTATAGAGATGATGATGACAAGGAGGAGTTGATCAATAAGAAGAAGAAAGAAAAAGATGAAGACTCCAAAGATGAGAAAAAGAAGAGTGTGGCATTCAAAGCCACATCATCATCAAAGGGCAAGGGCAAAGCAAAGATTGAATCAAGTGAAGACCCTTCAAGCACAAGTGAAAGTGATGAAGAAATGGCACTTCTAGTAAGAAGATTTGGCAAATTCATGAAGAAGAAGGGCTACAGGGCAAGAAGAAAGAAGAATGCAAGAAGGTTTGAGGGGCCAAGAAGATGCTTCAATTGTGGAAGCAAAGATCACTTGGTGGCCGATTGCCCACACTCAAGTGATGATGAGCACAAAGGCAAAAAGAAGAACAAGCATGAGAAGGAGAAGAAAGAAAAGAAAGAATCATCTTACAAGAACAAGAAGAACTACTCTCATGTGATGACATGGGATAGTGATGCCTCTTCAAGTGATGAAGATAGTGATGATGAGAAGAAGAGCAAGAAGAAGGCACATGCAAGCATTGCTATTCATGACAAGCCTTCCATCTTTGACACTCCTTCATGCTTCATGGCCAAGAGCTCTAAGGTATCATCCGATAGCGAATCTAGTGATGATGACCTTACAAAAGAGGAACTAATTGACATGCTTGATGATGCACGTGTTCATTTTGACACACTTAGAAAGGAATGTAAGGGCTCGCGCAAGAGTAAGCTCACTCTTGAGCAAGAACTTGAGGAGTTAAGAGCATCTTATGAGAGTCTAATGGAAGACCATAAGAAGCTCCAAAAGGCTCACACCAAGCTTGATAAAGCTCATTCCTCTCTAATTGTGGAAAAAGAGGACTTGCAAAGTCAAGTACAAAAGAAGGAAATTAAAACTTGCAACATAGGTGTAACATGTGATATATCTTGTGAACCTATTATTGTTGTCACCACTAACCCTTCTTGTAGCACTTCCACTACTACCTCACCTACTAGTGATCCTTCACTAGTAGTTGAGAACAAGAACCTAAAGGAGGAGGTTAAGAAACTCAATCACTCCTTAGCAAAGGCTTATGGTGGTGACGACCGCTTGCTTATGTGCTTAGGTAGCCAAAGGGCATCTCCCCACAAAGAGGGATTGGGCTATACCCCCAAGAAAGGCAAGACCGCCTTTGCTCCTCACAAGACTTGTTTTGTGAAGAGAAATGGCCGGATTGCACAAAATGCAAGCAAGTTGGTCATTTAGAGCAAGATTGTAAAAGCAAGAAATCCAATGCATATGTATCCTCAATTAAGTTTGATTCTTGCTACATTCTCACTAAGGGCTCAAATGGTGTGAAGACTAAGTTTGTTGGTACATCCACGTTGGGTCCAAAGAAGAAGACCATTTGAGTACCAAAGAGCTTAGTCACTAACCTTCAAGGACCCAAGCAACATTGGGTACCTAAAAAGAATTGATCTCTTTTTGTAGGTCAATTACAAAGCCGGAGGAAGGCATTGGGTGCTTGATAGTGGATGCACACAACATATGACCGGTGACTCTAGTATGTTTGGCTCTCTTAACACAAGTGCAAATAGTGGCTATGATGCAATTACATTTGGTGATAACAAGAAAGGAAAAGTGAAAGGACTTGGTAAGATTGCAATATCTAATGACATGTCCATCTCCAATGTGTTGCTAGTTGAAAGTTTGAACTTCAATTTGCTCTCGGTTGCACAACTTTGTGATCTCGGTTTCAAGTGCATATTTGGAGTTGATGATGTGGAAATTGTTAATGTTGATGGCTCAAATTTGATATTCAAAGGGTTTAGATATGACAACCTATATCTTGTTGATTTCAATGCTAGTGAAACTCAATTATCAACTTGTTTGATCACTAAATCAAGTTTGGGTTGGTTATGGTATAGAAGACTTGGTCATATTGGAATGAAACAATTGAACAAACTAGTGAAGCATGATCTAGTTAGAGGCTTGAAAGATGTCACTTTTGAGAAAGATAAGCTTTGTAGTTCATGTCAAGCCAGCAAACAAGTTGGAAATACACATCTTAAGAAGAGCATGATGAGTACTAGTAAAGCTTTTGAGCTCTTGCATATGCACTTGTTTGGACCAACCACATATACTAGCATTGGTGGGAACAAGTATGGATTTGTGATTGTGGATGATTACACTAGATACACATGGGTGTTCTTTCTAGTTGACAAGAGTGAGGTGTATGATCTATTCAAGTTTTTTGTCAAGAGAAGCCAAAATGAGTTTGAAACAACCATCAAGAAAGTTAGAAGTGACAATGGTAGTGAATTCAAAAACACCAAGATTGATGAGTTGTGTGATGAGTATGGCATTGGACATCAATTCTCACTCAAGTATACACCACAATCAAATGGCATTGTTGAAAGAAAGAATAGAACCTTGATTGATATGGCAAGATCAATGCGAAGTGAATACAATGTTAGTCATTTCTTTTGGGCCGAAGCAATCAACACCGCATGCTACTACATCAACCGCTTATATTGCCATGGTATGCTTGCAAAGACTCCATATGAGCTATTGAATGGTAGAAAGCCCAACATTGCATATTTTTGGGTTTTTTTGTTGCAAATGCTATATTCTCAAGAAAGGCACAAGATTGAGCAAGTTTGAAAAGAAATGTGATGAAGGTTTCTTACTTGGCTATTCAACCACAAGCAAGGCATATAGAGTTTGGAATTTGGCTAGTGGTACTCTTGAGGAGGTGCATGATGTTGAATTTGATGAAACCCAAGGCTCACAAGATGAAGTTGAAAATCTTAGTGATGTGAGAGGCAATGACTTGGCAAATGCAATGAAAGATATGGATATTAGTGATATTAGGCCGAGGCAAGTCAATGATAATGAAGATGATGGTGCAATTCATACAAGTATGCAAGTTGATGATGAAACATGTGCAAGTGACTCACAAGATCAATTTCAAGTGCAAGATCAACAAACTAGTTCATCTCAATCCAATGATCAAGTTCCTATTCTCCAACCGGTATCTATTGTAAGGGATCATCCTTTGGATCAAATCATTGGTGGTATTCAAAGTGGAGTTCAAACTAGAGTAAGGCTAGCTCAAATTTGTGAGCATTTCTCATTTGTGTCATCTATTGAGCCAATCAAGATTGAGGAAGCATTGAAAGATATTGATTGGGTCAATGCCATGCATGAAGAGCTCAACAATTTCACAAGAAATCAAGTTTGGGAGCTAATGGAAAGACCAAAGAAACACAATGTGATAGGAACCAAATGGGTCTTTAGAAACAAGCAAGATCAAGATGGCATAGTAATAAGGAACAAGGCTAGATTGGTTGCACAAGGTTATACTCAAGTAAAAGGTTTTTATTTTGAAGAAACCTATGCACCGGTTGCTAGATTGGAGGCTATTAGAATCTTGTTAGCCTATGCTTGTGCCCACAACATAAAGTTATACCAAATGGATGTGAAGAGTGTATTTTTCAATGGATACATCAATGAGTTGGTATATGTGGAACAACCTCTCGGATTTGAAGATGTGAAGAAGCCCAACCATGTGTACAATCTAAGAAAGGCATTGTATGGTTTGAAGCAAGCACCTAGAGCATGGTATGAGAGATTGAGAGATTTCTTGCTCTCTAAAGGGTTCAAAATTGGAAAGGTTGATACAACTCTCTTCACTAAGAAGTTTGGCAATGATTTGTTTGTGTTGCAAATATATGTGGATGATATTATCTTTGGATCAACAAATCAAGATTTTTGTGAAGAATTTAGAAATATAATGGCAAGTGAGTTTAAAATGTCCATGATTGTTGAGCTTAGCTACTTCCTTGGTCTTCAAGTCAAGCAAATGAAGAATGGTACATTTGTAAGTCAAGGCAAGTACATAAGGGACATGGTGAAGAAATTTGAATTGGAACATGCAAAAGCCATGAATACTCCTATGGCAACTAATGGGCATTTGGACTTGGATGATAGTGGCAAAATGGTAGATCAAAAGCTATATAGATCAATGATAGGAAGTCTCCTTTATGTGACCGCATCTCGACCGGACGTCATGTTTAGTGTGTGCACGTGTGCAAGATTTCAAGCCTCACCAAGAGAAAGTCATTTGAAAGCCGCAGAGAGAATATTGAGGTATTTGAAGGGCACACAAAATGTTGGGTTGTGGTATCCTAAGGGGTCCAACTTTGAACTTATTGGATATTCGGACTCCGACTATGCCGGTTGTAAGGTGGATAGAAAAAGCACTAGTGGAACTTGTCAATTGCTTGGAAGGTCACTTGTATCATGGTCATCAAAGAAGCAAAATAGTGTTGCTCTCTCAACGGCCGAAGCGGAGTACATTAGTGCCGGAAGTTGTTGTGCACAATTACTTTGTATGAAGGCAACTTTAAGTGATTTTGGATTGAAATAGAAGAAAGTGCCTTTGCTATGTGATAATGAGAGTGCTATCAAGCTAACCAACAACCCCGTGCAACATTCAAGAACAAAGCACATTGACATAAGGCATCACTGCATTAGAGATCACCAAATTAAAGGGAACATTGCAATTGAAAGTGTTGGCACCGAAGATCAATTAGCGGATATCTTTACCAAGCCACTTGATGAGTAAAGATTTTGCAAGTTGAGAAATGAGCTAAACATACTCGACTACTTCAACATGAAGTGAAAAGCATCCTATATTATATGACATGCCTCTCCTTCGACTAAAGCAAGGTAAAATTGGTTGACATACCATTCATACTTTGATAAGGATTTGTCTAGTTCATGTAGACATGAAATGCATCTCATATGCTCACTCATGAAAAATTAAATGTTTTCATGTATATATGGTACCACTTTTGTTCTTTATGCTTGTATGATCAAGTGGTAGCATATGACATATTGATGGGCTTACAAAACTAGTGTTGAATCTAGACAATGAGCTTATGATGTGTAACTTAACATGGTCAAGATAACCCTACTAGTGAGGTGTGAAGAAGCTTGTCCTTGGATCAAACTTAGTTATATATTCTAGGCAAGTGATCTAGATTGAACCAATGTGAAAATAAACTAAACCCCATTCATTGACTTGATACTCCCATAATTTAAACCATTTTTGGTGATTGTTGACAAAGCGGGAGAAGAAAGTCACAAAGATAAGAATGGAAAGGGGTCAATTAAAAATTTAAAAGCACACAAGTAGGGGGAGCAAGCTCATGAATAAGTTGTTGCATTTGTATGTGCATTATCATATGAATTGTTGTATTGTCAAACTTCAATTCCTATACTTGCTTGATTGGTGTCATGCTTAGAAATAGGATTTGAATGGTAATTTGACAAACTAGCATGCATAGTACTTACTTAACATACAAAGTACCTCTCTTACTTAAATGTTGATCTCACGAGGTATTTTGAGTTTGTGATGCATTACTAGTAAACAATGGTGCTAAGGATGGTATATTTCCGCAACTCCGATGGTATCACGCTTCAAAGGTCCATTCTATATACCTTAGCATCATTTGATAGTGGTAGCTCACCCAAACTTTCAAATTCATGCATATGTGAAAAATTGAACCAAACACAAGGAATCACATATGTAGGGGGAGCTAATACTACCAAAGTGCAAACTTAATTTTTATTTCATATCTTTGTGAAGGTTGTCATCAATTACCAAAAAGGGGGAGATTGAAAGCCCATGTTTGGTTTTGGGTAATTGATGAAACCTAGTTTGCTAATAGTGTGCTCTAAGTGTTTCATGAGGACAATTAGCAAACAAGATGGAGCAAAGGACCGGGTCGGTGGAGGCCACAAGTGAAGGGCAATGACGGCGTCCATGAAAATGGTGTAAACCCATCAATAAAGGAGAAAGCCCTATTGACGGCATCCATGCAAATGGTATAAATCCATCAACAAAGATGTCCACAAGGTCAATCAAGAGATAAGAAGAAAGATTGATAAGAAACCGGAAGCTCAAGGCAAAGGTATAACTAATAGGAGCTCTTTTGCTTTTGGTGATCAAGACTCCATAGAGGGAGTGATCACATTTAGGATAGATAGCCGTACTATCAAGAGGGGCGAAATCGTTGATGAAATACGGTTATCAAGTGCCACTAGGTGTTCATGATCATTGCATTGCATATAGATGCTAGTGACACTAACAAACCCTTGGAAAACTCATTTGAAAAGCTAACACACATGCACATGAGGTGTACACTTGTTGGTGTTAGCACATTTGCAAAGGTGGTGAAGTTTAGAGTTGAGAAGTGCTCAATCTGAGCGTCGGACGCTGGCTTGGGTGGGCGTCGGACTATTGAGTTCAGTCCGACGGTGAACCCTAGCCTCTGTGCAGTTGAGTGCGAGCGTCGGACGCTGTCTGCAGTGACAGCGTCGGACGATCCTCGTGCGTCCGACGGTGTTTGGCCTGTGAGCGTCGGACGATGAGTTTGTGAGCGTCGAACTTTTTGTCCGAGCGTCCGACGGTGCAGATCGTGCGAGAGCTGACACGTTGCGAGCTCTGAGAGCGTCGGACTCTTGGGTTTAGTCCGACGGTTTTCAGGGCTCGGGGAGCTCTCTGGAAACGTCGGACCATGGCTTTGTTTGGTCCGACGCGCAATGAAGATTCAGTCCGACGGTGCTGTTGCAGTGGGCGTCGGACTGTGGGTGTTGGTCCGACGAACGTCCGTCCGACGGTTCGTTTAGCGCGGAAAGTTAGCCGTTGTGATCCAACGTTCGACTTCAAACGGCTAGTGACACGTGGCGTTCATCCGGGGCGTCGGACCATATGGTATAGTCCGACGGTCTGGCCGTCGGACAGTCCGACGCTACGCAGTGAGGTCCAAATGGCTATGTTTTTGAGTGGATCTTATAAATAGCGACTTGGCTGGTTTGGGGAGGATCTCTTGGCACTCCTGAACATCATAACATACTTGTGAGCCTTCCCAATCCATTCTCACTCATCCTACTTGATTGTGATCATCATTTGGTGAGTTTGGAGAGCATCAAGTGCATTGCATTGCTTGAGATCATGTAGAGGCACTTGGTGAGTGGATTTCGCAGCGGTTTCTCTTGTTACTCTTGGGGTTTGCTGACTCCTAGACGGCTTGGAGCGGCGAGGATCGTTGAGGGGAGTTGGTGATTGTCTCCGCCTCCGATCGGTGAAGTTGTGAGGGGTTCTTGAGCCTATTCCCGCGGGAGATCGCTAAAGGATACTCTAGTGGATTGCTCGTAGCTTGTGGATCCCCATCTTGTGTTGGTTGTGCGGCACACTTGAGAAGGGTTTGGCGTGTGATGCCAATTAGTGCGTGAACCTCCAAGTGGGTGTATCGCTACAACGAGGACTAGCTTGCCGGCAAGCAGGTGAACCTCGGTAAAAATCTTGTGTCATCTCTCTACCGAGGATTTCTATTGTATTGTGATTGATTATTCATTTGGTATTCTCTACTCTTCACCGGCGGTATAAAAATCACTCCCTACTCTTTACTTTCGTGTACTTACCTTTGTGTAGATTACTTTTGTGTTGTTGTTCACCTAGGAGTAGAGTAAAGTAGCAACATAGGTTTGTTGGTGTGTAACTAGAGGTCATAGCCTAGAACGGTTAGGTGCTTTGCTCTTTTTAGTAGGCTAGTGCTTAATTCGCTTCGCTTTTTAATTGTCTAACCACTATGTCTTAAGTGTTGTTTGTAGAAGTTTTTATAGGCTATTCATCCTCCTCTAGTCATTTAGGACCTTTTAGCCCTATGGTGGGGTCAGCCGACCCCACCTAGGTGGTCCTACCACCTTAGGTATGAGCAGAGATAATCTTTTTCAAGTTTTATTCATCTATTTGTTTTATTTTTTCAAAATAAATTATTGCCAAAATTAAACATGAAATGCAATGAAGAAAATTCAAAATTGAACTGCAAGAATTAAATATGGGGTAAATACTGATTTACCTTACCAGCAAGGGCTCCATGTTTTAGGTCCGTAGAGCAGGACCTCTCCAGTTCGGGTTCATTCTTCGGGTGCTTCGATCGATCCCGGAGATGGAGACCGTGATGATCGCACCTCTTTCTTCCGCCATTCCTTCTTGGTTGATGCTTGTGATTTGGCGGAGTCAGCCTTGTTTATCACCTCAGTCTTACTTACCAGTTCGGTCTTTTTAGACCTTGGCGGTTGATTCTTTCGGCGGGGTGCATATTGTGACTTGTTTCTCCACAGATTCTTCCTTGCCTGTTGCATCGATTTATAACCATTGAAAGGACATTTAATTCTCGACGTAGATGATGGCATTCACGGTGTGGAGGAACGGCTTTCCCAGGATGACAGGGACTTCGTCATCGGCCCCCATGTCAAGAATGATGAAGTCGGCGGGGATGTACTCATCTTGAACTTTGACAAGGATGTCCCTTGCCAATCTCTCGGGGAACCGGATTGATTGATCGGCCATCTGCAATTTGACAAAAGTGGGGTACAAGGGTCCCCCTAACAAGTTCTCGTACATTACCTTAGACATGATGTTCACTCCAAATCTAAGGTCGCAGAAGGCATTGTTGAAGGTGTGTGGCCCGATTTCGCAGGTGATGGTAGGATGGCCGGGGTCACTTTTCTTGGCCATGAATGGCGGATCAAGAAGACAACCCGGGTTTTGCCTAACCAGAGGCTTACCAAACCTCGTGGAAATTAACTTAACACCCTCAATTGGTTCCTCAAGTTTCTCTGGGATCTTACTTTGTTCGAATGATGGGACAGCTGCTGCTATTTGAGCTAATTGGGTTTCTAACATTTTATTAAAGCTCAATTGATTTTTCATAGCAGTGTTAAAGCTATCCATTTTCTCACTAAGATTTTTAAGAATCTTATCATTAGCCATTATTTTCTTGTTTTTGCTATCATTAATTTTAGATTGGCCTAAGACAAGATCTTTAAGAGAAGATTGATTACCATAAGAATTATTGAAATTATTACTGTAACCATTACCTTAATTTCCTTGGTAGACGGGGCCCGGGTTCCATCCTCCTTGTTGCTGGGGTCGATACCCATTGTTGTTGCTGTTGTTGATGAAGCTCACTTCCTCCTTTGTCTCGGGATAGTTGTTGCCCGAATGATCTTCTCCACCACATACCTCGCACCATAAATCAGCTTCGATTGCACGTGCGGTGGCAGTGGGTCTAATGGCCTCTTGTTCCTTCTTGGAACCTTCTTCAATCTTTTTCATCAAGAGGTCCATTTTTGCTGAGAGCATGTCCACCTCATGAACGATGTGCATACCCCTTTTCTTGGGCTGGAGGCGTTCCTCATTCCATCCTTGGTTGATAACCATTTTCTTAATGAGGTCCTTAGCATCCTTGACATTGTGTTACAGGAATGCTCCTCCGGCTGCAGCATCAAGGTGACTACGGGCTAATCCGGTCAGCCCATGGTAGAAACCTTGCATTAGGAGCCATTCTTCAATCCCATGATGAGGACAGGCACGAATGTACTCCTGGAGACGTTCCCATGCTTCGGGAATCGTCTCGTCCGCTTGTTGTTGGAAGCTTGAAATTTTGCCACGGAGAGCGCTTGTTTTTGCCTATTGGGAAGAACTTCTTGAGAAAAGTTTTGGCACATTTCTCCCAGGTGGTGACTTCACTCTTGTTGGCATAGAACCATTGCTTTGCCTTCCCAAGCAGTGAGAATGGGAACAGGCGAAGACGGATGGCGTCAGCCGAGACATTCTTGATGGTGAAAGTCCCACACACCTCCAGAAAGTGCTGGAGATGGGCATTGGCGTCTTCGTGTGGCTTTCCACAGAATGGATTAGCTTGCACCATGTTGATGAGTGCAGGCTTGAGCTTAAAGGTAGCATCTCCAAAGTTGAGCTGGGGTCCGGTGGCAATGTTGTCAGCGGGCGGCGCAGAGAACTCAGAGATGGTCTTTTGGGCCATAGCTTCCTTGATTGATAATGCGGAGCCTCTTTCCTCGAACGGATTCAGGTTTGAGATGAACCTTTGAGGTGGAACTTGACGGCGTCAAGTTCTTCTCAACAATTACTCGGGATCTTCAATATAATTCGATGGCAATTGAAAACCGCTCATACACTGTCTGGCTTCACGATAACGAGAAACACAAACAGGGGTAAGCCCCTAACACTAATCGATAACTAAAATGATAATAGACTCCGGATTCAACTTCTTTATTAATATTCCTAGACTGATGCTTTCCCCGGCAACGGCGCCAGAAATGCTTGTTGACACTTCTTAGCGCAACCACCAGAGACAGGGTGTTAGGCTGTCTCTGATAATGGCGCCAGAAGTGCCCTGAGGGTATTTGTTATGTTTATTGGATAATTCCGCAAGCGCACAGAATATACCGCTGTAGCACTTCACCCGGGAGTATTCCAAGGTATCGTTATTTATTTTTATCCTAAGATAAAGCGGTTGCTAGGAATAATTAATAAAAAGAGAGATCTTTAAGTCTATACCAACTTAGTACCAACTAGTGGTAGGGGGGTAAATCGATAGGTAGAGGAAAGGGTAATAACACCAACACACAACAAGTATTAAGATAACTAAAAGATAACTAGTAGAGTATAGGTAGGTGGGAGGACAACGAGTGAGTATAAGACTCCTATGACACTTACTTTACTCTTGTGACTTACCCTATCAAATAGATGACTTATACTAAGATAGTACCTTACTACCGGTGTGCAGGGGGTAGTGCGAGACAATAGAGGACAAAACCTCTACCCGAAGCGCCTACAGTCTTATGGGAGCCTACCTTTTAAGAACTTGCCTAAAACACGTGGAGGGATACTAAGACTAGACAGGGCTGTCACCATCTGCTAGCACCCACAAACAATCCGTGCGACAAGCGGTAATCAAAGGCAAGATCTAGTCTAAGCACCACGCTTACACTAAGTCTCACTATTCTAGCTGCGTACCAACAACTAGAACACACCCTATGACAGGCGATGAACTAACACACGTTGAGTTGGGACAAGATCACTATCAAGTATAAAACAACTATAGACGGAGACAAGACACAACAATACTATAAAGAATAGTAAAGACTAAGTACAAACTTAGTGAAATAAAGTAAAGATAATATATTGATAAAGATAAAGTCTTACAGAAGGAAAGGTACAAGAGCTATACCAGACTCTCCAGCAGACGATTCCGGAGACTCTGAGCGTAGCTCGACTCGACTCTAACTCCTACACTAGGCTAATACTACTACTAAAGAGTAGAACTCTAGCTTGCTTCTTGAATTGTATGGTGTATGGTGTGTCTTGAAGAGGAGTGGGCAACCTCTATTTATAGTGGAGAGTGGAGGGATGCCACGTCAGTGATCCGTGTGCTCCTCAACTCTCCACCCTTGGATCCACCGCCTTGTAACTGCCTCAAGATGGACGGCTTTGGCAATTTGAGCACATGGGAAGCATGCTTGGAGCCGGTGGAAGCCAACCGACCTGGCTGGGCACCAGGAGGGGTTCGGCCGACCCCCTATGACTGGTGGGCCTAGCCAGGGTCTTCTAGAAGGAGTCCCCACTTGTCACAGAGTGTGTAGGTGGCTAGGGGCCACACCCCATGGTTCGGCCGACCCCTATGATGGGTGGGATCAGGCCAGGCGTGGTCCCCACAGGTCATACACTCTTCCTATGTGTTGGTTCTGTCTTGATTGCTTCGTTTCATGCCTCAATCCGTGTGCCTTTGATCTCCACCGTTGAATGAAAGCACAGGTTGATCTGATGGATGAAATAACTTGGTTGGAGTGTCACACGGATCCTGCCATGTCACTAGAGCCAGGTGGGCCCCATGGGCAGTTCTGCCGACCCATGGGTGGGCCCACCCTTAGCTCTGATCTCTCCCATTTGATGTTGTATGCACTGTGTTGAAAGGTGGTGGCCTGGGGCAACATGACATGGTTCGGCCGAACCATGTAGTTAGCCCCTAGCTGCTCACTTTTGCACTGTTTTGATGTTTCCTGCAATCACAAGCTTAAGAGTACATGTGGAACTAGTTATTGATAAAATATGCTCATGATATGTTTATCTTCCCTTGAATCCGAGGCCTGTTGACGGTGTTTGAATATGGAATTTTAGGGTATATCCACCGTCAACAGTGCGCTGCAGTGCTCGCGGCCTCCTCCTCGTCCGCCACGGCCGCGACCCGGCAGCGCTCTGGCTGGCACCACCAGCTCGCCTCCACCCCGACCACGAACGTGTCCGTGCCTCTGGAGCTGTCGTCGTCACGCCGCCTCCCTACCCGCAGCCAGGCTGCTGAAGCACGGTGCCTCGCTGCCCCTTCGTTCCAGTCTCCTGCGCTGGAGCTGCCTTGACCCCGACGCCACCGAGCCGAGCCGCTACTTCCTGCTCAAGACCGGTGATGACCACATCAAGCATCGCGCCATGGCTGCTCCGTGCCACAACTGGACTCTTGCCACGCCACCTCGACGCGCCGTCAACCCTCCTCTGCGGCCAGTGATCGTGACCACGCCATCGGTGTTCACCGCCTCTACATCGCCCGGCACCTCAACTCAAACTCCCACAACTCTGACCATGCTTCGTCAACCTCCTCCGCGGCACAGTGCCGACCCCGTCACCAACCTCTGCTGCGCCCACCACAACGAGCGCGAGCAACAGCATCACTGGGCATGGACATCGGCAACCATCTCTTTTTCTGCTCATCACGCTGTGATGCAACAACCGGTAAGCATCCAGTGCCCAGAGACCCCCTTCTCCTTTCATCTTGTTGCCACCCAAAACCTAAGCCTGGCCTTCATGCCATGAAAACGTGCCAACTCACAGGAAAGGGACGATCCTTGCCTCGCTGCAGCCCTGATCCTCAATGACCTTCATCGCTGTGTGGGCATGCCGGCGACCATCGCCACGACCTCAGTGCCATCGTGGATGGGAACTGAAGCCGTGCTGTGTGGACAACCCCTTCTTCCTCCTTCGGCAAGCCTTGGATTGAACCCCACCATGAAGCCGTGCTGCCGGCAATGAGCCCAACCCGCGTCAAACGACCTACCATCTGCAAGCCCTCGGTGAGCTCACCAAAGACCAAACATTTCAAATCCCTGCTGCCGTCGAGATGCCGATGAACCTTCTGCCTTTACCTCCTACCCACTTGCTGACTGGCCCAAGGCCGATGATCCCTCCATTGTCCGGCCTTCGAGCCGTGTTTTCTACAGGGACCTCGTCGACTGTGTGGAGCTGACGTTAGTAGGCACGATGCACGCACACACACTCGCCGTGTCCTTTTGTGGCACTCATGCACATCGGACTAAACCCAGCCAACCGGATGACAGACCATGAACGCTTGGAACAACCATAACGGGCATCGCTGTCGCGTGCACCCGGGGCGCCGACGTCTCGACGGTGTTCCCGCGTGTTGTAGCTACTCAACCATGATGGGCGTCGCCGTCGCGTACACCTTGCCATTTGACATCGGCCTTCGTGCTGTGATTCCATGCCTTGTTGGTAACCCAGCCATGCTCCGCCGCCTCTTGGCCACTTGACGCCACTCCAGCCAGCCCCGGCCAGTCACAGCCCCCGCCCGACCAGTCGCGGCCAGCCAACAGTAGGCCACAGCTAGCCGCAGCCAGCCCACAGCAAGCCGCAGCTGGCCGAGAGGAACTGGAACATGTAGCAGCAAGCCTCGCCACTTTCCTTTGACACCGACCCTGTCCGGCCTTCGTGCCGTTGCCCCGTTGCCGGATCTTAAGGCCCCATAGATGATGCTGAACTGTTGGAGAGCCTAAAATAATAGATGACGTTGGACTGTTGGAAAGCCTAAATTATAGATGATGTTGGACTGTTGGAAAGCCCAATCGATAGACAATGTTAGACGGTTGGAAAGCCAAAGTGATATACGACACTGGACTATTGAAGAGCCCTTTCTCTTATTTTCTATACACATGTCCACCATGTTGTACCATATCCTTACGATATGTCTGTGCATGCATCTGTGGTATTCCATCCTTACACTCTCTTTGTACATGTATCTGTAATACAGGATCCATCCACCTTCGAGCTATGGAATTGTGCTACTCCACTGTCTTGTCGAGTTATTTTGTCTTTTGGGTCGAGTCATTGGTTCTTACTGTTGCTTGTTATGTTGTTTGTCTGTGTGCCGTGCCTTCGAGCTGGCTGTGGGGTCGTACTTCATTCGGATATTGCGATCGCGGGATTCATCTCGCCATGGCCGTAATGCCGAATGTAACTCTACCTTGCGTTATAGTTGACCGTGGAGCTATACCCTCGTTGCCACACTTTGACTTTTCGTGCCCGACCCTCGTATGCTCGTAACCGCGCGACCGCTGCATTCCTCTAATTCTTGCGGTGACAACCACATCGCTGTGGATCCGAGTAATGACTTAGTGCCAGTGCACCCAGGTCATGGTACTCTACGAGTGGTTTGTGTACTTGCGTTTGTTACATGTCGCTCTCTTCTGGCGCCCCGTCTATGCCGTGGCGTGTGTGTTGGAAGAAGTAGACCACCGCTTTATGATGTTTCTCGCTCTTCGTTCCCGTATTGCCTGCTCTATTCGATCCCGTCTTGTTCATGGCGATTGGATCAAAGACCGGACTAATTATTTTTAGTTAGAAAAGTTATGGTCTATATTAAGATCTCGGATCTATGCGAGTTGACTAGACCGACCGCTTAAAACCATCTTTATCTCCCATGATTTGAGCTGAAATTTTGAGGAGAGATTGAGTGCCTTGTGTGGGTGTGTATGAGAGATTGAAGATCCACCTTCTCCCTTCTTCTCCCTCTCAAAGCTTAGTGTGAATTTGTGAGAGAGGTTGAAAGACCTAGTGCGTGCATTTCGAGTTTGCATTTGGTGGCACTAGGAAATCTGTGTGATTGGGGATTTCTTGTTACTCTTGGAGGTTGACACCTCCTAGACGGCTTGGTGGTTGTGATCTCCATCGAAGCACGCAAGAAGATTGTGCGTGGCTCCGGAGAAGAGTTTGTAAGGGGTATTGTGCTCACCCCGTCAGAGAGCTAAAGAGCAATTCTAGTAGAGCGAGACGTGAAGAGCGACAAGTGGTCCGGCCGAGTCAAGTGCTAGAGCTTGTTGTAAGCACTCCATGTGGGAGAGTGTGACTTGCGGATCACCACTAGCAAGAGGACCGGCAGCAACTTTGGAGCTTGTCTTAACGGAGGACGTAGCTTGTGGCAACAAGTGAATCTTCGGAAAATAAATCACCGTGTCAACATCTTCCCATCCTTCGCGGTGGTTTGCTCCTTTTTACACAAGTAATTTATTTTGTGCATTACTTTACTTGTGTAGTTGTAGTTGCTTTTGTGAGTTCGATTAGCTTGTGTAGGTTGCCACTCATGTTCTTAGCTTGTGTAGCTTAGAACTAGTGTCTTGATTAGTTTGTATAGCTAATCAAGTTGTGCTCCTTGATTAGGATTGTGTATCCTTGTCATTGAGCACATAGTGAGCTTAGGTGCTTAGTGCGCTTTTTCTTGCTAGTTGGTAGGAGCTCCCCAGTACTTAAAGTACTAGTGCTTAGGTTTGTGTGACATTGCGCTAGAATGGTTTAGGTAAACTCAAGCTAGGCTTGCACCTTTGTTTTTGGTAGGATCTTTTATAAGGTGCTTAGAGTCTTAGTTAGAGGAGTGAATTGTCGCTAGAACCGATTAGGTTTTATTTCCTGCGATTAATTTTTGTTCGGACTATTCAACCCCCTCTAGTCCGCCATCTCGACCCTACTCGTGGTATCGGAGCTTGGTCTCTCATTTGTGGTCTTCACCAACCTGAGAGGATAGCGACTTATGGGCTAGATGTTGAGTGTCTACACATTTTTTATGGCACACACTTTGCACGTTGGAGAAATTGGATGGAATGCAATATTAAGATTATTTCTCCTTAAATATGGTGGATGGTAAATGTAGGCCTTTCTCATGCGGTTGATCCAAAGAACGCAACCAAAGCGCAAGAGAAATGCTTATATCTAGATCGCCAAATAATTAACATGTTTTATAGATCTTTGGATGATAGCATTTTTGGAGAGATCATGGAATTTGAGACTTCCCATGAGATTTGGGCATTTCTCAATGCAAAGTATGGCAAGCTCTCCGATGATGATGATCAAGCCAAAGAGTAAAAGCTTGGTGATCAAGAGCACCTTCACGACTCCGTGATTGTGGAGAGTTGCTCCTCCACTTGGTCAAATGATGGTGATGATGATGCTACCACAAGAGCACTTGACAAGGGAGTTGAGAAAGCCACAAGTGATGCAGTTGATGATGCTACCCCGAGCTCACTTGATGAAGGCTATGAGAGTGATGCATCAACAAGCTCGTCATCCTCATCACATAGCTACACGTCACTCGGTGGCGCCAAGGTATCAATTGGTAATGTGATTGTTGATTGTGATGACCCAAATTTTGAGCTTGTGTGCAAACTCTCAAATGCTTTAATAAATGAGATGAACAAAACAAAAAATTTGACTAATGAAAACTCATTTCTAAAGAACACATGTGAACAACAGAAGCATCTACTTTATGTCTGAGTTGTTCACATGAGGAGCTAAAATTGACTCATGAGGAGCTTTGTGTAGCTCATGAGAATTTAGTAAAAGACCATGATTTTCTCACTAAGGAGCTTTTAAATAAAAAATCTAAAACTAGTGAGAGCTCATCACTTGGGTCAAATGATCAATCATATGTTTCTAACCCTTGTGATGTAGGTATGAAGAGTGTATCCACTTCTTGTGATGATTTACTCTCTATGCCTTGTTCTTCAAAATTAGACTCTTGTTCTACTTTTATGTCTTGTGAGACTAACCTTTTGAAGGAGAATAATGAGCTCAAAAGTCAAGTGAAGAATTTGAGCAACACAATAGAGAGGTGGAACAACTCAAGTGCCGCCCTCAACCATATGTTGAAGAACACAAGAATGGTGGGCGACATGAGTGGTCTTGGCTTTATGACAAGCAAAGTCAATACACAAAGAAGCCAAGATACAAGTGGCATTCACTTCAACAAGAGCAAGATCAAAGGCAAAAGATGGGGCAAGAGAACATATGAGAGAGAGATGAAGAAGCTAGAGAAAGAACGGCTTGCTCATTTCATGTGCTTTGCATGCCATGAGATGGGCCACTTAGCTTCATCATGCCCCAACCAAGAGAAGCTCAAGTTGAAGAAGAAAGGCAAGAGGCTCACACGGTTACAAAGCCTATTCAAAAGGTTTTGTGAGGCCTCAAGTCAACACACCCCAAGATCAAGTCAAGACCAACCATGAAGCATGCCATGGTGACTTGAAGAAGAAGAAGAAGAAGAAGACAAGAAGGGGTAGTGGAAGAGGAAGGCATCCAACTCACATTCATGATGCCAAGTTGATGATGAGCAAGCATCAAGTGAAGAAAGATTTAGCTCACATCAAGTGCTTCGAGTGTGAAAAAGTGGGTCACTTTGCCTCAAAGTGTCCCAACAAGCTTGAGAAGAAGGTTCAAGCAACTCATGTGAGGCAAGGCAATGAGAAGCACAACATGAGCAAGAAAAAGAAGGCTTAAGCAAAGCAAAAATGCTACTCATGCCGGGAAAGGGACATATGGCTAATTCATGTCCCCTAGGTAACACTCATAAGCCCATTTCAATTAATGCAAATACTTTGCTTAGGAAGGATGACAATGGTACCTCATTGGTCTGTATTGCAAAACATCTCGCTATTCATACTAAGGCAATGCCTAAGTATGTTGCTCCTAACTTGAGAGGACCCAAACTAGTTTGGGTACCATCAAAAAATGGATTAATGTGTGTAGGTACCATGGCATTAGAGGCTTGATTCAAATGGAACTCATATTGATCATCATATTTTGAGTCATGTCATGAAACTTAGTGCATATCCAAACCAATGCCAAGTCAAATGAATGAATTCCAAGTGCCATAACATACAAGTGTAAAAGTTCAAGTTGTGGGTGATTTTTCGGTTAATTATTTGATGACTTGCAAAGAATTAATTTGAAGCTTGCAAATGGGTGATCATGAACCTTCATGGTATATATTTTGTTGATCAATTACATTTGAATGCATATGAGTTAACTGAATTGGATAAATATGCAATTGTTGCTTGCTATGAGGTGATTGCTTAGAACAATTGCTTAGTGATCAAGTTTGAGTAAATTTAGTTGGATATGATCATGAGATGACATTTAGTAAGTGAATTGAATGGATATATCTCTTGTGAGAATATTCATAGTATAGGGGAAGCAAGCACTGAGAAATTTAAAGAACTTGTTAGTAATAGGCTTTAAGCACCATTCTATACTAGTATGAAAGAGTACTTGAGCCACATATTATATTACATAGCTTTTCTTTTGAAGTATATTCTAGTCGATAATAGGTAGAGCTTGTTAGCTCTTTTCAATTCCATACACTCAAACCTACTGAAAGAGGGTAAATCCCAGTTTCTAATTTGGATGGAAGGGGTGTTAAAATCATTAGAAACTCTTTGAACTCACTGTCAACGACTGTTCGGTGATTCCTATGATGGAAGCCTTTTTCTAGGACTAGGTGATATAGCGGAAGCAAGCTGAAGAAGTGAATGAGCTGTGCTGCCTCTCAGTACCAATAGCAACAAGAGTAGATGATTCATAATAGCGATTGAAAAAAAAGAGAATCGCAAAGGAAGCAAACAAATGCTGTTAAACTGCTCCCAGGATATGGTGTTCCTGGATGAGCTCCGGTTCGAGGAGATGCTGCTGAAAGTTCACCTATTCTAGTTGGTGTACATGCCCGAAGGGAAGGACCAGATGTATCAGATATCACCGCATTCGTATCAAAGTTCTTTCTCATAGGTAAGACGTATGCTCTGCGTGAAAAAATATCAAGTTTTGAGCAACAATATGATGAATCTATCACTTAAGGTATGAGAACGTTTTCAAAACTATGTATAAAAAAAAAGGAAAAAAGTCTTTCTACTAATGAGCCATTTGTGATTGGGGCAGGAACCATTAAGATCAAATCAAAGTAGCACCTATACGAAATAAAGCAGCTGTAGCTATGTAGCAAGCTAAATTGAACAAGTCAAACATTCTTGTTTGGCGAGACTTATTTTGCCCGCGTCTGATTTGAATGGCTGATTTATTGTGAGAAAAAAAATTATTTGATAACTAAAAATAAATTCAAAGTAGCTCAAGCAAATCCGAAGATAAAATTGCTAGTAATGTATTTTATTTAATTTATTTAATAACAAAGCGACAAAATTTCTTCCGATCCGAACTATTTTTCATCTGGCCTGTTCGTTCGTTACACTGACCCAATGGTTCAGTCCCAATTTCTGCCCCCCTGTTCGCTCGCGTTGACATTCTCCAGCGAACAGAGCCTTAGTCTCTTCCTCTCCCTGAATAGCCGACGCATCCTTGTTCGGTATCTGCGTAGCAAGATGCGGCCGCTACAACTGTGTAGCAAGAAGAACTGAACAAGTGAAACATTCCTATTTGACATTACTTATTTTATCTGCGCTTGATTTTTACAGCTAATTTGTTGTAAGGAAAAAAATATTGTTTCATGTCTTAAAATAAGCTCAAAGTAGTTCAAGCTAACACATAAATATTTTCAATTGCAACGGGCGGGTAAATTTACCAGTAATAAAAAAAAATCGGGGTGGGAGAAGACGGTCCTGTGTCACCCGTGTCGTCGGATCCGGTCCATCCGACGTCCCAAAAGGTACCCAAAGAAAAATGAAAGCACACGTCTCTGTCCCCTCGCCCTCCTGACCTCCTCCTTCTTCCTCCGCCCTCTCTTCCCTTCCCTCTCCGCCCGGGGGACGACCCAATACCATACCAACAGTCCCGATCCCTATCCTCCACCCACACCACACCCAGAGGTAAGGGATGCCGGGCAAGGATGGTGGTGGCGGCGGCAGCGGCAAGGGGCGCCTCTTCACGGTGGGCCTTGTGACGGCGTGGTACTCGTCCAACATCGGGGTTCTGCTGCTCAACAAGTACCTGCTCAGCAACTATGGCTTCAAGTACCCCATCTTCCTCACCATGTGCCACATGTCCGCCTGCTCCCTCTTCTCCTACGCCGCCATCGCCTGGCTGCGCATCGTCCCCATGCAGCTCCCGCGCTCCCGCCTCCAGCTCGCCAAGATCGCCGCGCTCAGCCTCGTCTTCTGCGCCTCCGTCGTCTCGGGCAACATATCCCTCCGCTACCTCCCCGTGTCCTTCAACCAGGCTGTCGGCGCCACCACCCCCTTCTTCACCGCCGTTTTCGCCTACCTCATGACCGTCAAGCGCGAGTCCTTCCTCACCTACCTCGCGCTCGTGCCCGTCGTCACCGGTGTCATCATCGCCAGCGGCGTAAGTTCCCTGCTGCTATCCATCCATACGGCCTTTTGCATCCCTTTGCGCGAGATCCCCAATTCCCGGCACACGGATCTGATCTCGCCGCGCGCGGATCTCATTATTCAGTCAGCATGTTAGCATTCCCAACTGGATTGGATTCGATTAGTAGTTCTGGTATATTCACAACACCAGGATCCTCTTAGTTTTTTTGTTTTTGTTTTCAATCAGTTCAATTCAATAATAATACATGCAAAATAAATTGATGATCTAACAAAAACAAAATTCTTCACCTTTGATGATCGGATCACCTCTAACTAAGGGTGAAGTCCTTGGTCTTCTGTAATATAACTATAAATAAATTGATTCTCTTGATGATTTACCAAGTATTCCTATTCAAATTCTTGCAGGGAGAGCCCAGCTTTAATCTGTTTGGGTTCATCATGTGCGTTGGAGCAACTGCTGCGAGGGCACTCAAGACGGTCTTGCAAGGGATTCTTATGTCTTCTGATGGGTAATTCATTCCATTCACCACCTGTTACGCCAGGCCTTGGCGCTGGCCTTGCTTGCCGCTTCAAGACCTGTGAGTTGTATTGATCGCTCCCTTTGGTTCCGTTCCGTTTGTCATGTGGACTCGCAGGGAGAAGATTAATTCCATGAACCTGCTCATGTACATGGCGCCAATCGCTGTTCTTCTCTTGGTCCCTGCAACTATCTTCATGGAGGATAATGTTGTTGTCATTACGATACAACTGGCCAAGAAGGACATCAACATAATTTGGTACCTGCTCTTCAACTCTTCATTGGCCTACTTCGTGAATCTGACAAACTTCCTGGTGACAAAGCATACGAGTGCATTAACCCTACAGGTATGCCATGCTTCCTGCCCCGCACTGGATTCCCTAGTCAGTTAGGAAACACATGACACGTTGATGACCTGACTGGCGCTTGGCTGCAGGTCCTGGGCAACGCAAAAGGAGCCGTTGCAGTTGTGATCTCCATCTTGATATTCAGGAACCCGGTGTCTATAACTGGGATGCTGGGCTACACGCTGACTGTCATAGGGGTGCTTCTTTACAGTGAAGCTAAGAAGCGAACAAAGCAATGAAATCGGCACCAGTTAGGACGAAGCAAAGCCTCAGTCTTACTTGGATATATAGCAGCTAGTATAGTTCTGTGAGCACATACAACGGCTAGCACTGCCAATAATTACTTGTATTATTTTTTTTCCTTTTTCACTTCGTCAAAACGCCTTCCCGCACCAATTGTATGGTGTGATCCACAGAAAAGGAAAGAAACCATAGTGATTGATTCTTTACGTGTTGTGACTAGTGAAGATACCTTGTCCATTCCTATTAATTAATTGGTTCCTTTGTTGACAACATTCTTTACGTTGGTGTTCATTGTTTGGATGGACAAAATATAATAAGCTGATAAAAACATCAGCGTTGACATATTTGCTTTGTACAATCACCTTGTCGTTGAGATAAACGGACGCCTACCGACATCGCAAACGCATTACACATCGAGGATAGGACAGAGATGCATTGGTTGGTGTTCACATATCATTGTTGTGATCCATCTTCTATTTGAAAAACTGTAATAGCACTACATATCTTCTTAGCAAAATCTGAATACTGCATTTTGTAACGCACAGCACAGTACAGGAGTATGCACTTCCTTACGTATCAGATATGCCCATGGACAACAACACGGCTTCAGCTCACCCATCATCCTATATAGGAGTTGAAGTGAACTAGGAGGAGCTAAAAAGAGAAGGCATACGCTGAAAAAACAACATAATATAGAGATCCACAGCTGTGCAATTACTAGGTAATACAAAAAAGATAAGTTGCTAATATAAAGGGAAGCGCATCACGCTACATAATCTACTCTGCCATTTAACGATTTAACATAAACTAACTGGATACCAAGTACACAACCAGTCATCTGGATCCATGAAACCACAGACAGCCTAAATTTGCTCACTCAACTCAGTGACTAATGTGACCTGGTCAGTGAGCCATCCTAACTCTAAGTCAGTGACACCAACTTATGCTCCGTTGCTCCAAACTTCAAGGTGCATTTCCTGAATTCACCATATGAAAATTTGATAAGCAAGTAAATACGGAACTTTACTTGGGAACAATCAAAGAATGTGTACCGATTATAGCAGCTGGGCCATCTGCAGGTTTTGCATTCGATGAAGGATCTGTAGGAGCCCCATTTTTCACATGCGATGGGGCTCCTTGAGGTGGCTCCTCCTGCTTCATCTTCTTATTGGCGCTCCTGTTAGCGTTCTGAGAGGGCCGCTTCCTCTTGCGACCTTCATAGTCACTATCTCCGTCATCGAAATCACTGATGATGATATCACACCAATACGAATCTTCAGCCTTTCTAGCCGAGTACAAGCTCCCAGCAGACTTCCTCCGGCCCCTCTGACCATCTGCAGTCATGAACTGATCCTTATCATCGACGTCTTCTGACTTTGTAGCTGGGCCCAAGCTTCCGACGGATTTTTTCCTGCCCTTCTTACAACCAAAAGTCTCAAGCAGCTCTTTATCTTCATATACGCTAGGCGCCTCAGAGTCCTTGTGCTTTGAGAAGAAGCTAACAATCACAGGAGCAAAGTCATAATTGCCATTTACAGGATCAGCGGCGACGGACAAAAGCTGCAGCAACATCTCAGCGGCTGATGGATACTCCAGTTTGTCTTGAATGGCGCCGTCGTCCTTGAGCAGTGGTGCGTCCCTGCAGGCATCTGTTTTCCTGGGCCTCCCTCGAGGCCTGCCACGAGTCGTGCCGCCGCCGCCACCCCTGCCCCTGGATCCTCTCCTGCGGTGGAAATCCACATCGGAATCGGAGTCAGTGGCACCCCTCTTCCTGGGGTCCCAGTCCTCATCGGAGTCGTCATCCTTGGCTAGTTCCTCCTCCCTCTTCCTGCCCCTCCTGGAAGCGGGGGCATCCGTGGCAGGTTTAGGATTGGGCAGCGGGAGCGGGATGTGTGGGAGTAGACCGAGCTCCAAGGTGTACTGAGGTGGGTCCGGCAGAGCCCTGAAGGCGTCGAAGGCTCTGAGATGCGCCTTGGCGACGGCGGCCTGCACCCTGTTGGTGAAGCCCGTGCGATCCGCGGCGAGATCGTGGAGCGAGGCTAGGAAATCGGCGGGGGCAAAGGGGCGAGAGGCGCTGGCGACGGCGGCCTCGACGCGGCGTGAGAACTCGTCGAGGGAGGCCTCGACGGCGGCGTCGAAATCCTCTCCGCCGTCGTCGTAGAGCTCGGCGACGGGGAAGTAGGGCTCGTAGGGCTTGAGCTCGGCGGCGTCGCACCAGGCGAAGGCCTTGTCGCCGAAGTAGGAGACGAGGAGCTGGGCCTCGTGGCCGGTGCCGTTCCCTCCGGCGGAGTAGATGAGGCCCGGCCAGGCGGCGTGGTTGAGCTTCTTTCCCCAGACCATGTCGCCCGGAGCGAAGCCGCCGACCATTGGGGCGTCGGGATCCGGAGGGCGCGGGTGAGCGGGAGGCGGAGGGTTCTTGCGGGGGCGGCCGCGGCCGCGCTTGGGTGGCGCCAGGGTTTGGGAGGCGGAGGCGGAGGCGGATCCGGCGGTGTTGTTGAGATCGATGCGGGAGGACATGGTGGCGATGGTAGGGTTAGGGTTTGGCAACGGGGTTGGCGTTGGGGATCGAATCGATTCGAATGGAATGGGGGTGGGGATCGAAGCAAAGGGAAGGGTCGGGAAGGGGACGGGACGGATTGCCCTGCTGCTGCTGCCGGCGCCTGCTTTCTGCTCTGATGCGCCCCTCCCCCCTCCCACGCTCCATTCCACTCCAGTCTCTCTCCCCTCCCTGCCTCCCTCATTTGTTGGTCTTGTCTCTCCCCTGTCCCCACCCATCAGAAAATAGCTTGTTCTTTTCAGCAATCAGCCACTTATTTTCAGCCATATAACAGTATTTTTCTCTCACAACAAATCAGCACCAACTCAAATCAGCGCTTATTTTTATCCCAAACGAACAGGCTTAAAGTCTCGGGCCCTGTTTGGGAACCGGCCCATCCATTGTTTTTTCAAAGAGTAACCGGTCCCTAGACTTATCCAACTATGTCATTTCATTCCGGTCCCTAAACTCGTAATTCGAACGTTTAAGTCCTCAAACTTGTTCAGTTGTATCATCTCAGTCCTTAAACTTAGAAATCGTCCATTTTGATCATCAAACTTGTTCAGCTCTATCATCTCGATCCCTAAACTTGGTTTTAAATCTCATCTATGGTCATCTAAAAACTCTATATAAAAAAATAATTCATAATTTTCCATACGAACTCAAATGGAGACAAATTTTATGTCAAAATTGTAGCCCTCGGCGTGATCTACAACTTTTTTAGTTGAATAGGTTTTTATGTGAAGTCGTTTAGTGTCCCAAATTTCAATTTTAAATTTTGAATTTCAAAATATATAAACTTAAAACAATATTTTGGGACCCTAAACAGTTTTAATTCAAAAACTTTTCAACTACAAGGTTGTAGATCACGTCGAGAGCTACAATTTTGATATAAAATTTTTCTTTATTCCAATTCATATGAAGACGTTATGAATTATTTTTTACATATAGTTTTTAGATCATCCTGTTTTGACCTAGATGACACTCAAAATCAAGTTTAGGGACTGGAATGACGCAATTGAATAAGTTTGACAATATAAACGTGTGATTTTCAAGTTTAGGGACCGAGATGACATAGCCAAACAAGTTTAGGGACTTTGATGACACGGCCAAACAAGTTTGAAGACCTAAACAGTGGATTTGTGAGTTTAGGGACCGAGATGACACAATCCAACAAGTTTTGGGACCGCTGATGAACTTTACTCTTTTTTTTAATTACAAAAACTACCTCCTCGACGATTTCAGGGCCTCTTCAGCTCGCTGCCTCGTCCTTTCTCTCTTTTATCCTAGGTGACATTGCAATTCCCTCCTGAACCCTAGGAATCCTTTGATGGGAAGGGCGGGTCGTCGGCCATGTCAATCCTTATTGCCCATCAAAACTGCTTGCGAGAGGATAACCACTAAGGCTAACTCCAACAAGGAGATGCAAATCTAAAATGGGTCTCTGATGGTACTGTTTTAGTCTCCAACAGACTACCCATATAGGAGACCTATTTGGGGTGCCAGGAGAGGTATAACCCAAATATGGGTACTCTCTCTCCTAGAAACCCATTTCCTGATAGGATTCTCTTTTGGGTGTTGTTGTTGGAAAAGACTCAAAATGGGCATTGAATCCATTTACTATAGTGCAACCTAAACGTGAAATGGACCTTGTATTTTAGGTATTATTGTTGGAGATAGTCTAAGGTAAGGTATCCTACAACTCATGGTAACTCTAGAGTGGGGGTGGGAGTTGTCATGACAGATACGATGGAGAAGTCATGCAGAGATACTCGATCCTAGAGCACAGGGGGGCAAGTCCATGGAGGCCCTCACCGTGGGGGAGTTTGAGGCAGCATTCATTGCGTCCGACTGATTTAAATTCTGGAGATCATGGAAATGCTCCACAATCTGGTGGGGGATGCTACTGGTGGTTCTACGAATCCTCAGGGCATCATGGATGAGATTTGGCCAGAACCGAGTCAAGCAAGTCAAATTGAAAAGAAGGGTATCACACATTGATTAACCTTGGCTCTAGGGGAATTGTAAGCCCGAGATGATTATTGGGCTAAACAACAGGTGATCGATTGGTGTGTGTCAATGTGAATGGGAAAGGATTCCTTATTTTAGAACTCTTAGAGGTTTAAGGCAAGGAGACTGTTTACACCAAAATTTGGACCGGGAGCAAAGAGCCGATGTCAGGGGTGGACAGCCGATTTCGGGAGCAGAGGCGGAAACAGAGATAGCCGATCGAGTCCTGGATCGGGTGTTGGGCTAAAAAAAAGAAGGCGCGGTCAAAGACGGAGTCGATTGATAAATGACGTCAGCGTGGATCTTTGGCGCCGGAAAGCGATCACGATCGGAGTCCGTTCAGGAAAAAGAGATTGGATTCTAAGTTACCTTTAAAATAGGAGAGTTTGTTAGTTTCCATATTTGTTTTGAGTTGTAATTCGACTAGAACTCTATCTTGTCAGTCCAGAGTATAAAAATAAACCCCCGGCCATTGTAACAGACTACGTACACATCAATACAACACACTTTTCGGCTCCGGCCAAACCCTTAGGAGTAGGAGTAAAGTAGATCTTGGCGAGTTTCTTCGAACGGGCTGGGTGTCATCCGGTGGACGCAGGCATGCTTGTAAGTACCGCCATGCCTTGCTAAGCTTTGTTTCTTTAATGTCTGTTGGTATAAATTAACTGCACTCTACTTAAATAAGATTGTATTCAGATTATCCGCAAGCGCACAGATAAAATACTACTGTCACATTTCACCCGGAGGTTTTAAATATCGAATTCACAAGGAACAGTAGGTGATAATGACCAAGCCGATGAACTTAACCCTATAATTAGACTAGATAATATTGAGAAAGAGGAATAGCTAATGACTATCTAGTTCCAACAACCGGTAAACTTTGAATAATATCGTTCTAACTGGGCAGTGACATGAATAAGAGGCGAAATTAGAGTTCCCTCCTACTAGACACTTATACACCTATCGATCCTATCAACGGGAAGTGGACTACAGAGGATTCAACGCAGCTGTCACCTACGCGATCTACCACTATCCGGCCAATCAGGGGACATTCACAAGTAAACCTAGCCTAGGCACCATGCCTACACTACGAAATACCACTTCAATCAAGCAATTACCAAGATCAAAGTACTCAATATGAGTTGCAAACTTAAGAACGAATAAGAACAAATGCTTACTTGAATTAGAAGTTGAATACAAAAGTACCTCAGAACGCAGCTCCGGGCGAGGAAGCAAAATCCAGAAGAATACAGCTACGAAGAAGCACCAACAGGCCGGAACTCGTCCGAATCTCTACTCCTCTACTCTATCTCTCTACTTCTCTAGACAAGACTAGATCTAGAAGAACTAGTCTCTCCTAATTGCTACATCTAACCCTAACTGGAGATATTGAATTGAAGCTTAGGAATAGGGATGCCTTCAGGGGGGTCTGCCCCTTTATTTATAGCCCGGTGGGATGAACGTGCGCCGTAGGATCAAACCGACTTCAATAAAGGGCCAAGGTGACTCCTAAGAGGCGGCGGAAGAAGACTCCAGAAGCGGGGGCCGAAACCCTAGGGGGTGGGGCCGGCCGGCCCTACCTTGGCGCCGGTCGGCGCCCAAGTGTGGGCTTCCGGACCCATCTTCGTCGAGGTGCTTCCACACCCTTCCAGGGTCTTCGTGATGATGTTTCCTTGGCGGTTAAGTTTCGTATCTTTTATGCTCTTTAACCCTTCTTTTATGTTTTCTCGAATAACCCCTGGAAAATACAGAACATACAAAACTCGTGGAAACTGTCAGTTAAAACCCTAGACTAGTATGTTTTCATGTATCCTTTTGTGTCTAAAGTTCTAAGTGTCTAAAGTTCTAATAAAAGTTGACGTTATCCACCATCAACAACACCCCCAAGCTTACCTATTTGCCAGTCCCTTGGCAAACAAACTAAGCCTAATTTACCAAAGTATTTGGATCAGGAGTTGTTATGATGCTTTCATACTTTCCAAGTAAACATTCTTTCAAACAGAAATTCTCCTCCAGTTTAGATAAAGCTGCTCTAACTTTCAAACTTACCCATTTTACCTTTAACTATGGGTCTTTACAGCTTTCGCATAAATCTTGAGCAATCGAAAGATAGAACAATCAAGTCAAGCACTATATTTCAAATTCTTCACAGTACCAATATTCCGGAGTTTTGCAAGTTTTCAAAATAAAACTCAGATGTTTAATTGTATGACAATCTCAAGTCTCTTAATATATGTGATATTTATAGATCTCACTTAAGACATTAATGATGTTATTATGCCTTCCTACAACTAAGAATTATAGTGGGGCTTATAAGAGTGGCAATAACAAGGATGAGCATACTTGCAATTCATATATTGTAAAGTCAAACAATGGAGCCCTAGAGAGTCAAGTCATACAATCAAACCAAGATGTGCTTGTGTATGGAATATGGTTAATAGGTGTATGTATGGTAGGTAATCCTAATTTTACTTTTGCTCTTTGAAAATGATTCACTCTTCTTTTTGGAACTTAGAACTTTCGTAGGAAATATGAGCTATCTTTTATTCTCTTTTTCTTCTTTTCTTTTTCTCTCTTTTTTTTCATAGGGAGGCGAGCATCTAAGTACCCATTGTTTTAATTGCTGGGACACTTGTCCATCTTTTACTCCATTTTCTTTTTTTCTTTTTTTTCAATACTTTTGCATAGCCACATGCATCCTTTGAATATAAATAATTGGAGAGATAATGATAAGAACTTAGAACAATTAAACAGGTGCTGTCCTATAGGGTATATTTTTGGGTGTTTACTACCAGTGTAGGAGAAAAATATTTTTAAGGTGGATCTGGTTGGAAGTGGAAAATGATTGCACTTACTCCCAGAGTAGGAGTAATGCATATATGGGTGGAGTGTGTAAGTGATCTTGATTTTAAAAGCATGACAAGACTCTCATAAGGTATACAACAAAGGTTGACTAAACTCAATGCAAAGCAAGCAGCATAAATGTGCAAAGGTTTTACTATCTCTAAATGTATCACATATGGCTTTGGTAGGAATTTACACTTTGTCATACAAGAGCTCATCATGTAAGATTTTAAATTTAAAATAAATCTCCAGAACTTAGTAATGCTAGGAATAAGATAAATAGCAGCTCAACCTTCATGTATCATATCAATCAATCACCTAGACTTAACTCAAGCATATGTCTCCACAAGTTTCAGGTTCAGAGTAAATTCTTAAGTCAAAACAGTAGTATCCAAAACTCGGGAGAATTTAAGGTTGAAAACTAGGCACTTGAAAGGAATTACAGCAGAGCAACTATTCATCATCTCCAAGATAAAATTTTAATGTTCTCTAGTTTTTATTTGATTCTAACCTAGACTGACTATAAACACACTCTAAGACCACTTTAATAAATAGCTAAGTTTTTATTTGGTTTTCACGAAAAAAGTGATATGGTACAATAATAATAAGGTGGGAAACTTATACTTAGTTGTATTTTAAATGGAGGGTGCCCTCCCCCAAACTGGATGTTTGACAGGGTCTTTGATGTTGCAAATTGAGTGATCCTTCTGAGAGCAGGTGTATCGGCAGTGTAAGTGCGTCAGATTGACTAGCTCTTTAATCTTGTATTTTCCTGTGAAACTCAATTGCCATCAAAAATACCAAATCTCATGGAGAGGGATTAGGTTTAGTACCACTCTATGGTAAGTGATTGATTTTATATTTCCAGCAGAAGTTTAAACTTCTTTACCCAATTAGGAAACTTCTCTAAGAGTGTGGACCTTCATGTGCCCAAATATTTTTTTGTTTTTTCTAAAAAGTGTGGACCTTCATGTGCCCACATATTTTTGGTATTTTTAGATATTCTTATGATACTATTGTGAACCTTCATGTTTTCACATATTTTTGGTATTTTATGACTTTATAAAAGGGACTAAATAATCGCATAGGTATAGTTACCTGATAACTAGGGGATGCTCCTTCGCCAAGCTTGGTGTTTGCAATGCTTAGCGTTGATGATCTTCAGAGTATGCTTACCAGCAGCAGTCCTAGTGGGCTACACTGATGGACTCACTCCTCAGTCATAGTGTCATCCTGCATAATTATACCCCAACAAGAAAACCAAACCTCGAGGCTCGAATGTGATAAGGGGTTAGCGGACAGCCAACAAATAATTGATTATTCTTTTGAGTTATTTTCAATTGACAGATTCTAGCAGGATTCTTTTTAGGATTTTCTGATTTTCTTACGCAGAAAAGTAAATATGTATGCATGATATATATTTTATTTTTATACCACCACGGAGAATATTTATTCTCATGGGGCTTAGGATTTTCATAATGCAAGAAAGTAAATACAGATGCTATTATCATTTTTTATGCCACCACAGTAAATACTCCTACAGGGTTACCATAAGTTTATTCACGTGGGGCTTTAATATTTTGTGATGCAGTGAATAAGACAATAAAGATTTTTATTTTTCTTTTGATATGCATAAAAATGAATATGCTAAAGTGAAATTACTAATGTAGATAGAAATATTAATTAATTAGATAACTACCATATCACCTTATGGCAAAGGTGCGGGATTTAAAGTCTACCGTTAGGACTTTTTCTTCCACTCTTGTGTATCTCTCCGTCTTAGAGATGGAGGTCTTCATGGTTGCACCCTGGTGATGGTGATGTCACTTTTGTCCTTTGTTTAGCCAGCAGGTTGGAGTAGAGCATTAATAGTTGAAGCTGGCAGCATCTTGCTCAGCGTGCATGTTCACAGAACTTTCACTTGTAGAATTTTGGGAATCAATAAACTTTGGTCGAAGTGTTGTCCTATTTGCAAAACCAAGGTAGAGACCAAGTGCATAGGTTCTGCTGGTGGAAAAATACCAACAGAACCAAATCTATTTCTTTATTTATTCTTCTCTAACCTTAGGCACATTGAACAAGACGAAATTGGTGTTGCATAATTTGTTTACTTATGACATGAGTGATAAGATCAGAAAATTAAGCATTTATGTTGCATTTAAGTTCATATGGCAGAAAAGATTTAAATTGTTTAACTAATGAAAGGGTTGTCCATCTCTGCATAATATATAAATTTTCACATGAGTATGACTATTATCTTCCAAAGATAGAATACAATGTTTTAGCATATTTGGTTAAGATTAAGATCAAAAGAATGACGCCATGAACAATCTTAAAGGATAAAACATGTTGAGTTAATTAGGTTAATCAATTAAAGTTGTAACTCTAACATGTTTGTATCTTCATTTATGTGCATACCAAGATCAAGAGAAAAATAGTGACCGCTTACCTTAAGATATTACCTTCATTATTAGAACGTGATGGCACTAAGTAATGAAGGGTAGATGACTGGCGGTCCTTTCCTTCTCTTGCATCTTGAGTTGTTCATGAGCATCTTGTCTCCTTTGTTGCTTATCCTCTTTGCCATCTTTTGCTTCTTTGATCTTATGACACATTGTTAGTCCATTCATTATTATACCTGCAACAGATTAGTGGAAAACACATACCCGAAGAAATGTACAATTTTGAAACATAGATTGTTTGTCCAGAATTTTATCATGTTCTATCTATGCTATTAAGAAGATATGATTGATATTATGTTAGCATAGATTATGTTCTATACAGGCATGGCTTGAGGTAAAGTAACTTGCAGCAGAAGATGAAGTGAATGAATCATTAATACTCATAGTTCTTCCATTCATGATGAATGAGCTGCGTCTTCCTCTGCAAAGTTATTGAAGTTCAGCATGTGCCCTGTCTTATCTCCGTTTTGAAGTTTATCTCATGACTTATCCAGATTAATTGTGAAAGTTTCCTGCAGGGGTTAGTCCAACAAAATATCCAATGTCTACTACAGTAATTTCTAGTTCAATAACCAAACCAAACTCCATGTTTAATTTTAGTTAAGGAAGGCTATTTAACCTAAGCACCACGCTCAATTTAAATGCCTATAGAAGTAGGATCAGTACCTCTAAACCAAAACTCACTATGGCAGACAAAGGTGAAATGAAAGCACTTATAGAGATTTATTCATTTAGAGACGAAAAAGGCGAACAATCGAACATGGATTAGAAAGGTAGTGACAACCAATATTAGCAACCTAAAATTTTCTAATTGAGCCCATTCCCCCAAGCTGGAATTTTGCAAAGCAAACTTAAGCTTGGATGGACATAATTCAATATTGCATGATGATTGGTTGGACATACCTGATGATGTCATCCTTCTGCTTCAAGCCTGTAATGGTTAGTGACAAAAATACCCAAGGAAATATTTTTATAATTTTAATTCTATGCTCAATTCACAAGGGCATTATGGTAAAATTAAAGGTGCAAGCACAGTTCATTTTTCAAGAGTGGTTATTTTAGGACACAAAGTCGTTCTTAGGAAACCTGCTAATTATTGTACTCTGAGTTCATGGGGTGGTTTCCTCTAGAACACCAGCCTTTGTGCACATATCTCAAGATTACCACGGGATCTACAATATTTATGATAAACATATGCATCTGTAACCACCCTTTCGAAAAATTTATGAACAGGTAGAATGAGCGGGTTGAAGATCTCGTGTGTGATAATGTTAGAGAGACCAATTGATCCAGGAGATTTCTCATATGAGCATGGATCCGATGAGGTGTTAATGAAGTAATTCCCATGCTCATCGATATGATCTCCCTTTTCAAACTCCAAGGGTGTTTCTTCATGGATGTCTATAGGGAACAAGTTTGTTTTTATTATTTCATGTCTATGACACTCATTGGATGCTTTATTTTCTTGGATTTCCTATGGATTGGTGTCTCTATGTTTGGTCTCGTCTAAGGCTTTCTCTAAACTTGGATTAGTTATGTTTACTAAAGAAATTGATTTAAGCTCACTATTTGAATCTAGACCAAGTTTAGATGCTAGTACTAAGGCTTCGTCCCCTTCCATCCATTCTTCGACAATAGCGCATGTGTTTCTAGTATGTTCTATGCATTCCTGCCATTGTCGTAGCTCTTCTTGGTCATTCCAATAATTTTCATGACTCCTATTCTTGGGATGTTTTAAAGGGATCCTATGGTCATTATGAGACTTAGGAGAGAGAGCATAAGAAGGATCATCGGGGTCAAGGATGGATTTAGATATGGGTTCAGATGAGACATTTAATGTGAACATAGAAGGGGAGAAGATAGAGTTGATTCTAAATGGCTTGGCTCTCCTTCTATGGTATTATTAGACATGCCATCCTTGCATTCTTCCCAATGTCTTTCAGGAGGGAAAGGAAGTTGACGACACTTTTTTTAAGATGCTCTTCTAAGAAGATCTGATTAATATTGATTTACGAGCATCTTAGCTAATTGGAAGTCTAAATCATCAAAGTCGGGTTTCGATGGTTTAGGATTGACAGCTAAATCTTGAGATTGGAGTGGTTGTGTTTTACCTACCAAAACTTCTTCTGCTTGTTCGGGTATGATTCCTTCTCTTCCTCGGGGAGCTCGGAATTAGCTAGAGCAACCTTGTCAATCATTGATCTTGTTTTACTTATAGGCAAATAAGGAAAGGCTCCTCCACAGGATAAATTAAGGGATTTCCTAAAATTTTTGGTAAGACCCAAATAAAAATGTTGAATAAGCATAGGGTCTGGAAAACCAAGGTCAGGGCCAGATGTAACAAGTTCATTAAAACGATCCCATGATGTACTAAGAAAGTCTTGTTCTAGTTGCCTAAAAGTTAGAACCTCTTTTCGAAGGTTAACTACTCTATAGATGGGAAAGAAATATAAACAAAATTCAGAGCATAAAATGTCCCAATCCCCTTGCATACTTCCTACGGCTCGATTATACCAATGTTTAGCTCTTCCGGTCAAAGAGAACGGAAAAAGCTTCCACCTTAAAGTTTTATCAGACATGCCAGCAATGTGCAAGCATGCACATGTCTGCTCGAATTCTTGTAGGTGTAAGTATGAGTTTTCATTACCTTCTCCCGAGAAGGGTTTATCCCGAATCATATTAATTAGACATGGGCGCAACTCATAGCCAGGTGTTATGATAGGCTCTACAGATTTTGGTAGCCCGAAGCTTTTGCGCATGCCAAATAAATAGATAGGCGTGGAATTTAAAGCATCCATAAGGATGAACATAAAATGAAGAAAAGGTAGGGATAAAAATAGAAAAGATAAAAGTATAATACAAGATTAAACTAAACTCAGTCAAAATCAGCAAACCGTTCCCCGGCAACGGCGCGCAGAAATGCTTGTTGGTATAAATTAACTGCACTCTACTTAAATAAGATTGTATTCAGATTATCCGCAAGCGCCCAAATAAAATACCGCTGTCACATTTCACCCGGAGGTTTTAAATATCAAATCCACAAGGAACAGCAGGTGATAATGACCAAGCCGATGAACTTAACCCTACAATTAGGATAGATAATATTGAGAAAGAGCAATAGCTAATTACTATCTAGTTCCAACAACTGGTAAACTTTGAATAATATCGTTCTAACTGGGCAGTGACATGAATAAGAGGCGAAATCAGAGTTCCCTCCTACCAGACACTTAAACACCTATCGATCCTATTAACGGAAAGTGGACTACAGAGGACTCAACGCAGCTGTCACCTATGCGATCTACCACTATCCGGCCAATCAGGGGACATTCACAAGTAAATCTAGCCTAGTCACCGCGCCTACACTACGAAATACTACTTCAATCAAACAATTACCAAGATCAAAGTACTCAATATGAGTTGCAAACTTAAGAACGAATAAGAACAAATGCTTATTTGAATTAGAAGTTGAATACAAAAGTACCTCAGAACGCAACTCTGGGCGAGGAAGCCGAATCCAGAAGAATACAACTACGAAGAAGCGCCAACAGGCCGGAACTCGTCTGAATCTCTACTCCTCTACTCTATCTCTCTACTTCTCTAGACAAGACTAGATCTAGAAGAACTAGTCTCTCCTAATTGCTACATCTAACCCTAACTGGAGATATTGAATTGAAGCTTAGGAACAGGGATGCCTTCAGGGGGGTCTGCCCCTTTATTTATAGTCCGGTGGGATGAACATGCGCCGTAGGATCAAACCGACTTCAACAAAGGGCCAAGATGACTCCTAAGAGGCAGCGGAAGAAGACTCTAGAAGCAGGGGCCGAAACCCTAGGGGGCCGGCTTGGTGCCGGTCGGCGCCCCAAGTGTGGGCTTCCGGGCCCATCTTCATCGAGGTGCTTCCACACCCTTCCAGGGTCTTCGTGATGATGTTTCCTTGGCGGTTAAGTTTCGTGTATTTTATGCTCTTTAACCCTTCTTTTATGCTTTTCTGGAATAGCCCCTGGAAAATACAGAACATGCAAAACTCATGGAAACTGTCATTTAAAATCCTAGACTAGTATGTTTTCATGTATGCTTTTGTGTCTAAAGTTCTAATAAAAGTTGACGTTATCCACCGTCAACAATGTCATCCGGTGGACATGAGATCATAGTAGATCAAGGTTTGATTCTCATTTGGCATGAGTTTGGCGTCATCCGGTGAATATGGGCTTAGATCAAATAAGGATTAGTTATCGATTCATGTTTATTTTCTTGATTAATCTATGTTTAGCGTCATCCGATGGACGAAGGCTTAGATTAAGCTGGTTGATGTGCATGAATTAGTTATCGGCTCTGACTAAAATTGGCATCTTAGTTAGATTCATCAAGTTATCGGTGATGTTTGTTTAATCATATTCAGCATCCACCAAATTTGGCCAATCCTAATCTAGTGATATTGGCTTTATATTTTACATATCTATTTGTTCAATGAATGATAGTTGCTACATGTTCATGCGTTGATAAATAGAATATGCTTGCATCAGCCGATAGATCTAAATCTTGATTGTATACAGGATGCACTCAAGTAATAGGATAAACATTGTTTAGACTCGATAATCAGTAGATTCAAGTCATAATTTACATCACGGCTATCGCGATCCGCTCGATCCCCACTGTTGTGAACGACGAATTGAATGTGTTGGTTGAAGGTCAAAACATTATTTATTTTATAGACTTGTATGTTGTCTGTATCTGCTGAATCGGCTAAACAGCCGATTTCTCTCTGTTTTGCACCCAGATATCTTTGTTAAATAAGTTTGACATATACGCATTAATTATGTTATAATCTGTCATGTGTGGGTTATTACCTCTGTTGATATAAATGAATCGGTTATATAACATTATAATGCCAATTTCATGAGAATTGGTTCATGTAACCTGGATATCGACTCTTTAGTCGATAGCCTAGAAACAGGGCCTTTGAGGCCGGATATTTGGAACTGTCTGGACACACCAGCAAGTTTCGCCTTGTATTACTGATTATTATCTTTTTCCTTGTCAATTGTAGGTCAAATTGACTGGCACGCTTGGGAGCCGTCGGCATTTTCAGACCGGGTTTTGAAGCTAGCTAGATCTGCAAGACTCCAACGCGGCTTCTCCGGTGTGTTGAGCGCGGAAAACCACTTTTTGTGCCAACAGAGACCCATTATCCCCATTACTTTTTAATCTACTAGCAGATACTTTTGGGGTTATGATGGATAAGGCCATTCAAAAGGGCACATAAAGGAAGTACTTGAGGACCTAATTCTTGGAGGGACTTCTCATATCCAATATGCATATGATACTGTTATTATGATTAATAGATCTAGGAGCTCAATCAGAAATCTTAAGCTTATCCTATATTATTTTGAACAGTTGGACTCAAGATTAATTTTCACAAGAATGAGGTCTTTGTTTTTGGGGCTCATCAGGGAGACAAAAAAGAGATGCCCAACATGTTAAATTGTGGTTTAGGGGAGTTGTCGTTGAAGTACTTATGTATCCCTATTAGTGATAACCATATAAATATGGGGGCTTTATACTAGTGACTCAAAAAATGGTTAAAAGAGTATATCCTAAAAAATTCATATTTGAGTGGCATCCTTTATACTGTGGTGGAAGAGCGGATCGGCAATTGTGGTGGCTGGAGGGAAGGGATAATGAGACGGTGTGATCATGCGATGTACTGCACCTAGTTGGATGGGACGAGACGGTGTGTTACTGTAACTAAAACTGTCATGTCATCATGATTGCATACAAATCATCTCGCATTTAACACTGTTAAGATGCATTAACTAAAATAAATTTTATTCTTTTATTTGATTATGCATAAGTGATTTAGAGTGATTTATTATGTAAATGTTTGTATTGGTGTGTAATTACCTAAATTCAATCAGAAAGTAAAAAGAAAATCAATTATAAATCTTAATTCAAACCAAAAACCCTAATTCAAAAACTAACAGGAATTAGATATTCGGCCTTAAACAAAAGTTGTCAATCTTTAAAAGTTTAACCACTTCTATTTTGGGTAATTTTGAAGTTATTAAATAAAATTTCAAACCAAACCCTACCCTATGTTTGAATATGTAAAATTGAAAAGGAAATTCAAAATTTATCAAGAATTTGACCAAACACCTTTAATAAAAGTTGTAAATATTTTCAAATATAACAACTTTTGTATTTGAGTATTTTCAAGTTATTTACTTAAATTTTAAATAAAACTCAAATTGTTGATTAAAGATTCAAATTTAAAATATCATTTCAAAAATTATCAAGAATCTGACAAAGGTCCCTTAATAAAAGTTGTAGGGCTTGCTAAGTAGAACAACATTTATTTTGGATATTTTCAACTTATTTATAATAATCTCGAGAATTTGACTAGATTAGAATTAAATTTCAAAACCCACATTTATCCCCTTTTGAATTATTCAAAATCTATTCAAAATTTGAATTTGGTTCAAAAACCAAAATTGCTCAGAATAAAATTCCCTACAACTTGTATTTTGGTAATTTTTCAAGTTGCTACACAAAGTGAAAAGTAATTTGGCAAAAGTCAAAAAAACAAGGTCCTGCTACAGTGTCGGCAGGGGGGTCCAGTTCCTGGCTCTGTCGCGTCCAGGCAGCCGCGCATGCGCGCGCCGCCCGCCGGCGCCGCCCGGGGCCGGCCAGACCCGGTCGACAGCACGACCGTGCGTGTAGGGGGCCCCGGCCAGGTTTGGAGTGCACCATGGTTCTATAAAAGCCGAGGAGCCGGTCGCCATCTTCTTTTCCCTTTCTCTCACCGGCGCCGATGAGCTCCCGGTTAAAGATAAAATTCATTATCTTTGAACCACCACAAGCCTCTCCATCACACAGTTAGTAGATTCATTTCCTTGCACACCATTTGAGCCCGGCCGTGCCCCTTTAAGTCATCGGAGTCGGCCGCACGGCTATAATACCTCTGATATTATTGCTTAATTATTAAAATGTCATGTCATCATGTTTAAAAGTTATCATCTGCATATGATTATGCTTAGGGTTCCCAGAGTGCTTTTATTATACTTGTGGATGATTGTGCAAGTAAATTCCTAATTAAATTTAATTATTAAATCCAAATGGAATTCTAATTTAAACCCTAACTAGGCCCTATAACCCTAATTCAAAAACTATTGAGAATTAGGTGAATGTGTGAAAGGTCCTTGTTTGGTTTTGGTAATTGAGTGACAACTTAAGTGGACTAATATGTGTTTAAGTGTTGATTACACAGGTGATTAGTCCACAGGTACATGTGTGTGGGCATCTATGCCATGGAGGTGAAAATGGCTTGGAGATGATGCTTAGCTCACACATATGGTATGAAGGAGCTAAACGCATGAGACATAACATGGAGTCATGTGGCTAGGTGAAGAAGATCAAGACAAGGCTTCGCGTCGATGGACCGGTTGCAAGTGTGAAGGGCAAGTTGGGTGATGGCTTGGCGCCGATGGACCAACGCAACAGTGAAGAGCAAGCAAGTCAAGGATCGATGAACCAAAAGCCACGTGATGATATGAAGTGGATCATATCATTCATGAGGTGTTGGTGCATGTGTTGCACCGGCATCGATGGTGTCGGAGACGGTGATGAAGACGGTGATCAAAATAGAAAGCGCAAGGCAAAGGTATAACCTAGGGCATTTTCATTTCACCGGTCTAAGGTTGAGTAGAGAAGTGCTTGACCGGATTTAGGATAGATGGCCGTACTATCAAGAGGGGCAAACTTGTTTGCATATCGGTCATCTAGTGCCACTTGAGTGATCTAACTTGCATACGTTGCTAGGATCGAGTGGCGTGGTGAAAAGAGTGAAAAATCCTTTGAAAAATATTTGTGAAAAGCTAACACACATGCACATGAGGTGTACACTTGTTGGTGTTAGCACTTTTGCAAAGGTGAAAGTGTTTGGAGGTGGTGTTGTGAGGTAGAGAGGGTGTGGTTCTCTCTCTTCCTCCTGCCGAGCTTGCTCGGCAGGATTTTGAGGTTTTCGGCGAAGTTGCAAGAGCGTCGGACGCTAAGGCCAGGGGCGTCGGACCATGGGTTCAGTCCGACGGCCTGCCCTTGTCTTCTGTGTTGTGGTGCGAGCGTCGGACGCTGTCTGCAGTGACAGCGTCGGACCATCCTCGTGCGTCCGACGGTGCAGATCGTGCGAGAGCTGACACGTGGCGAGCTCTGAGAGCGTCGGACTCTTGGGTTTAGTCCGACGGCGAGCGTCGGACGACCGTCCGACGGTTTTCAGCCCTCGGGGAGCTCTCTGGAAGCGTCGGACCGTGAAGTTCGTTGGTCCGACGGTGAGCTGAAGCGCGGGAAGTTAGCCGTTGTGATCCAACGTTCGACTTCAAACGGCTAGTGACACGTGGCGGCTATCGGGAGCGTCGGACCGTGGACATTGGTCCGACGGTGGCGTGGCTGAGCGTCCGACGCTCAGTCCAACGGCCGGTTTGAGAGGGCAACGGCTCTATTCGCTTGAGGGCTATAAATCCAAGCACTTGGCGGCCTTGGCCGACCAGCTGAGCACCCTTGGGCCTGTGTGGCTTGTGTAGGTGTGCTTAGAAGCCCTCCCACTCACTCACTTGCTTAGTGCACATCCGATTGATTGATAGTGAGTGATTCTAGTGCGTTGCATTGTGAGATTGCATCGAGTGGCACTAGGTGATCGTGTTGCAAGCCGGTGGTGCTTGTTACTCTTGGAGGTTGCCACCTCCTAGACGGCTTGGTGGCTTGTGGCTCCGTGAAGCAAGCAAGAAGATTGTGCTTAGCTCCGGAGAAGCTTTGTGAGGGGTTGGAGCTCACCCCGCGGGAGATCGCAAAGAGCATCGCTAGTAGAGCGAGACGTGAAGAGCGATAAGTGGTCCGGCCGAGTCAAGTGCTAGAGCTTGTGGTAAGCACTCCACGTGGGAGAGTGTGACTTGCGGGTCACCACTAGTAAGAGGACCGGCGGCAACCTTGGAGCTTGTCTCAACGGAGGACGTAGCTTGTGGCGACAAGTGAACCTCCGGGAAATAAATCACCACGTCAACATCTTCCCATCCTTCGCGGTGGTTTGCTCCCTTCTACACAAGTTATTTATATTGTGCATTACTTTATTTGTGTAGTTGTAGTTGCTCTTGTGAGACCGGTTAGCTTGTGTAGCTTGCCACTCACCTTCTTAGCTTGTGTAGCTTAGAAGTAGTTCTCACTTAGTTTGTGTAGCTAAAGTGAGTTGCGCTCTTTGATTTGGATTGTGTATCCTTGTCATTGAGCAAGTAGTGAGCTTAGGTGCTTAATGCGTTTTTGCTTGCTAGTTAATAGGAGTTTCCCCGGTGCTTAAAGTACTAACGCTTAGGTTTGTGTGATCTTGCGCTAGAACGGTTTAGTGAAGCTCAAGCTAGACTTGCACATTTGCTTCTCGCTAGGATCTTTGGCAAGGTGTTTAGAGTCTTAGTTAGAGGGGTGAATTGTCGCTAGAACCGATTAGGTTTTATTTCGCTGCGATTAGTTGTTATAAAGGACTATTCACCCCCCTCTAGTCCGCCATCTCGACCCTACAATGTGTCTTAATTAAAGTTGTAGAAATTTTAAAATGCAAAAACTTTTATTTTTGGAGATTTTGAAGTTATAATATAGAAAT
Source organism: Eremochloa ophiuroides (assembly GCA_038502445.1). Taxonomy (NCBI): domain Eukaryota; kingdom Viridiplantae; phylum Streptophyta; class Magnoliopsida; order Poales; family Poaceae; genus Eremochloa; species Eremochloa ophiuroides. Next base: position 110,078,494 of record JAHLJS010000001.1, on the reverse strand, counting down.
TCAAATTAAACTTAAATTACTATGTTGAAATTCAAATTTGAAACTTCACTTTCAAAAATATGTTGAATCTTCTAAAACTTCCTTAGTAGAAGTTATCAAGCTCACTGAGTAGAATAACTTTCATGTTTACCAATTTTCAAGTTGTTGAATAAATTTGAAAGTAATTTGGGAATTTCAGTTTAGATTTCAAATTGGGTTTTACCCCCTTTTCAATTACTTCAAAATTTAGCCGAATCTAAATTTGACCCAGAAACCAAAAGTGTTCATTTCAAAATTATTTACTACTTTTGTTCTTGTTCCATGCCCTGAATCCAACCGGATAAGACCCAATTTTGAAAACCATAGCATTTGACCTAGATTTTGTAGCACTGTAGCTAGAGGGGGGTCCCTTGTTCATCCTCGTCGCCGTACGCGCGTGCCTCGACGCACGCTGCCGCCGTCCGGCCGACAGAGGCGCTGTCGCCGCCACGCCAGGGACGCTCGGGGGGCCCCGGACCGAGCCCGACCTTATTCCCTCGTCCCCTGTTCGTTTAAAAGATGACGAGCGCCCCTGTTCGATTTCTCTCCCGCTCGGCCACTGACGACCGCCCGTCGTTCTCGGCCAAATTCATAGCCGCCAAGCCACCATAGCCCAATTCGCCGTGTAGCCAATCACTTGACTCCCTTGCGCGTTGTTTGAGTCCCTGTGCATGAGCTCTGGTAAAGAGGGGTCACCGGAACGCGTGTTGGCGTTCTCGTTTTCCGCCGGAGCACCACCGCCGACATCCTCGTTGTGTCTAGCGTGTTACAGTGAGCATCTCCCCTCATCTTGGCACGTTGTAGGCACTAGGAGGTCTAGTGATTATGATGCGCTAGCTGGTTTTCCTTTTGGCACTCCAAGGTCGTCGGAACGCAGGATCTCGCCGCCGGAGCACCGAACCGCAACCGCCGCCGCCGTCGCGCTCGTCGCTCCGAGCTGTTCCAGCCCCAACCAACTACCGGTCCAGGACCGTGGTGAGCTCCTGAGTCCCTAAAATCCTTTTTTCCGTGACGTTACCGTAGTACATCGGCCGGAGCCAGGTCGCCGCGCCGCCGTGTCCGCCATGGACGGGCTTACCCCGTCGGAGGCGCGTAGGGTTTAGGTTTAGGGCGCTAGGTGGTCAGTTAGGTGCTGTGGCCTTTCGGGCGCGGTCGGTTTGGCCGTTGAGCTCATCGCCGGAGGGTTCCGCGGCAAGCCGCCACGTGCACGCGCGTGTGGAGACCCGGTGTGAGGAGGGAGAAGAAGCTGACGGCTGGGCCCGGCCTGTCAGTGCCCGTGTGTGAGAGAGGAGAGAGCGTGGGTGGGTTGCGGCCGTGATGGGCCGGCCTGCTGTGCTGGGCCGACTTGGGCCAATTTCGTTTTTCATTTTTCCCGAGCTATTAAATGAACTTTGCTATTTATATTATTTAGGAATAGTGCTCCCATTTCATCTTTTTGTAGGAATATTTTTACTGCTCCTAAAATCACTAAAATTTTTGTGAGTGCTCTCTGTAACCTGTAGTATTTAATAAAAATATTAAATATGTGTTTTGGACATTTTCTACAGTAACTAAAAATCAGCAATTTAATTCATAAAAGCAACTTTGATGAATTTTAATTAATTCTCTATAATTCCAAAAATCATAAAAATTGGTTTGATACTGTTTAGGGTAAAGATCTATCTGTTGGTAAGGTTTGGGCACAATTGAAATTAGTTTGGTTAGTTATTGATTATATGTTTAATTAAAAGATTAATAAAAGAAATAGAAAGTCTTAATGACTTAAGTTTGGTGTGATTTTGGATTGGTTGTGGTTCTAGCTCAATCACCTTATATGACCTAGGGCTTAATGGATTAGAATGATCATGGTTAGCCTGTGATAGGGTTATGATCAAGTCTGTATTATTTATTATTGAATCTTATCTGTCCTTTCATGTTGCATCGTATTCATGCATTCATTATTGCACACGTGTAGTGACCGAGAATACTGAAATGAAGCCCGAGGTGACAGTTGAGGAGCCTGTTGCTGAGTTTGTGTCAGGGTTTGATATTTGCGGCACCAATCCCGACCCGACTCATTTTGCAATCCAAGGCAAGCCCCAGTGCATTAGCCCCTCCTTGTATTTAAAATGTTTTATCACTTGAGTTAATTTACTGCATTAGGTTAATAGGAGTTGAGTGATAACCAATTGATGCATTACCTCTCCTTGACCACTAATTATCCCCGAGAACCTAATTTGATTAAATATTGAAAATGCCTAGCCCTGCTCAATTGATTTAGATTTGCATAAAATGCTATCTTGAAATATGATAATATGCGAAGAATAAATCATTGAAAGGGAAGGGTATGGTCTTCATCGTTGGCAGTGTACTTGGCCAGTCCATTGTCATCAATGGGGACAGGTTTTTCCGGATGGTGGTCATATGTTTGGGTTAAAGTCCTAACTTATCGTCGCCAACGGAAAAGGAATGTGAAAACCGGGTGGTTACCAGGGTATTTGGGTTAGAGTCCCAATGCATGGTGTCCAACGGAAAGTATTAGGGACCGTTCGTTGCCGGCCTGCTGTGATCGAGACTTTGCAACTAGCCACATACTACGGGAAGCCCTATCTCCGGTAGCTCTATTGCTTGAACCGACAACCACGCACTGGGAGTGGAGAGATGGCGAGAGTAGCGTGTACCCTCGTGGCCATCGTGCCTGGAGACGAGAGGAGTACTGTGCTCTCGGGTGGCGCAGGACCGGTTCAGGGATACAAAAGCCGGGGTAGATGGGGTTGGTATATGCAAGCTTAGGTGCTACATATGCAGTGTGGTTAGGGATCCCCAGCTGGGTGCTAATCGATTCGAATCGTCGTTGCTCCTCGGTTATGGAGACTTGATCCTCACACCTACATCGAAAAGTGGATCGGAAGTAGGATGTTTTTTAGAATGAATAAGTAAATTGGTTTGATGGACACATTAGAAAAGAATTGTGAATTATTACTATTGACTACTAATAAGGATTATTAAAATACTGAGAACAGGGTTAGTAATGCTCTTTCCGTAAAATATCTTGATTCTTGCTAAAGCCTTACCTTGACTACCCTCAGCCTGCATTCCTGAGTCTCATTACTTTTTCTTAGTCGGGTAAGTCTTGCGGAGTACCCCAGTACTCAGGGTTTGTTAACCCCGTTGCAGGTAGTCAGCAGCAGGAGGTTTGTCTCGCCCCTTGTTGCGTAACCATCATCCAGGATAGTGAAGAAGGGTGAAGAGGACCTGTGGGCAGGGTCCGTGTTTTATCTATCTTATTATGTTATGTCGTTGTTCTACTACTGCTACTACCATTTGAACTATGGTCTGTAATAATTGTATTTGAATTCTATTTGAACAACCGGTTTGTAATCTAAGTACTAGTTAAATCTTCCGCACTTTTACTCTGATGTATTTTATTATGAAATGTTGTAATCCCGTAATGGCTTCGCAATGAGATCCTGTCGAAGAAACGGGTGCTGATGTAACCCGGCAGGGCTGCCTAGATCATCTGGGACATGGGCCCAGCTGTCAGAGGTCATTAGTGACAATGACAGGTGCCTGTGGGCCATGTGATTTAGACGGTTCTGTTACAACGACTCAACCTTCTTCCCGGCCTCCGGTAAACCGCACCGCCGCGGAGCACCTTCACGTGGATAAGGCCACACGGTGGTTTTCAAAGCCCTTATCCTCTTGTTCAGTGCTCACCAGGAGATGGTGAGCACTGAACGAGAGGATAAGGGCTTTGGAATCTCACCAAATCACCCTTGGTCACAGACGAAGCCCCGACGGCCGAGAACGGCGTCCTCGTCGCTGGAGCACGCCGTCGCAGCCGCGGTACATGACATCGAGGCGTCTCCGAGCCGCTTCCGATCCAACCAGCTTGAGGAATAGTGATGCGGTGAGCCCCTAGTACTCGTGGACATCTCTTTTCGAACGCTACCGATTCGCAGTGGTCGGAACACGGCTCGTCACCGACTACCGAGCTCCGGGCCGCCATGGGCGTGGCGGGTTTGGGGCACGAGCTCCGAGTCACGTGATTAAACACCTTGATAGCTTTGTGAGGCTCTGGGGAACTCGATGGCGCCCTCGCCGACGCCGGAGGACCACCGGCGGTGGGCCGCCGCTGTTAGAGGCGCCGCCGCGCGCGCGAGTGTGTAGGGAGTGAGAGAGGAAGCTGACGGCGGGGGTCCGCCTGTCAGTGGGCACGAGAGAGGGAGAGAGCCAGGTGGGTCGGCCAGCAGATTTTGGGCCGTCTCGGGCCGAATGAGGTTTTTCACTGTTCCTGTGAATTAAATTATATTTTCTATTTCTTGAAAAGGGTAAATAGTGTTGCATTTTGTTATTTTTGTAGGAATTAATATATTGCAGTAAAAATCATGAAAATTTTTAGGGATTCTCTCTGTACTGTGTAGTATTTAATAAAAACAATAAATGATGAATTTGAACACTTTTTGTAGTAACTAAAAATTAGTCTTTTAATTGATAAATGCAACTTTGTTTAATAAATTCTGTGTTGATCCAAAAATCATGAAATTTATTTTGGCACTGTTTTAGGCTAAGTACTATCTGTATAAAAGTTTTGGACTCACATGGAAGTAGTTTGTGTAATTAGATACTCCAATAATGGGTTAATTAAGAAAGGGTTGTTAGAAGTAGATTTTAATGAATTAATTAATCCCTTGAAATTTGCTTTAATACTTTGGAACACATGAACCCTGTTGTTCCAAAATTGTTGATCATTTACTTTGTAAGCATAAAATGAATTGCTTTATGTAATAATTAAATACTAAAATGAAATGCTAATTGATATATTGACGAAAATAAATGGATAAACAAATAAATAGGAAACCCTAATGACCTAGGAATTGTGTGACCTTGGCAATGCATGTTGACCATGGATCATTAACTCTAGATGATCCTTGGTACTTGATTAGTTGTTTGAACTTATCACTAGTTGATTAATGGTAATTCATGTAACAGAACCGTCTAAATCACATGGCCCACAGGCACCTGTCATTGTCACTAATGACCTCTGACAGTCGGGCCCGTGTCCCAAATGATCTACAAGACCCTGCCGGGCTACATTAGCGTCCGATTTCCTCCGATAAGATCCCATTGCGAAGCCATTACAAAATTATAACATTTCATAACAAATTACATCAGAGTAAAAGCGCGGAAAGATTATTAGATACTTAGATTACAAACCATTTGTCCAAATAAGATTAAGGTGCAAATATTACAGACCATAAATAAAATAAGTAGCAGTGGAATGACGATACAACATAATTAGGTATTTAATGATGAGAACCCTGCCCATGAGTTCAACCTTACTCCTCCTCACTTCCCTCCTGGACCACTGTCACACAGCAGGGGGCGAGACAAATCTCCGACTGCTGTATCCCTGCAACATGGGGTTAACAAACTCTGAGTACTGAGGTACTCCGCAAGACTTACCCGACTAAGAAAATGGAATGAGACTCAGGAATGCAAGCTGAAGGGAGTCAATGTAAGGCTTGAGCAAGAGTCAAAGGTTTTGCAGAAAAGCATTACTATCCTTTCAATATTTTACTCAATTTTATTTTAATCATAATCCATAATTCCAAATTCATTCTCATCTAGCATCATACTTTCAAAATTCTTTAATCATTCTCAAAACACCTAGTTCCGAACCACTTTTCAGTTGTAGGTCAAAGTATCAAGTCTCCATATCCGAGGAGCAACGACGGTTCGAATCGATTAGTACCAGCTGGGGATCCCTATCCACACTGCATATGTAACACTTAAGCTTGCATATACCAACTCCGGCTACCACGGCTTTTCTACCCCTGAACCGGTCCTGCACCATCCGAGAACACAGTACTCCTCTCCTCTCTAGGCATGCCAGCTACGAGGGTACACGCTGCTCTCGTCATCTCTCCACTCCTAGTGCGTGGTTGTCGGTTCAAGTAGTAGAGGCACCGGAGTCAGAGCTTTCCGTAGTATGTGGCTAGTTGCAAAGACTCGATCACAGCAGTCCTACAATGAACGGTCACTAATTCTTTTCCGCCGGCGACATTGCATTGGGACTCTAACCCAAATACAAGTGTCTCAACGGTTTTTAAATCTCTTTCCCGCCGATGGTCAAGCATTGGGACTCTAACCTAAATTCACAACCAACGAACGGAAAACCCCTTTCCGTCGGTTACGATGCATTGAGGCTGCTACCCAAGTACACAATCCCCGAACGGACTCATGTCCCTTTCTCCTTTCTCATGATTCATAGTTATCACATTCACATAGGTCAAAAATAGCCTTCTTATGCAAATCTAGATTGATTAAGCATGGCTAAGTATTTTTGAACATTTTTATTTTTAAACAGGTTTTCAGGGTATTATATATCAAGGCAGGTAATGCAACAATATAGGTGACAAACAACTCCTAACAACCTAATGCAATAATAGACTCAAGTTATAAATATTTTATAAAACACAAGGCGGGGCTGAATGCACCGGGGCTTGCCTTGGATTGCGTACAGCGTCAGGTCGGGCCCGGTTCCGCAGATGTCGAATCCCTAGACGACCTCCGGAGTGACCTCCTCGGCAGTGGCCTCGACTTGGACTTCCTCGGTGACGGGCACTACACTTATGCAATGATGCATGTTTAGCATGGCATGAAGATAATGAATGAAATGCTCAAAGGTAAACCATTCAATCCAAAAACCACACATATTACAGGGATTATGTGCTTAAATCAATTTTATTATCTAATTAGCACAATATTTAATTAATAAGTGATCAAACAGTTTCCAATTGAGCCCAAACTTAACCAACAGACATGTTCTACCCTAAAACAGTGCCATATAAATTTTCATGATTTTTGGATTAATCTGAAATTTATTAAAATTGCCCAAAGTTGCATTCATTAATTAATATGCTGATTTTTAGTTCCTGCAGATGGTGTCCAAATCTTATATTTAATATTTTTATAAAATACTACATGCTCCAGAGAGTACCCACAATTATTTTCATAATTTTTAGTTCAACAAAAATATTCCTATAAAAATAACAAATAACACTACTGTTCCATTTAGCTATAAATCAGAAATTCTATTTGAAATTCGCTAAAATGGAAAAATCCATTTCAGCCCGGGGTGTCTCAGCTCGGCACAGGCCGGCCCAGAGCGGCCTGCGCGCGCACGGCCTGGCGGTTTTGCCAAAAAACCCCCTGAAAAACTCAGCGCTCAACCCGCGGTCCCAGTGCTACTGTTCATATAAGTCATATATTTTGCAAATAACCCCCTGTATTTCCTTTTCTTTTAACCCGAGATCCCTCTCGCACACAGAGAGGCGCTCACCGGCGGCCCGCCAGCTCTGACCGGCGCTCGCTCGCCGCCGGCGAGGCCTTCGGCTAAACCAACCGGTCCGACACATTCACAAGCCCCTAACGCGTCTATAGAGGTAGTTTTTAGGGCTACGGGGACCTAGGGTTCTGCCCGACCGAGAGCATGGCGGCTGGGCCGCGGCGGCACGCCGTGCTCCGGCGAGATCGTGACGGTAGCGTTCAAGATTAGGGGTGCTATCGAATCAGGGGCCAACCGTGGGTTAATTAGGCTAGGTGGTCGACCTCAAGGCGGTGCCGAGGCGCGAGCGTGACGACGACAGCGGCTACAACGAAGTTCGCCGGCGGCTTGCTTTCTGTTCCGACGACCCTGAGGGACAAAACGGAAAACCGTCGCGTGCATAAGCATCACTATGAACTAGAGAGTCCAAAACGCGAGACCGAGGAAGAAGAGGCTCACCGCAACAAGCTAGTCGCGTGGGGGATGGCTGCGGCGGTGCTCTGCCGAACCCGAGGACGACGACACGCGTTCCCGAACCCTCGAAGCACGAAAGCTGGACCAAGGTGATTCTAGCTATGCTCAGGGAACTGGAGAGGCTAATGACGAGAGGAATTTGGGGAAGGAGGTCTGAGGGCGGCCAATTTCGGCTCGGGACCGAGGCGGGTGCGGTGGTGGTCTGAGTGGGGAGGGGGCAGAGAAGGGTGCCGGTGCCACTATATGCCGGTCAGAAGGGAGGCAGGGGCGGCTCAGGGTGGCGCGGGGTCTCCCACAAGCGCGGCCATGCCGGGGGCAAGATCCCGGCTGGCACGGGCGGCGCCGCGCGTGCGTGCGGCCCGATGGGCGGCCGTCTGTGCGCGAACAGGAGAGGAGGCAGGACACTTAGCTTATTTGCTACCCCTACACGTTGTTTTTTGACCATAACTCCCAAAACCGTGTAACAACTTGGAAATCGGCCAAAATAAAAGTTGTAGGGTTTTAAATTCTGCACAACTTTGATTTTGGGACCAAGTTCAGATTTTGAGTAATTTTGAAGATACTTAAAAGGGGGTAAAACTACTATTTGAATTTTGTTTCTAATTCCATTAAATTCTCCAATTTATCCTCAACAACATGAAAATATTCAAACATAAAAGTTGTCATATTGCTGCGCTTGACAACTTTCATGAAGAAAGTTTGGTCAGATTCTTAATAGTTTTTAAATTAGCATTTCAAATTTGAATTTCAAAGTAGTAATTAGGGTTTAATTTAAATTTCTAATAAAGAACTTCAAAAATACCCAAAATAAAAGTTGTTCCATTTTAAAATATCTACAACTTTTGTTGAAACACCATCTTCTGATTCTAAGTAGTTTTTGAGTTAGGGTTTTAGGGTCCGATTAGGGCTTAAATTCAGATTTTTCTTTTGATTTATTTTTACTTGCCAATTAGGGATTCAATTGCTACACCAATAACATTCATAAATAAGTCACTCTAAAATCTCTAAACACAATCATATGCAAATGCTTAACAATAAACATGATGACATGGCATAATTAATTAGCCGTAATACCCGGAATATTACAATTCATTAGTGGAGTTATGAGTAGATTAATCTTACTTTCAACGACTATTAAAATAAAACTCTAAGTCGGTAATCGATAAGTTAATTTTTTGGCTCGTAACTTTATCGTGAAAGGAAAGTTGTACTCAACTTTCTAAATTAAGTTTACTTTTTAATTAATTCACGAATTGGTGCATCTCCTGTATCATGGCATACATATCATCATGTTAAGCATTGTATTATTATTACGTGTAGTGATCGGGCTTTCGAGAGAATTGTTTGATTGATCCCCGACGGAAGAATTATTCGTTAGGAAAAGTCAAGTGGGTTTCTCTGGTTTTCTGGAAGAAGTGATAGACCTACAACACAGGCAAGCCCCGGTGCATTCAGCCCTTCCTTGTGATTTACAAAATGTTTATAACTTGAGTTAATCTACTGCATTAGGTTAAAAGGAGTTGATTGATACCTATTTGCTGCATTACCTACCTTAAAATACTATCCTTGAAACCATTTTAAAATAAAATGTTTTAAAAAATGGTTAGCCCTGTTAAATTAATTTAGTTTTTACACAAAATGCTATTTTGAGCTATTGTGATATAATATTGATTAAATTTATGGAAAAAGGGAACTGGTAATGTTCTCGTTCGGTGGCTGTGCACCTGATCAGTACATCGTCACCTACGGGAAGGGATTTTCTGTTCGGTGGTCATGTACTTGGGTTGGAGTCCTAATGCATCGTCACTGACAGAAAAGGAATTCAAAAACCGAAGGAACATTTGTACTTGGGTTAGTCCCAATGCAGTATCGTCGACGGAAAAAGAAAGTAGTGACCATTCGTTGTCAGTCTACTGTGATCGAGACTTTGCAACTAGCCACATACTACGGGAAGCCCTGACTCTGGTGGCTCCATTGCTTGAACCGACGACCACGCACTAGGAGTGGAGAGATGGCGAGAGCAGCATGTACTCTCGTGGGTTAGAGTCCCGGATTGGAGGTGTACTGTACTCTCGGGTGGCGCAGGACCGGTTCAGGTATGGAAAAGCCGTGGTAGACGGGATTGGCATATGCAAGCTTAGGTGCTACATATGCAGTATGGTTAGGGATCCCCAGCTGGGTACTAATCGATTCGAATCGTCGTTGCTCCTCGGTTATGGAGACTTGATCCTCACACATACATCGAAGAGTGGTTCGGAACTACGATGTTTTTGAGAATTGATAAGTAACTGGAATTGAAGGATACATATGGAAGAACTGGGACCTATGGTTATTGATTAAAATAATGTTGAGTTAAAATATTCAAGATTAGTATTACTTTTTCGCAAAAATCCTTTGATTCTTGCTAAAGCCTTACCTTGACTCCCCTGAGCCTGCATTCCTAAGTCTTCTCCCCATTTTCTTTAGTCGGGTAAGTCTTGCGGAGTACCCCAGTACTCAGTGTTTGTTAACCCCTGTTGCAGGTGAGTCGAGCTTACAGTTCTACTTGGGACCGTGCCGGTTGGCGGATCGGACATGAATGATGATGTTATAAGATATAACCCATGGGCAGGGTGTCTAGTTGTATGATGCTACTCCGCTACGAAACTCTGGTTCGGGATAATGTAATTTATATTTGTAAACCTATGGTTATGTAACACTTCCGCACTCTTTACTCTGATCCATAATATTTGTGTAAACTGTTGTAATACTTGTAAGGTCTTTACAATGAGTTCCTCTGGTGAATCAGGGTTTCCGAGGAAACCCGGCAGGCCACCTAGGTTATGGGGAACTTGTGCACAGTAACCGGAGGTCCTTAGGGACGATGATGGTGCACGTGGGCCCGATGATTTAGGCGGTTCTGCCACATTTCATATAATGCTTTGATACCATCAACTAATATAAATAAATCGTTACTTCTGTTATTTATTTTTTGTCTTTGTGTCATGACGAGATATTAATTTTTTGCCCTTATATTTTATATAAATAATTATAAATTGATAAACATCTTTGAGCTAATAGAAATAAGATTTTGTCAGGTTTGTAGTTCTCTATAACGAATTTTTAGACTATCGGTACTCATCAAAACCACGGATTGTGTTTACAGAAATTATAACAAACTAAATTTACAATTCTAATATAAAAATATGTAATAACTATCGTGTGAAAGAAAGCTAAAATTTAGATAGATAAATTTTAGTATAACTTAGGAGCATGTACGTTATTTTTTCATGGGATCATCGATCATGAATCCAATCACATTAATTAATTGAGGAGATCTCTCCGCCGAATGGGTAGCTGCCAGTCGCACTCGAGGGATTGTGTCGTGTCGGATCGATGACTACTTTCAAAAAAGAAAACAATACTACTAGTGTTTGGGAAGCAGAAGTAGGGCACTGTCGTTGTCGTTGAAGGCAGGGCATGAAGATGCAGAAGGACGACGGCCGCGTGTCCGTCCAGCGGGCCGTCGTCGTCGGCAAGTGATGGGCTTCCCCAGGAGGGGCCAGGACACACACACACACATCGATCTTTTCCTTTTCCTCAGGCACGAACTAGTACTGTTTAATTTGATTGTTATTAGCAGCTGCAGCGTTGCAATGGCCATCTATATATCGTCGTCTATCGACGGACAGCGTTGCCGTCGTCGTCATCTGCCTCCTCATTTCAAGCTAGCTAGCTACTGTGGCTCTGGTCTCACATGCATGCATTTATTTACCCTTTATTATTAGCTAGCTTTTCCCCAGCAGCGAATGTAGGAATCTGATCGATCTGTGTATCATATCGGTCGGTCACCGCTTAAACTAGCTTGTTGGCTCCCGCTCCCACTCCCACGGTAGAGTAGCTTAGCTGAGCAGCAGCAAGCAGGGCAGGCACACTGCACTGGGCAGCTAGCACCAGCACCATGGCCCCCTCGCCCAAGCATTCTCATCATCGTGCAACGACGAATTCGAAGCAGCAGCACGCACGGGCGGCGGCGACCAAGCCGCGGGTGCCGCTGTCGCTGCGGCGTGCGATGCTGCATTCGTGGGTGTGCTTCCTGCTGGGTCTCCTCACTGGCTTCGCCCCTTCCGACTGGACGGACGCCGCCTCCCGCGCGGCCGTCCACGCCAACGCCGCTGCCACGGCGCAGGTGTTCCGCGCGCTGCACGCCGTCGCCGTGAACAACAACACGGCGACGGCGGCGGCGGCGGCAGCGGGGGCCCTCGGGCACCTGCTGGCGCTGCAGCACTACCGCCAGCAGCCGCCGCCGCCGCCGCCCCAGCCGCCTCTGGATCTGTTGGTGGTGGTGACGACGACCGCGACGTCGGAGCGCGAGCGGCGGTCGGCGGGGCTGACGCGCACGGCGCACGCGCTGCGGCTGGTGTCCCCTCCCGTGGTGTGGCTGGTGGTGGAGGCGGCCAGGGAGGCGGGCCCCACGGCGCGGCTGCTGCGGCGCACCGGGGTGGTGTACCGGCACCTCACCTACGGGGAAAACTTCACGGCGGAGGCGTGGGAGGAGGAGCGCCACCACCAGAGGAACCACGCGCTGGCGCACATCGAGCGCCACCGCCTGCGCGGCGTCGTCCTCTTTGCGGGCCTCGCCGACGTCTACGACCTCCGCCTCCTACACCACCTCAGGCACATCAGGTGCTACTAGCTACTACAGTAGTACCTGATTACTCACTAGTGATTGTAGTTTAATTTCCCTTTGTTTTGTTTAATTATTATTACTAGCAGCACTGAACAGCCCAACTGTTTTGTCGGTGGAGCAGTGCTTGCTAGCTGGAGTATATATGTCAATTGTCAATGCATGGCGCACTGCGGTGCTGTGCGTGACGTTGTTGTTGGGTCGGGACAACACACTGGGACCCCTACACCACCACTGCCTACTGTAGAGGGCCATTGCATGCAGCCATGCAGTGCAATAATTTTCGTGTTGGCAGGCATATGCAGGCCCATGCCATGCATCTGGCCAGGCATTCTGGCAACCATTAACATTGGATCCTATGCTCAATGATGTGCAGGAGTAGGAGCCTGGGTGCGTGGGCAGTGGCCACAGTATGGGAGCAGGAGAAGAGGGTGGCCGTGGAAGGCCCCGTCCTCGTCGGCTGCAACAACACCGGAGCAGCATGTGCGTGGTTCTCCTCCTCCTCCGCCGCCTCGTCAGCATCATCAGCAGCGGCGCCCCCGGTGATGGCCGACGACTCCGTTCACGGCTATGCCTTCGCCAGCGACCTCCTCTGGGACCCTGCCAGGTGGGACCGTTTCCCCACCTCCGAGCCTGACCAGTCGCAGGTACGACGACGATCCATTTATTCCAAATAATAATCATGCATCCGTTCTTACAGTACAGTACAGTACAATTGATAAAATTAATGCAACAATCCCGCCTCCAATTAAGCCATAATCCTGGGGTGGCGCGTCCGTATGTCATGTGACAATGTCCCTCACCGGCCGGCACTGACGACCTGTTTTGATTGCGACTTTCTTGGACCGGAGAGAGAAAGGCTGCGTTCGGTTGAGGGTATAAGCGTTTATTTTTCAGCACTTCAGCAGTATTTTTCTCTCACAAGATTTCAGCATTTCTACAGCACTTCAGCGCTTATCTACAGCACTTCAGCTTCACCGAACACAGCCAAAGACGTAAAGCTCGCATGGCACTGCTAGATAGGCCCTGTTTCGATCCAGGGGTTAGACCTAGTTTGAGCTAGTTTGAGCTCAACTAGCCCAAAAGTATCTAAACAAGAGGGCTAGACTGGGTTATTTGGAACTAGCCCACCCTAAAAAACTAGCCCCTCCAAAAGGTGATTATTTGGGCTAGTCTAGGTGGAGACCATGCTTTCCCCTCACATCTAGTCACACTATGGCCCAAGCAAATGATTGGAAAAGTACTTTTTTCTGTCAATCTAATCCTTTCATCCAAACAACACTTGAGCTAGAGCTAGTTGAGGACTAGTTTGTAGCTAGAAACTAACTCTAACCTCTAGCACAGCCAGAGGATCCAAACATGGCCATAGAAACACTCTTTAGCGACCGACACAAAATGATCAATAGAGACGGGCTCAGCAACCGCCTCTGCATAGTTGTTATGCTCTTCTCTATGTATCGGAAAAAAAAAACTACCACCATCAAGCCAGGGCTTCAATCCAGGCCGCTAAGGCTTCGATCTGGGATGCTTGCGCTTCAAAACCCGGATCTCTAGGGCTTCGTTGTGCTCTTGGTGTTGCATCATCAATCTGGGCATCACCACACCATCCTCCACGTCAACCCGTGGCCCTCCATGATTGTTTAGGCCCCTTGGTTGACGTCAGGCTGTCTCCAACAGCCCGAACCCAAATGCGCTGGAAAAAGGTTACGCACCCAAACCTTCCCTTTTCCAACAGAGCCAGCGCAAAACCATCGCGAACCTCGTCGTCTCCACCAAGTGTTGCCCGCTCCTTGCCACTGGCCACACACCTCGCCGCACCGCGCCTCCCCCACATCAGATCCGCCTCGCAACGCCGGTGGCGCCCCTCCGGCGGGTCCCTGTTGCGGCACCGTACTCGCTATCGTCGTCTGTGGAGCCGCCGCGAAACAGCATGGAAGCGCCGCCGCCCGCCCGCCTCGCCGCGCCGCGCCGCGCCGTCGTCGTCCACGAAGTTGCGGCGGACTAGCCTGCATACGCCGCCATAGGCCCTCCTCGCCCCGCTGTGGAGCCACCGTGGGTCTGCCTCGACGCACCGCCTCGCCACGCCGCGGATCCGCCTCGCGGCCCCGGTGGCTCCCCGTTGCGGCTCCGCGGCGCCATCGTCGTCTACGAAGCTGCAACGAACCAGCCTGGAAGCGCCGCCACAGGCCCGCCTCGCCCCTTTGCGGAGCCGCCGTGGCCCAGTGTCACCGTCCCGGCCGCGCCTGTCGCGGGTCCACCACTACGGTCGCCAGAGAAATGGGTCGCCGGTGGGAGACGACACAGTTTGCCTGGAACGCAAAATAGGTAATATGTTTGTGTTGCCTGTTGGAGGAAGTTTTCGTATGCAAAACTCTGTGCCTACCCTATTTTGCGTTTGGGTCATCATTTAGCTGCTCCGTTGGAGACAGTCGCATGCCTGATTTTTTTAGGTTGGGTTCGGGCTAGGCACGGGCCTAGGTGGGCCGCCCGCATATTTTACAGTGCAAATAAAATAAATATTTCGTATAGGCTCGGTCTGAGAAAAAAATCTAGACAACAACAGGTTATGTGCCCCAGCCTCCCATGATTTGTCTAATAAATTAAGCTCGTGGACGGGCCAAAATCCAACGGGCTCAGGACCGACTGAGACGGGCTCAATTTGCTCAGATCTGGCTGTCTACGTCGGCTGAGCGAAGGGACACACACGATGAGCCATGATGATGACTAATTTCATTAATTAATTATGTATTATTGATTTTGATTCAGGATTCCATCAAGTTTGTGCAAAGGTTGGTGGTAGCGGAGTACAACAAAACGAGGCCCATCCCAGATGATTACTCCAACAGTTCCCAAATCATGGTCTGGCGCGTCGACACAACGCTGCTCTAGGGCCCATATGCCAACTATCGTCACTACACACATGCGCGGATCGGACGCCATCTACAGCAGTAGCTAAATAAATAGCTTGTTCAATTCGGCTGGCTTATGCATGCTGCATGCATGAGCATGATGCATCCCATCCCATCGCCTAGCCTCTTGCATGCGTACCAAGCGCTACAAATATACTATACCTAGTGCTAGCGCTCGGTTAAAGATGCATGCACAAAACATACAGTAATATATATATATATATATACATACTAGAGGACTCTAATTAACTAATTTTCCAGCTTAATGTAGCTAGTAGAAGCTCAATGCTGCCTGAAGAAAGAGAAGCAACGAAGCAAGTTAGCTTTCTTTTATTTCTCCCTGTGTATTCGTGTAGTGAGGCCAGCGGACCCGTGACCCCTCTTTACACAAAATATATAGATGTACCACCAATATATACATACATACATATGTATAATGGCATGTACCTCCATATATGTAAACTTTTGTTGCCTCAGAACATGTTTCTTACCGGTTTCGACCACATCTCCGCTCACATTTGTGAGATCTCACAGATTTCAGGAGTTTTTAGCAGTCTTAGAACGCATTACTATAAAATAATTCTACTGTCACATTTTTATTTTAAGAGGCGGGCATCAAAGCGGCCTGCTTGGACGCGCAGCCCTCTCCCCCCGAGCGTCCCCACCAGGCGACTCGGGGGCGCCTGTCGCCGCCACCTAAGGTCTCCACTTCCGACCTCACTCCAGCCGCCGCCGCCGCCCGGCCTCTTCGGCGTGCGACGGCGGCGGCCCGCCCCCAGTCACAGCCCCTCTCTCTTCTCTCTCTCCCCCCATCCTACCCCTCCTTCGCTACGTCGAGCCTCCAGCGAGCTGGCCTCCTGTGGGTCGGATCCGTGCCTCCCAGGGCCGGATCTTGCCTTCCCTTGACCGGATATGCTGCATCTCCATTTGTTTTTATATTTTTACTCAGATTCAGATTCGAATACGGATAGTATCAGTTATGTCGGATAGGATACGATTGGATTTCGGCATCATAAATATGCAATTTGAGCATTCGCATACGGATACGGTATCGGATGTTGAATATCCGAACTCGGATATGGACGGATAAAAACTCCTCTAAACCGTATTCGGTCTCGAATACGGTAAAAGATATCCATACCGTTTTCATCTCTACACAGGAGTACGCAATACACAACGTATGCAACCATCAGGCACACGATGCTGGTCTGGTGCCTGCCTTTGGATCATTACTGGTGTACGTACTATGTATATTGTTATCGTGTCACTCTCGTTCGGTTGTCGAAATGCTCTTCATCATCCATTTGAGTCATAACAAGGCAACGCATCATCATCCCCGTCCCTTCCTTTCTTTCCTTGCAAACAAATCCTTTTCTTGGCCCTTGCCCTTGCCCTGGGGCCCTATCTCCCTCCCTTTTGTTTTCTTGCCTCGTGCTGCTGCTGTCAACCCAGGAAGCCGACAGATGGAGATAGGCCTGGGAGAATGAAGAAATATAAATTCCTCCAAGTCAAAACAAAAACCGGATGGACACGGACGCGTGTCAGCCACCTCGCCCCATTCTCGTTTTCCCTTAACCCCACGCTGATCTAGCTAGCAGCCTCCATATGACACGTTGTGCAAAAGAAATGCCTTGTACTCCTATCGTACAAAAAAATATACAATCCTCAATTCCTAAAAAAGTGTAATAAATTGATATTCTAGTTTTACAGATTTTATACAAGAAAGTAACAGTTTATGGTACAAAAATATGTATTGTCAGATTAACTAAAGATATAATTTCATAATAAACCTATTCAAAAATATAAATATTGATATTATTTTTCTGTAAATTTGATCCAACTTAAGAAATATTGTCTTGTCCCAAACCAAGAAATACTTAAAAGTTAACTTAGAGTCTATAAAAACGCTATGCATGCGAGTGAGCGAAAGAAGTGAGAAAAGAACAGTTGGGCATAGGAGTCATGGTATTCTTCTCTCTCTTGTCTTGTGTGGCTAGACCGCGGTGCGTGGCTGCCGACACGGTCGGCTTTCGTTCATTGGACACTCCTTCACACACACACACACAGAGTTGCATACAGCAGTTTAGGCCCCGTTTAGATCCCAGTTGCAGTTGCAATTCTGCACTGTAGCACGTTCGTTTGTATTTGACAACTTTTGTCCAATCATGACCCAAGTAGGCTTAAAAGATTCGTCTCGTGATGTACATGCAAAAAGTACAAACATGCAAACATTTCGTCTACATTTAATGCTCCATGTATGTGGCGCAACATTGATGTGACTAGTTTAGTTGTTGTTATTATTAATTATCCCTTAATAATAACCTGGCTTGGCATGCTCCACGCGGCATCCACCTCGCTCGCTGTCAGGCGCAGGGCGGGGGCGGGCTCCCCAATTCTTCTTCTTCACCATTCACCACCTCCCCTCCCCCTTCTCCTCCTCCTCCTCCTCTTGGCAGTTGGTTGGCTGCCTCTACTCCTCTCCCTCTTCCTCTTCTTCTCGATCGCGCCTCCGCAACTGCAGCTAGTTAGTTGCACCCCACGTCCTCACAGCGGCCATGGGCACCACGTACAAGTGCTGCCTCATCTTCAAGCGCCGCTTCCACTCCCGCGACGCGGCGCCGCCCGAGGACGTCCGCGCCCTCTTCTCCCTCCACGCCGGCGGGGGCCCCCACATGGGCGTCGACGGCCTGCGACGCTACCTGGACGCCACGGGCCACCAGTCGGCGGAGGACGCCGAGGTGGAGGCGGAGCGGCTGCTCGAGCAGATCCGGCTGCAGCAGCAGGGGGGCCGCGCCCGCCTCCCGCGCCTCGCCCGCCCGCTGCTCGCCCTCGACGACTTCCACCGCTACCTCTTCTCCCACGACCTCAACCCGCCCATCCCACACCCGCAAGTGCACCACGACATGACGCGCCCGCTCTCCCACTACTTCATCTACACCGGCCACAACTCCTACCTCACCGGCAACCAGCTCAGCAGCGACTGCAGCGACGTCCCCATCATCAAGGCGCTGCAGAGGGGGGTCAGGGTCATCGAGCTCGACATGTGGCCCAATTCTACAAAGGACGACATCAACATCCTGCACGGCAGGTCTGCTTCTTATTCTTCTACTTCTCGTGGCCTGGTTGGATTGGATGCCTTCTTCACAATGCTAACAACGTAATGCAATTTATTAGTCAACCAAACCATATCCATATGTAATAATTTATTAATGTATGATGATGTTCCTATCTAATCTAAATTTAATCCATGGTGGTGGTGGCCACCTCATCCAGGCCTCACTCGCCTTCTGTTTATTTATCCACAACCCAACCGTCGCGTCTCATTTCGCGTCGCTTTCACCTAAAAATAGATCTCCGACGAATGCAATGCTGCCCGCAACAGTGCAATAATCAAACAACGATTACCTTTGGGAAACTATCTGTGCTGTGCTACCTATTGTTTTGCTCTTCATCCACAAATTAGTGCTTTATTCCTCCAATTGATCCTGGGTGCATTGCCAATAAGATGCTCAGTTTCTAATAAACAGGACACTGACCACCCCAGTTTCGCTCATCAAATGCTTGAGATCCATCAAAGAGTACGCCTTTGTTGCATCTCACTATCCTGTCATCATAACGCTTGAAGACCACCTCCCCTCTGAACTCCAGGAAAAAGTTGCCAAGGTATTTATTTACCCCTATATTCCTCTTCCTCCCTCAATGAAATAAAATGCATAGCCAATTGTTGCCTCGTCCTCGACTTTGCATGCACTTCTCTAACATAATAACATGTGCACCTGCTTCCTCAAACCAATCAATCCGTCAGATGGTTCTTGAAGTATTTGGCGACATTCTGTACTACCCGTCCGACACCGATCACCTCAAAGAATTCCCATCACCTGAAGAACTCAAGGGGCATGTCCTCCTCTCAACAAAGCCCCCCAAGGAGTACCTTGAAACCAAGGTTGGTGACACCATGAAGGAGGGTGATGCCGACCTCCATCTTGGCAAAGGAGCTAGTGATGACGCCGCGTGGGGAAAAGAAGTACCGGATTTTCAGACCGAGATCCGGTTTGCTAAAAAGGTATTGCCTTCAAGACCTACCTGCTACATCTCTACTAATCTTTTCCTTCAACCTATGCAATCAACAATTGTCCCTCTGGCAGCAGCAGCACGACGATGATGCCCCAGGACACCAGAGGGATGACGATGACGATGACGACGATGAAGAGGAGGAAGAGCAGAAACTGCAGCCCCATATAGCTCCACAGTATAAACACCTTATTACTATCAGAGCAGGGAAGCCAAAAGGCTCTCTAGCTGATGCCTTGAAGAGTGATCGAGAAAAGGTTAGGCGTCTCAGTTTGAGCGAGCAACAACTTGCCAAAGTGGCAGAGGATCATGCCACAGAAATTGTGAGGTACTGATCGATACTCTTATAATTTAATACCATCTTCCTGCATCCACTGTATGCTTCCCTTGCTGAAGAGCTCAGCTTCTTGTGTTCCAAATACAAATAGGTTCACGCAGAGAAACATACTGAGGATATACCCGAAGGGCACTCGTGTCACTTCATCTAATTACAACCCGTTTATTGGTTGGGTGCATGGTGCTCAAATGGTGGCATTCAATATGCAGGTATGTTTCTGAGATGTTTTATCCAAGTTCAACAGGGTTCTTCGTGCCTAATTCGGCTCACTGACCCGCCTGTGTTCGAATCTCATGTGCTTAATGACAACCCTGTTTTCTTTTTCAGGGATACGGAAGAGCACTTTGGCTAATGCACGGATTTTATAAAGCGAACGGTGGGTGCGGTTATGTGAAGAAACCAGATTTTTTGATGCAGACAGAACCAGAAGTGTTTGACCCAAGAGAACCGCAACCTGTGAAGAAAACCTTGAGGGTGAAGGTGTACATGGGTGACGGGTGGCGAATGGACTTCAAGCAGACACACTTCGATCAATATTCTCCTCCAGATTTCTACACACGGGTATGGTCCGGTATAATTACTTAATCCAAACAGCATCGTAGTGACATAGCTTCAGTCCCAGGATGGGCTGAATAAGAAATGTCGGTGCGGTGGTAGGTTGGGATCGCTGGAGTTCCAGCAGACTCGGTGATGAAGAAGACCAAAGCGATCGAGGACAACTGGGTGCCGGTGTGGGAGGAGGAGTTCAGCTTCCGGCTGACGGTGCCGGAGATCGCTCTGCTTCGAGTGGAGGTGCACGAGTACGACATGTCAGAGAAGGACGACTTCGGTGGGCAGACGGTGCTGCCGGTGTCGGAGCTGCGGCCGGGGATCCGGGCGGTGGCGCTCTTCGACCGCAAAGGGAACCCGTACAACCACGTCAAGCTACTCATGCGTTTCGAGTTTGCCTAGCCTCACCATGAGTCCATTGCAGGTGTGCCAGTGCCCCCTTTCTGTATGCATATGTATCTTGTGTGAATATTGCAGGCCGAGTGTGCTTTTGTGTACATAGATAGATTGCTTTGGATTGGAGGATATGTGCAGCAGTTGAACCTCATCAAACAATTCCTTCCGTTCAGTTGTTATGATCGAATAATAATAAGGCACCGTCCTTATGAATAAATAAATTAAACCCAGCTGTGTCATTGCCACAAGCGCAAAAGATGAATTCTCAATGCAGTATCAACAGTCCTCTTTTAAACGTTCACGGTTAAGCTTATGGCAATGTCTTATGTTCTTTTTTTTTTTCTTTTTTAACCTGCAGTAATTTTATTACTCATCAGACCCAGCTAAATCGCTGGACACCAAGTCCTCAAAATCCCGAGGAACCCCCTCCCAAGTGTTATAACATTAACAACCACTTGGCAGAGCGAAGGCGTGAGTGACTCTAGTGCTCTCTCTCTCTCTCTTGCAGACTGAAACAGTGTTCTTTTAAATACTCTATTCACGTTTAACGATCTACGACCGGGAACACCGGACGATCCGCACCCACCGGAGACGTCCGGCCCAACATGACATAACAGGCTCAGCAAAAGTACATATACACTTAACTACACAAGAAAAATAACCGGTAATTTATAGAAATTCCTCGCTGTTGATCTGCATCTGGAAGTCAATAGTAGTATAGTACTACAACCAAATTTTCTCCATGCGACGAAATTACTGGTGCAAATGCTAGTGGTTTTCGGACAAGCCCTTTGCCTATCTAAAGATGATATATAATGTTAGCCTCTTTACTTTACAATGGTCGCTGTGCAAAACCGAAAATTAGAATTACCCATCAACTAAATAACTTCTCGTTTAGGCCTCCACATGCAGCAGCCGAGCAGCTTACACCCGTCCAGTGCGATGCATCTGACAGAAAACACATCTTACACAACCTGCAAGCATTAGACCATTTCTTCAATCACCAGCATCACTCCAGTTTCTTGCAAGCATTAGCCCATTTCTTCAATCACCGGCATCACTCCAGAGATGAGAAGGTACAAAACGATAGATTTACCAAGACTTGCCTTCACTTCACAAAAGATGCTAGCTAGCAGCAGAAGATTCCTGAGCTACTTCTGTAGCCGCATCCCCAGCAGAGCTACTGTTTTCTGCAGCCTGGCTTTGGCTGCTCTGTGCTTGTGTTGCTGCTGGTTGCTGTGGTTGATCTTCAGCAAGACCCAGAACCACCAAGGTAGACCTGCCAAAAATTGGAATCCCATCACAAATCCAGCACTTCATATGGGATCGATAACACTCACTACAGATTTGAGTGAGATTTGAGTGAACAAAGAGCACCTTGGAAGAGTTGATCGAATATTTGGCTGCTCGGCATGCTCAGACAAGGGTGCCTTCAGTATCGGATTCTTACTCAAGGCATTCTCAAGTTGAGGAGCTGGTAACTGAAAAAACATATGCCATGTCATGGGAAACCTTGCAAGATGATTATATAAAAAAAACATATGTGGAAAGATCGAGCATAACAAACAAGAACAAATAGATTACATAAGAGATGCAGAAGTGTGCAAACCTGCAGTAACACACCATATGACTGAGGTTTTGTCAAGATAGCGCACTTCAGGAATCCTACCCATAACTTGGGATATTTCCAAATCTGCCATGGCAAGTGGCAGAATCCAGTTTCAGAAATATGTAAAAAAAAGAATAATGGGTAATATCTTCTTCAATTAATAATCAATTAAAAAGCAAAAGAATCAAGGACCTGCTTGCTCACAAGGCGTGACATGATCTCCATCACAAAATCCACCTGCAAGAAAAGCTTGCCATCAGATTATAAAGTCATTTGCATCCAAGACACTGATATATTAACAGCTTTTCATGATTGTAAACCAAGAACACTGGATTACCACAGGATTCAACCAATAGGATTCATATTAGCGAATTTGCTCTGGCAGGCTTTAATCCATGGATCCTTGCTTGTCTCAACCATTCATGCATTTTGGGAGGAGGCACTACACACAACTATGCTAACACGTTCTAAACATGGGTGCATATTTCCCTGTTACCTTTTTCCAGTAGAATCTGGTGCCTTCACCAAAACTGAGAGCAAGAGATCATAACATCAATGAACAACTCTTGTTTCTCAAGCATCATGTGACTTCAGGTGCCCATTGGGGCCCCATGAAATGGAGCAGCCATAGGCCATGCTAGGGCCAGCTCCCGGTGCACTAGGCTTGAATTTATTCATTTAGAGATAAGATTAGATTGAGTTGGTTCCTTGATTCTAGAGATTGGTTTCTTTTATGAGCCTAGTCACCCTATCTATAAAAGGATGAGATTATTTCTCTTTTGGTTAAGCAAGAAATAGATCATGAGTTACTATTTCCCTCCTTATCCCTGCCCTTATGGTGAGACCGTCGACCATCTATATGGACACACTACTTGGGTTCAGGGCCATCTAAAGTATGCCCATGGCTGTTACTAACAAGAAATGAGGTACATGAACCAAGAAGGAGAACAAGGGAGTGTGGTGTACCCTACCAAGCATTATGGTAGTAGATCAAGTGGCAGCATGAACCTTACTTTTCAATTAAAAATCAACGAATGCTAGGACCATGTCATCCTGGTCAATGGATCTGCAAAGCTTTTTTTCACAAACTAGGCTATATACAAAGATCATACCATCCATTTCATTTTCTCTAGCACCAAATATCTCATGATAACCACATTTCCCTAGTTCACACAATGTCAGTCAACCAGTTTACTCACCAATGCAGGAAAAACACCTATTGCTTGCATGACAGTCCTCATGAATAGCAAAGGAAGAGGAATCTGTTCAACCTGTGGAAAAGCTTAATTTGGTCAACTACATATCATAAGGAGGAATATCTATGGAAAAAAAATTATGCCCATAAATAAATACCAGTTGATTTAGTGCTTTTGCCAGAACTTGCTGGGTAAATATGGTTCTTTGCTCAAAGCAAGAAGAGCATGCATCCATAACCTATAAGTTATATGAATGCTTCAGTTGATTAAATTAGGTTCTCCTTCAGTTGTAAAACAAAAATAGAAACTAGAAGACCTTTTTGAGTGGTATTCCTTCCTTGTCAGGATCTATTACATGAATTGCAATTAAAATTTCTGATGGATCAAGCGAAGGGCCATTCCGAGGTGAACCCTGCATTAAAAACGGATGTGTGATTAGTATGCAATACTCGACTGAAATTAATCAGTAACATAAATCTAAGTTACTTGAAAAGTTCAAGTCCTAAAAGAGGTGAGAGGAACTTATTCTTTAACAACAAAAAACTTGAGCAGGACAATAATACACTTGTAAGGTTCTATTTGTCTCAGCCAAACGAACTCAAGTCTCAAGGTAGTGCTTTATTTTCAACCCACAATTAAGGAACATCTAAAAATTGACTCAAACAAACACATATTGTCATACCAGGACAAAGACTAACCTGCAAAATTCGGGAAATGGCACTTTGAAACTTGTCTATTGGAAGATTAACAATACTGGGGAACACAGGCAGTACCTGGGAGCAAAGGATAATGATTAATGAACAAAACTAGTGTGTAACTGAAGGCAAATATAAGAAACAGCTCCACAATAGTGCTTCAAATATATAATTACTCCAGTAAAGCCGAAAATAAGTTCAAGGCTCATAACACTGGTCCTGAGAAAAATATCACCCCAGGCTACTCGCCTGGTACCAAGGTGTTTTGTCAATCAAATAGAAATCCAAAATATCTGCCTAGAACACAATATAATAATGCTAACTACTCCCTTCCATTTCCATTCAAAATACATATCGTTTAGGACATCGACGGTCTACAAGGTAAAACTTTGACCAACAATTTATATAAAAATATAGCATTTCAAATTAAATTTAAATATTAAAAAATAGCTTTCATGGTAAATCTAGTTACATCTATGATCTATCTTGCATTGTCAATCAATGTAATTATTTTATATATTCATGATCATTGTTAAAACGAAAGTTTGACTGACAAGAATCCTAAAATAACATTTTTCTGAATCGGAGAGAGTATTGTCTATGCAGTGGAAGGTAGAGAAAACCTCATCTTTTGGTAGATGAGCCAAGATTGCAAAAAGGACCTCAACATCCTGCAAAATGAAGCTACATTTCAGAAAGAATATCACAGCTAATTCTGATCTTGTAAAGTCAGTAAGAACTTGGTGCTTTCTTAAAGCAAGCAGCGACCTTTGTTTTAGAATATAATATCTTTATGGAAGAAATCAGATCTTTGGATGGAACCGCAGCATCAGTGAGGGTTTGTAAAACCTGCATGGTGCAACTTCATGGGTTATAAATATGCATCGAATGCAAGAATACAATCTTTTATAAAACATAAACCCTCTTTAAAATGCATCTGTCAGTAGATTTGACCAAGAAAAGAGAACCTGTCTTAAAAACTAAACAAAGTCAAAAGCACAACTTGCACCTGGATGAGGAGGTTCCGGCAGTCAGCTGGTGGATCTGAAATGATCCCAAGAAGATCAGGGGAGGAGCCTATTGTGCGTATCAGAATTGGTACTTGTCGATGAACTGCCTGGAAGAAATACAGTTACAAGATAGATCTACGAGCTGATGGAACGGAAAGGAAAAGAACATCTGAGGTATTTGTATGGAAAGAATGATAAGTTGTAAGGACCTGCTTGGCAGCTTGTGGTAAATTACCATATATTGCAAATACATGTCTCAGAAGGGAATGTTTCTGGTAAGAAAGATTTATTTTGCTTGAGGTTAGCAAATATCATATAACTAGACTAAAATAGTTGCTGATCCGTATCTACTGACCTTGGTGCACAATGCAAAGTATAGAGACATCATAGTCTGCGCGTCTGCCACTGAAGCTGTTGAGTTTTCTAAGCCAACATCCTTCAGAAAATGCAAGTACACCCAATCAGAAAAGAATATCAGCACAAGAACATCTGAAAGAAGTGAGACCATGACACAAACTTTGTGTGCTTCAGGCGTAGCCATTTCAGTAGTTGCAGAATCACCAGATGGAATCAATTCCAGCACTGAATTAAGTTTTTCATTTGCAAAATCTTCAATCTTTTTGGAAATGCTTTCCATGGGAAATAACTTATTTGCCACCTATTGTTATCAGATGGCAAACGAAGTGAGCAAACCAAGTAAGTGAAAATTTCAAAGAAGCAGGCAGGACTTATAATTACCAAACGTATTGCCTTCATGCGGACCTCCTCTAGATGATGAGTTGAACTCTGCATGAAACAGTTTACCCAGTAACATAATACTTCAATCAGGATTCAGGAAAGATGTGGAATATTAAAAATAAACTTCACATGATTACAAGCTTTTTGCATGTCAATTGTTCAGAGATTGGCTCAACTCAGAGCAAACAGAATAGTAGTACTCAAACATGTTGAATTGCTTTAAGAGAACGTGCAAACCATAATTCAGCATGTAATAATTTATTGAATAACTGTAAAACAAGTTAAAATTGGAACTCATGCTAAATTGTCTCTGATTTATGCTCTACCCCAATTGAGAACTCAAAACAGACCACTCCATCAAGTAGTCACTGGCGTTATTGCAGACATTATATATATCCTAGCTAAAATAGGAATGTGACAACAGATAAGCACCTGCAAAGCAATCTCCAGACATCTGTCCCGATTTGAAGGTCTTAGCATGATAAGGTTCCAGACAGCACTGAGACCTTGAGTTACCCTGTCACCACTCTGAATATCCTTGTCCTGCTTCTCATTACTTCCAGGAGAACATAAACCTTCGAGCAGTTTCAGCACACCTTCTGGTAAGTATGGTATCTCACAGAGCAATTTGCCAAGCGACTTATCTGAAGCTGGAAACATGTCTCGAAGATTTTCAGCCTATGCAAAAGAAAATGTACTGCCATGATGCAAGAGAAATAACATTGTAACAAATACATCGATTTCAAATGTACATACTATGTTTAAAAGAAAGGATTCATAAACTGATGTAGCAGTTCTAGATGAAAGAAAATCTTGATCCTGCTCTGCCTCACGATATAACCGGTTCAGGATGCATATAGTCAACTCGTGCCCCTGCTTAAGGAAGAATTGAGTCAGAGATCTCTGAAGAAGCAAGTTGAGTGGAATTCCTAAAAGTAGGCAGGACTAAATTCCTTTAACAGAGTCACCTACACACCCATCCTAATTTACAGCTATGCAACATATATACAAACTGTACCAAAATAAGCAGGGCTAAATTCCTTTAATATAGCCACCTACACATCCTAATCTACAGATATGCAACATATATACAAACTATACCGAATGGACTAAAAAAATCTAATAGAGAAACCAATTATATGAAATTGTGCATTGGTACCTCATTATTCGCATAATCAGAGAGCACACGCTTTTGAAGAATCTCCCAAGGGTCCAATTCCAGAGGAAACTGCAACAAGTAACACAAATTAAAGAGAGATCACTTAAAAAACAATGTAAATAAATCCTAAGTGCATCACCATAAGATGATTAGACAGTACATACGGAGGATAAGGAACCAGAAATGTAGGCATTGCAATAACTAATACATGTTTCTGAGAGGAGCTATGGTTCGTAGACAATCACCAACCAAAGTTCAAGCGAACAGTTAAAAAGTATCAACTCTACCAGAGGAAATAACAAGACCTTAGGTAGTACCTCAACACCCAAGTGAGCAAGCAACGGAAGGCGAGCAATTGAACCACCAGATGCTTCTTGCTTATCACTCTCAAGAATCCGCACAAATGCCTCTTTTTGAAGGAGATCTTTGGCCTCATCAGTGAGATCAATATTATTGACAACCAACTTGGGAAGAACATATTGTGAACTAAGGGACGGAAGCTGTGAGTGGTTTGCTTCCACTGTAGAAGAGTTTGGGCTGCGAGTTTCTGACGATTGTGCCAAACTATAGCCAGCTGAGGAATTATCAGCAGGAAACGAACCGACAAAAGTGCTAGCATGCTCTTGGGTTCCCTGGGGCTCTGTTGAGGCATGGGAAGCTTCTGATGATTCTGGAATATCAATCGAACTATTGCCACCTGCACTGGTTACTTTGGCCTCTGTTGTTTCTACACATAATGGAACTGTTGGACTGTTACTGTTCTCGTCGATAGGTAGATTTACTGAGCTAGGAACAGGTGAACTAGCAGGAACTGTTATGATGTCATCTGCCACAGATGACACCACCGCCGATTCTTTAGCTGGAGACACTTCATCTTGATCAGCTTGGTTCGTTCTCTGAGATGTGAAAGATCAACACACAAAAGCGAAGAGAATCTAACAAATTATAATATGACAGCTAAAGAAACAAACCTTCAGTAGAGTCCCCAACAGAGAGAAGAAACTTGAAAATGGAAGTCCATCTCCAGAGCTCGTAGAAGGAAGCTGCTGTTGCTCAACTTCAGGACGAGAAATTGGGAGATGTTGCATGTTAACCATTACCACCTCCGCTAGTAAGTCACTAGCGATACTGGATGAAAGGATCTGCAGTGATCCAGCTGCTCTGTCACCTTGTGCAGCTAGTGCAGCAAACATACCAATTAATTGATACACAGCTTCTGAATTCCCAGTTCTTATCGAGCTGGGATGGCTAGATGAGATATCAACAGACGTCGACTCAACATTTCTCTTGTTTCCTTCTTCACTGTGTTCATTGGCATCAAATGATTGCCTGATTCTTTTAGTGGACTGGACATCATCTTCTGTCATATGATTCATGTCTTCAGCCAGACTACGCTTGTTACTACCGTCAGTGCTTCTCTCCTACAAGGAAACATAGCCATCCTGAAACAGTTATGAGAGAGGGAGAGAGCAATCTTGGAGGAACAGGTACATACCATCAGAGGCCACGATTCTTCCCTGTTTGATGTGTCCCCAAAATTCTTAGCAGCATTTGGTGCATCTTCTATTGAATCCCCCTGGTTGATAATATTTTGAGCTTCCAATAGGCGTGCTCGCCACTGAAAATACAATAAAAGCCTCGAATTAGTAATGAATGTACCTCAACCAAATATACAGGATACATACACATTCTCAAACAAATGGAGCTCAAATGCAAAATATTTATACCACACACATACTCATGAATAAACAAAACCAGTGGCAGCATACAACTAGCAACCAATTCAGAATATGGACTAAATCGTGCTGACTTATTGCATGCATACAGCTTATAGACAGGTTATTGGTTAACGCAACATATTTTCATTGAGGATGGTGAGATATTAAATGGCTCACTACCACCAAGGAGTTTCAATTAGTTCTGAAAATTGTTCAAGGTATATCAGTAAAACAAGGGAAACACGAACTCATTGTTCCGGCAGGCTGACCCACACTCAGGAAACAAATCAGCAAAAAACTGGCTAAAGCTCAATAATAGCAAGATAAGAAAGAAAAATCCTAATTACACTGTCTATAGAACATAACATAGCTTCCCGCAGATAACAAATATTTAACTCCAGTTGTTGCATATATTGAAATAACGGCAAAGGGACACATCTCGACTGTATCAGTCAATACAAAAGTGTATGTTAATCATTGAAGCTTAAAGAAATACCGGCTCAGCACTTGAATGTGTGCATTTCAGGCATGCAGAGAAGGCACTCTTCAAGGCATGAAATGCACCAGGAACTCTCAATTTAATAATGGAACTTGCTGGATCCAAGGAAAGTAAAACTGGCAGGATGCGTCCATAAAAGGAAGGCCTTCTTTGGGCAATAGCTGAGAGACTGGAAGAAGTGTGTTAGAAGAGAGAGTGAAATGGCACACTAAGCAGGGGAAAGAAAAAGGAGGAAACTCGTGATACATAAAGATCAAAATAGCACAATACTTCAGCAGACTAATTGAATAGATGACACAGCATCCACAAAAAAACTTAAATGCTCCGCAGCTGGTACAAACTGTAATATCCAGAAAAATAATAGAACACAAGTGAACAAGAGGCAAACCTAGTAATGAAGACGATGATCATGGAAGTACTGAGTGACTTTACTTTAGGAGACTTGAGTTGCTCTAGCAACAATCCAAGACTCTGGCTGGCTTCCATGGCCAGGTCCCCAACATTAAGCAAAGGGTGACCTCCTCGCAACCAAGCTACATTGAATCCCATATCTGCAAATGTTTTACAGATGCCTAAATCAGCATGCACCCAGCAGTTCCTAAACATGGATAGTATGGTCCTTCCATATGAAAGGAAACATAAGCTGTACCATCTGTAGTTTCAGTTGGCGGATCAGATGGGGCATTAGGATCTGGTGTGTACATAAGAACTGTTTTTTCAACAAACTTAACAGCCAGTAACCTGACACCTTCATTGCCGGTGGCCTGACATTCAAATTCCACATGAGACAACTGGAGACCAAGAAGATAGGGTTATTTGTTACAAAAAGAAAGGAGGGGCTAGCCTGAAATGCCATGCGCGAGACAACTGATTTGAATTTGAGCAGCCATTCCCATGAGGATTTAAGTGCATCATCAATCCCTCCAGTGGAGAATATACCCTGGATCCAGAACCAGCGAACTGAGACAGATGTTTGCACAGGAAGGCAACTCGAAATGGAAATGCTGGAAATGGAATTACCTGGATAACTAGCTTTTGGAGTACTTTGGCAAACAAGTTGGTTCCTGTTTTAACAGCTTGCCTGACGACTGCAGGCGTCTCATCATTCAGAAGGTGCAGCAAACAAGGGATCATATCAGGTAGATACGCCATGTGTTTTGACCCAAGCTCACCAATGATCCTACGCCAGGAGAGTAAAAAAAAAAAAACATGAGCAAATAAACACTGTAACAGAGCATTTTTAAGCGCGCTCACGCATAGGTAGGTTTGACCTAATTCCGCCTGCAGTCAGCACGTTCAGGGGGCTATGCTAGTCATTTGATGTTCAATGACTTTATCACAAGCCGAATACATTGGAGGTGAATCTATGGGTAATTTAAGCTAGAGAAATTGAGCTGGATGATGAACTCACTCGGCGACAAGCTTGCGCACGGGGCTGGCCTCATCGGTGTGGAGGTCGGCGATGCGCGCGACGCGGTTGGGGAGCGGCGCCCTGCGGAGGTCGCGCAGGTGGTGGAGGCGCGCGGCGATGTCATGGGGCGGCGGAGAGGCGTTCCGGGCGGCCAGCATCGGGTTCCGTTCCTACTAGCCCGCCCTCCGCTGCTCTCCTCTGTTGCTGTTGGGGCTAAAGTTGATGAGAAGGAAACCCTCTAATAACCTATCCTGGCTCCCGGCGCGGAGAAGGGAGGAAGGCAACCGGCCAACCGCGGCACCCTCGCCTCGCCGCCGCCGCCGTCGCCAGTCGGCCCTGTGTGCCTGTGCGCTGCGGTGAACCGGCGACCCGACCAAAATCGAACTGAACGGCTGTTGGATGGGCTTTTGGGCCCCACATATTGGGCTATACTCCTCCTAGTTAAGAGAGGCCCGTTCGGCTCGAAAGCTCGCTCGTCCTCATCGATCTCGATCTCGCTCTCGCCTCGCCGGTCGCCGCCAACAGCCAGCCAGGTTC
Organism: Eremochloa ophiuroides; assembly: GCA_038502445.1. Lineage (NCBI taxonomy): Eukaryota > Viridiplantae > Streptophyta > Magnoliopsida > Poales > Poaceae > Eremochloa > Eremochloa ophiuroides. Next base: position 110,047,193 of record JAHLJS010000001.1, on the reverse strand, counting down.
GTGTGTTCCGGCGGCGGGCATTCATGGCGGGGCAGTCCGACCCGCACCTCTCCATCTTCTCGCCCTCCGAGGTAACCAACCCCTTCCCTCCCACACTCCACAGGCAGGGAGTATCTTCGTCGAAGGGAAGTGAAGTGGGATGCAACCCACTTTTGAGGGCCTGTCCTGTCTGTGCTGCAGGTGGAGTTCGTGGCGGAGGATGAGATCGTCGAAATCGTCCCCAACATCCGCATGGACGCCCTCAACATGATCTGCGTGCGTCCGCCACCCATTTCCATCTCTTTCAACTCACATCCCCCACCTATTTTTACATCTCACGCCGCCGCCGCCGTGCAGGGGGATTTCGGGCCCTTCTTCCCACAGATTCCGACCAAAGTGCCGCTCTGGCTCGCCGTCGCGCTCAAGAAGCGTAGCAAGTGCACCATTCGCACCCCGGACTGGATGACTGTTGGTCAGTGCTTCCTTGTTGCTTGCTCCCCTTCTGTTCCTGCTAAATCATCATGCGCAGCCATAAACCACCTGTTGATTGCTTTGGTTCCTACTAGACCGATTGACACAGGTACTGGAAGCGGAAAGAGAATCGCCTCGAGAATTCCAGCCATTACCATTCCACTATATCGAAATATCTAAGCTGCTATTTGATCAGTGAGCTCCAATATCTACTGCATCACCCTGTTTCTCCGATTTCAGCGCATGTTTCACCTAAACCTGATCCGCTCTCATTTGTTTCCTGCAGTGCTCATGATGACATCTCAGATGCATACCTGGTGAGAGTTTAGTCAATCTCGGTGCAGATTAGTTAGTTGTGTCTAGAAAGTCCTTATCGTAGCGAAAACACAATATGTGCTTAATCCTAGTTTTGATTGTGACACAGGTGAGATCTCTAATTGAGGACATCAGAGATGTCAGATTCCACAAGGTTGAGACTGGATTAGAAACAATATCTGGACGCACCCATGCCGTCAAGGTAAAATTTTCTCCCTTAGAACTGGGGGTGCTAAAACAACTGTCGTTCTATCAAAGCTATTATTGAATTGGATGTAATTACCGCTTCCCCTGTATTTATCTGTTCCCTATACTAGCTTACCGTCTTGCTTCATTGATCAGGCACCAACAATACCTTATTCATCTCGTTGCATTCTTGCAGCTCAAAAATCTCTCTGCAATGGAAGTGAACATTGTCCGCCCTTTCATGGTGAGAACTTTGCAGGCATTCTATAAGCACGATAGTCCACAGATGATTCAGCAAGCTGATAATATAGGGAGCAGAGCAACACCGGTTACAGACCGTGGCCCAAGAGTAAGCCTTCCCTACTAGATAGATATATGATGATTTCAACTTGCTTGAGGATTCTAGGAGGTTGTTGTCCATCAAAATGTGCCGTAAGAATCTAAGACGTTGCGCACAAAATAGTTGCATATCAGAAAGTTGGTACATATATAATTCTATTCTGTTTGATTGGTGACCCAATACAATTCGTAATAGCTTAGTACATTGCAATATATGAACCAGAAAGAAGACTTGGTACTTCATTTTCTATATATTTCCGCGCATTATTTATTTTGTCAGAATATTGCCTTTAAAATAAAATAATTTGTCATCTTCAAGCAGCAATACATGATTTGTCAGGAAAAGCTCCATGTCTCCAACTTAAAGTTTTTTCTTTTGTTTTCCTTTTGCAGAGAGATCTAAGGCGCAGGTAGTGAGCATGCCTGCCACTTGTATTTGCAAATAATGTACTGCATATCTGAGGACAGCAGTTAGTGAAGGTACTGGCATTGCTTTCTTGCAATAGTACCAGCTAAGTATGTGCTAATGCCCTAATGAGTCCTGAGATCTATATCAAATAGTAAAGCAATCATCATAGTTTGTCTACATTTTAGAGGGAACTGGCATTGCTCTTCCCATGTTGGAAATTGTGCTGTAGCTTTGTTCCAAAGAATGATTGACTTATTATTTATGCAAGTGTGTTCCTCATTGATCTCTCCAGCAGCCTCCAATCCTTGTGATTCGCATAACTCCCAGCCTCCCTCGGTTGAATGGGCCAGCTAATGGTGGAGTTTTGGGTCAGTTTGGTAGTAGACCACATCCCCTGTGTCGCTAACATAGTGGTCACGTCTCAAGCTCCGAACCAGATCACCAAGTAGATGAAAGGGGAGAGGGCCAGACTTTTGCGGCTCTCTGTAGTACTTTCCCAGCACCGGTTTGGCTGCCTCTGTCTGTGTGCACAGCTATCATCATTCAGTGACTGATATACATATGTGATGGCATAAAATCTGGCAAACACGGATGGATGCTGAATCAGATTTAGTTGTTACTTACCGCTTCTATGAGATGGTAATGTGGGATCTGCGGGAAGAGATGGTGGATGACATGAGTCCCAATGTCATGGTGGATGTTGTTAATCCATCCGTAGTCCCGGTCGAGCGTCGTCAGGCCACCCCGAAGGTAGGTCCATTCCTAGCTCATTAGTATAGCACAATTAGCTGAAAGCTGCAGCTGTGAACCAGAGTCGGTGATTTATATATGTGGCTGCATGCATTTTTGCATTTTTATCTTCAGGTTTGCACTGAATCGTGACAGGGCATTTTTACTAGTTCGCCTAGTAGTCAGTAATTCTAATTCAGCAGTTTTACTGCTGGTCTAAAGTACATATATATAGTGGAAGGGGGGAACCCCAAGAAAAAAGGGGGGGGGCGGGGTGTGGAATGAGAGTGTGAAGTTAAATACCTTTCCTCGGTACCAGGGAAGCTTGTCATTGTGGCCGTGATGATGCAGGTAGGTGACAAAGTCGAGCCACATGACAAAAACCCAGTAGGGGACGAAGTAGAGCTTGAGCATGTGCAGAGGACCCATGAGGAAGGTGAGGGCAGCTAGGATGGCGGCCATGGCGAGCCAGCACGCCGTGGAGGTGAGCACGTGGCTGCTCTCGCTGGGCTGGAAGAGGTCGCTGGCCGGGTGGAAGTGGGAGCCTGACTTGCCGGGGCTCCTGTTGGCAAGGTAGAATGGGTAGGCGAGCATGGGGAAGGGCAGCCTGAAGCGCAGCATCAGGATGACGCTGTCCAGGCTCTTGTACAGGCGCTCGGGGAGCTGATATACATCATAATAGTTCATAGTTCATAGATGGGGAAAGGAAAGGAAAGGAAAGGATCGGATCATGTATGCAATGCAAGTGCAAGGTACAGTAGATAATTACAGGGCAGTAGGCGTACAGGATGCCATGACTCGTCCTTGTCGACGTGGCCATGGTTCTGGTGGTGCGTCCTGTGGCTAATCCGCCTGCACTTGCATTGCATTGATCGGTTAACTGAGAAGCAGCATCAGAATTGAATTCACTAGTAGCAGTAGAATACTACTACACACCAGCCGTGGTATGGCACCAGGATGGAGGAGTGGAGAATGTGGCCGACCACGCTGTTGAGTCTGGGGTTGTTGGAGAAGCTGCCGTGGCCGCAGTCGTGTCCCAGCACGAAGAGCGCCCAGAACATGGTGCCCTGCGCCGCCCAGTAAAGCGGCCAGACGAGCCAGCTGTGGAGGCGCGCGGCGGCGGCGAGCCCCAGCACCAGGACGACGTCGCGCAGGACGTAGCCCATGGAGCGCCAGGGGTCCTTCACCCAGCAGTGCTTGGGGATGGCGGCGCGGATGTCGGCCAGCCCGAACGGTGGCACCGCCGCAGGGTCGAACGCCGCTCCTCCTTCTTGTCCTTGTTGGGTGGCGACACGGACGAGGAGGCTGCGGCGTCGGCGCCGGCACCGCGCAGTACTAGGACTAGGCGACGACGGCAGCACAATGCTAGCGGAGACGGAGAGGAGCACGCGTGCCATGGCGGCTCTCCAGTTCAGGTCCCGCCGCCGCTTGGCCAAGCGCCTCTGCCTCTGCCGTTGAAGAAGAAGAAGAAGAAGAAGAGCCTGGTTGGCGCTCTCTGCTCTCAAGCTCCTCGGCTTGGAAATGGGTGGCTGATCCGATTCCGATCATCGGCCCAGGTCGCCCCGCCCACCTTACTTATTACGCCCACTGCTGTCAGTGTCAACTCAACTGGCATTCTGGCAACTGTTTTGTGTCAAAAAAAAAATCACACTGCTACCCTTTTTTTCTCTAATAAATACTACGGACGTGAACTGCCACTTCGTGCTTCCAACATACTGGCGAATGTTTCTTCTTTTTCTTTAACAAATATAATACAATACAAAACATACCAAAGGGCTGTCTCAACATCAAGCGAGCCACCGACAACAAGAGCCTCTCTTCAACGCTGGCTCGCTCATGCAAAGAGGGTTCCCTTTTATTGTCTCTTTTATCTTTACATGGATCAATAAAAAAAAAGAATGACCAAAGTGGCCACCGGACGCACGCTTAATACAGACACAAAAAGATTATTACATGGTAATAATGCTGGTATGTGACATGGTACACAGCCCATCACAACGTTCCTAAACTAAGCTAGCTACCCAATTCGTAACAAAGGAAGAAACCTCTGCAAACTGCACTTGCAAGTCATACTAATGTACACAGCACCCGACGAACGGATGGCATGCAATGGGTGTGAGTGTCCAACAACATACTTACAAAGTCGTATTATAGCTTCCACCACTTCTTGTTCTCCATTGTTTTCGCAAGCTCCTGCGCCAGGGAAGCAAAGTTTTCCGCTCCATTCTGAAGCTCCGCGGTTTGTTGGCTTATTCTCTGGTAAAGAAATTGGACAAACAGAATTACATGTTTGATGCTGCTCTGAACAAGTGCGTGCTTGCAAAGAAGGCAAGCCATGTGAACTGTAGTCTGGAAGCAACGATTTCACCTCCAGTTTCTCCTGCCTCTGCATCAGCTTATCTTTCGCATGAGCAGCTGCTGCTGCTGCGTCCTGCAATGAACCTACATTTAGCTCCCATACACAGCAAAAAACCGTGACCAATTGCAATGTTCATGACTTACCCCACCAAACTTATATTTGGTTAGAATTTCCTGCGGAGTTCTCATTCTCGGTTTATCAACATTGCTTGACCCTTCAAACAGCTTCGCTCTCTCCTCCTCTACTGCCAACACAAAACATTCACGGAGTTTAAACAAATAATATGTCCCTCAGTAATTTGAATAGACAATGTACTAGTATTGTTTCCAACCTGCTGTTCTCTTATTCCCTTGGGATGTAGAGGATGCTGCTGGTGCCGGGGCTACAGGTACTTCATCGTCAATCTCTATGTCATCTGCATTCAATACTCCCAAGTCAGGAGGGAAGGAAGCACTTAAGATAAAAGCTTGCTTTAAGATGCATAAGGAATGAGAAAGATAACCGATCGACAATTCTTCTATCGGATCATCAAGATCGGGTATTGAAGGTTCAGCAAATGGTTCTTTCAAGAAAATTGACTCCAGCTGTTCACTTGGAGTTTGCAGTGTCAAACTCTCTCTCATTTTTGCATTTTCTTCAGCCTTGCCTTTCATTCCTTTAATGAAGCCACCAATAATCCCTGCTGCAGGATTCTGCACCATGACGTTTCTTGTGAAGCCAAAATGTACACGAGCTCCCGCTCAATTCCCAGGAAGACATGAATGGATACCTGCTTTCTTCTCTGATCAGTTGAGAAACTAATAGCTGCTTCGGCAGCTGCTGCAAGTACTTTGTCATGAAGGCATGGCAGAGATTCTGGGATCCTATTACCACAGGGTCAGCAGTCAGATCTATTGCTCTCAAGAGCATTCAGTACAACAATGCCAGAAAAGTTAAGTACCTGAAGTCATTCTCTGAAGCCATAAGAGAGAGAATAGCAAATTCAGAACCATTTACCTGGTGAGAATATATGTTAGGGAAATGAGGATTTTTCTTTAAATTCTGAATGCATACGAAATCCATATGGTTCCCTTTTTAAAAAGGAAGCAGTGGTTAAGTCGCCAATTTTATTGGTGACCCCACCTTTGAGTATACTTGCCACAAACAAAATATGACAACCATTTTAGATACCAAAATCCATACTCTTTCAATAAAAATAAGGTCGATATGGGTGTGGCAACAACAATGGATAACATACATAAAAACTATTAGGCACTAAAATTCACTACACAAATCTGAAACCCACCAACCAAACCCTCGGGGACTAAAGTTAAAGGGGCAAGCAGAAAAAAAAATACCAAAGTAATTTGTCCGTTTGACGAGCTCATGGATTTCTCCATGCCTGTCTTGTAACTCCATCTCAATAATGACATCAAGGAGGTCTCAGCAACAATAGCCAGATCTGGCACAGCCCTGCCCATGATAAAGCAAAATTGTCAATGGTCGGAGCAAACTTCACCGATCCTTTGCATGGTTGTATGAAACTATGAATACATATATTGCGGTAAGTAAAACAGATGCAAAGTTCTTGAAAAAACTGTCATTTTAAATCCAATTAAACTGCAAAGGTCTGAAATCTGACATCACAAAGTTGTAACTACCTCGCTTCTATAGTGCCAGTCTGATAAGCTAATGTCAACCCACAAACTTTGCCATCCATATTCTTGAAAACTGCTGACCAGCAACAAGGTTTTGCAAGTTTCGTCTTATGTAGATGCTTGCTGCTTCCCTGATGGGCAAAGGAACGTTGCCAGTAAGATGTGGAAGTTTGGAAGCTCCTTAAAGCAGTTCATATATTTGATGTGTGTGTGAGGTGTGTGCATTGGGTGAGTTGTATTTCTGGGTTTCTTCTTAATGCAATGACATGCAGCTCTCCTGCATATTCGACAAAAAGGCCAAGTACACACCTGAATCAATGATGCCAGGGATAACAAAAACAAAACATCCTCACAGCACACCACAAGAAGTGAATCTGAACCACCATTGTGTGAAAGCTGGGAAGCATTTTTCAGGTGTTTTTCAACTCCTTGTGCTTGTATTCTGTCAAGATCCTTGCCTTGTGTTCCTGACTGACCTTCACTTGGAATTTTGTCATCTGATAATTGGGTTTGCTTCTCGTCTGAAGCTGCATAGCTTGCAAAGTTAGGTATTGATCTAATGGAGAGACAAAAAACGGTAAATGACTATTTAATGCAATGACAGTAATCACTTGCCTATGACATACATAGAAATAGCAGATGCTTGCTTCTGATGTATGATATGTGAATTTATCATCACACCGGTTGTGCAGTCAAGTACAGCAACACAAGCATCCTTTGTCAAGGAAAGAAGAACATCTCTGGGTAACTTTGCATTTTGAGGATTCTCTTTCTTTGACTGGTCTGCTTTTGCAGCAGATGCCGCAACACTGTAAATGCCTAAGGAAACAACAGGAGAATTTGTTCCCGATGCACCATCCACAGTGAATATAATTGACAGCTGACTTGGATCAAGCATTGCCACCTTTAAGAAGACAGAACAGAACATAAGGAGTAATTAATAACAGTTTATTACTATAAGTTTCTAGTGAATTGCAGTCTCAGAAATCTTAAGGAATAAGGACATGATTTATATTACAAAAATAGGAAGAATGTACCTGACCGTTCTGATAGCCTGCGGCAATGAGCTCTCCTGAAGCCGTAAATAATAGAGATCGCACTGAGGAATTTGATGACAAAAAGGCAACACAACAATGAAATCCCTTCCCATGATGAACAACATGAACTGTGAAAACACAAGAAGAGTGCCTGTTATTAATGAAAATATAATGAAGCATATTCAAAGAGAACTTTATAGGCCTAGCATGAGTGTCTGTTAGACTGTAATATTATAGGCCATATGGGCTGTTATATGGGCTGGGCGCCTCAGCCTTAGGCTGTACGGCAGCCCCCTAAGGGTTAAGGTAGATGATCATTGGATTAGGCAAGGATCACCGTTGATTGGGTGTTTCTATAAACCCTAGACGATCCTTGCCTATATATTGTACACCCTTTGTACCTCCATAATCAGTCTACAATATTCCCGAGCCATATTCTCTTTCATGGTATCACGAGTCTGGTTCTCCTACCCGATTCCCCCTCCGCTGCCCTAAGCGCGCCCTCCAGGCCGCGCTCCCCGACCACCTGCGCCGGCCTCCCTGCCGTGCCGCGATGGCTGGGTCCCCTCCCCCCTTTCCTACCGCGGCTGCTGCTGCTGCCGCCGCCGCCGCTGCCTCCAAGGTAGGCGCCTCCCTGGATGCCACCTAGTCCGCCCTGGACTCGGACGCCCAGGCCAAGGCCGCCGCCGATGCCGCCGCTGAGCGCGCGGCCAAGAGGAAGGCGCAGCGCGACGCTGCCCTCGCCCACGCAGCTGTGGCCGACCAAGCAGCCCGAGCCGCCGCGCTGGAGCGCAACACCGCCGCTGCCCGCGCCCGCGACGCTCTGGCCCGTGCAGAACAGGCCCGCGCCGCTGCTGGAGGATGTGCCCGCCACGGCCGGTCCAGCAACCTGCTGCCCCTGCCGCAGGCTCCGGGGGTGGATCATCCAAGAACCGCCGTGGCAAACGTGGCGGCCGCGGCGGCGGCAACGATGGACAGCAGGCGCCCACCTTGACGCAGTCGGCGCCCAGTCCAACACGCCAACTGGGAGCCAGCCCAAGGCTGGCGGATCCAGCACCGGGGGCGGGACATGGTCTCCCCTCTTTCGCCCATGGGCTGGGGCCTTCCAGGTGTGGCCGGGAGCACAACCTGGCGTGCGGCCTCCTCTTGCGCCACTGTCGGGCACGCCTCAGCACGCACTGCTGGCCCAGCAAGCATTCCAGCACCCTGCTGGGTTCTCTCCGGCGATGGAGCACGCCAGACCCTGGACTACACCGCCCCCCGGCTACTATCCTCCCCCCGCTGGTCTTCCAACATGGGATCAGCAGTCCATGGCGTCGACTTTCAACAACATGACGCTGCAGCAGCCACCGTCCAGCGAGTGGTACTTCGATTCAGGTGCAACTTCCCACATGACCTCCACTTCCGATTCCCTTTCACGTCCTTCTTCTGTGCGGTATCCAACTCCTCCATCTATTGTTGTCGGTAACGGTTCCCTGCTTCCTGTTACCTCCACTGGCTCTACAGTTATTTCTTCCTCATTACGCCTTAATAATGTGTTGGTTTCCCCCCACCTTATTAAGAATCTGATTTCTGTACGCCAGTTCACTATTGATAACAATTGCTCTGTTGAGTTTGACCCCACTGGTTGTTCTGTGAAGGATCTTCAGTCTCGGAACGTGATCGTCAGGTGCAATAGCTCCGGACCTCTGTACCCTCTCCTCCAGCCAGTCGCTCACTCCCTGGTTGCCACAACTGAGTCTTCACTTTGGCATCGTCGCCTCGGTCATCCTGGACACGAGGCCCTCCCCAAGCTTGCGTCGAGTCTCCCCACTTGTCGTCATGATACTTCTAGCATTTGTCATGCATGTCAGTTAGGTCGCCATGTGCGCCTTCCTTTTCCTGTGTCAACTTCTAGAGCGTCCAATAATTTTGATCTTCTCCACTGTGATCTGTGGACATCTCCTGCACTCAGTGTCTCGGGCTATAAATATTATTTAGTTATTCTGGATGATTGTTCACATTACTTATGGAAGTTTCCCTTGAAGTTGAAATCTGATGCTTTCACTACGCTTACTCACTTCTTTGTTCTTGTGTCCACTCAGTTTGGCACCACCATCAAGGCAGTTCAGTGCGACAATGGGCGCGAGTTCGACAACTCTAGTTCCCGCACGTTCTTCCTTACCCATGGTGTCCGCCTACGCATGTCGTGTCCCTACACTTCCCCCCAGAATGGTAAGGCTGAGCGCATCATCTGTACCATCAACAATATGGTTCGCTCCTTACTATTCCAAGCCTCTCTCCCACCATCCTTTTGGGTCGAAGCCATGCAGACAACCACTTATCTCCTCAACATTCTACCCACCAAAACACTGAACTCCTCCACCCCGCACCTTGCCTTGTTTGGCAAAGCGCCCTCATATGATCACCTCCGTGTCTTTGGATGCACTTGTTACCCTAACCTGTCAGCCACAGCTCCCCACAAACTTTCCCCCCGCTCCACCCAGTGTGTCTTCCTAGGATACTCTGCTCACCATAAAGGATACCGCTGCCTTGACCTCGCTTCCAACAAGCTCATCATCTCACGTCACGTCATCTTTGACGAGTCAGCTTTCCCTTATGCTGAGCAGGGTTCCAACATCTCTCCGGCGGCAATTGATTTTTTGGATAGCACTGATTATGTGCCGGCTCCCATTGGACCCGCACATCAGCTTCTTCCTGCAGGTTCAGGTACTTCGACCGCTACACACCCACCCTCGGTTGTGGATGTTTCTGACGACGATCTTGCTGGTTCAGCAGCGCTTGGTGCGCTCCCAACTGGGTCCTCTCGGGCTGTCCCTGATCCGCCTCCAACTGCACAGCCACGTGCGGCCCCGTCTTCATCAGCACCCGCACTGCCACATGCGGCTCCGGCTTCGCCTTCGCTTGCACAGCCACGTGCGGCCTCGTTCTCCCCATCGCCGGCACGGTCTGCAGCGGTGGATGCCCCTCGCGGTCCTCCGCCTGGCTTTCCACCGCTGCCCACCTACCCGGTGCCTGCAGTCCGCCATGTTTACACACGGCGGGCACATCCGGCAGCTGTCCAGCAGCCTGCTACAGTGGCTGTCCAGCACCCTGCTGCACCAGCACCATTGCCCGTGCTTCCCATCTACCCGGTGCCTGCGGTTCGTCATGTCTACACCCGTCGGGCACCTCCAGCTCCTGCCCAGCCGCCTGCTATCCAGCAGCCTGCTGGCCCTGCGCTTCTGCCTAAGCGCGCTACACCTGTCCCTCCAGTGATCAACCAGCACCCTATGGTCACACGCGCGAAGACTGGCTTTCGGATTCCTACTCTCTACCATGCTACGCCGCTATCTCCGGTGCCCAAGACCTTCCGCAGCGCCCTCGCTGACCCAAATTGGCGGGCCGCTATGGAGGAAGAACACGCTGCTCTTCTCCAAAACCACACATGGGATCTTGTTCCGCGCCCCCCTCGGGCTAATGTGGTTACCGGGAAGTGGATCTTCAAGCACAAGTTCAACGCCGATGGGTCACTTGAGAGGTACAAGGCATGCTGGGTCCTTCGCGGCTTCACTCAGCGCCCTGGCATTGATTTTTCAAAGACTTTCAGTCCGGTCGTTAAGCCAGCCACCGTTTGCACCGTCCTCTCACTGGCCCTCTCCCACAAGTGGCCTGTGCATCAGCTCGACGTGAAGAATGCTTTCCTGCATGGCACCCTCTCCGAGACAGTATATTGTGCACAACCGTCTGGCTTTGAAGATCCCGCCCACCCGGACTTCGTCTGTCAGCTCAACAAATCCCTGTATGGGTTGAAGCAGGCCCCTCGTGCTTGGTACAGCCGGTTTGCTGCCTTCCTGTTATCCCTCGGTTTTGTTGAAGCCAAGTCAGACACCTCCCTCTTCATCTACAGGCGCGGCTCAGATACTGCTTATCTCCTCCTGTATGTGGATGATATCGTCCTCATTGCATCCTCCCCGGGTCTTCTTCGGCGGATTATCTTGGCTCTCCAACAGGAGTTCGCCATGAAGGATCTTGGCAAGCTGCATCACTTCCTGGGCATGCATGTTCAGCCATGTGGTGATGGTCTCTTCCTCTCACAGCGCCAGTACATGCTGGATATCTTGGACCGTGCTAGGATGGCTGAGTGCAAGCCGTGTTCTACTCCAGTCGACACCAACCCCAAGGTTGCTGCTGCTGATGCTCCCCCTGTGGCTGATGCAACCGATTATCGCAGCCTTGCTGGTGCCCTACAGTACTTGACATTCACAAGGCCAGATATCGCTTATGCTTGTCCAACAAGTCTGCCTTCATATGCATGACCCTCGGGAACCACACTTGGCAGCCCTTAACCCTTTCAGTTTCCCTAATGGCTTACTACAGAACTTCCTAGAATTTTTTTGCAAAGGAACAAGTGATTTCAAATTCCTGTGAAAAATAACATGAGCAGGTTCTGTCAATGTTGGACATGGTAGCAGATGGCTGATGCATAAGCAAGGTTTTTATATGCTGCAAAGTGCCCAATCATAATCATTCAATTATTTTTTGAATTTCATTAATAAACATTCAGGTAAGTGACAGCACCCATTTACTGTCTCTCATCTGCCAAAGAAGCATGTTATGGCTGCTGCTTGTTAGAGTACCAGACATGACAGGCATCCTGTATGTGCTGGCGAAAGGAAGTAAAATTAGCGTAACACTGTCGTTACAAGGATGGCAGCAACACTTCCGCACAGAAGACATATATGTCATTCAAAAAAAGAGAGAGGGGTGAAATAAGTAAAATCACTAGGTGCAACTTTAGCCATCTGTGATCAGGGTCCCATACTGAAATATTTACCTTCTTGCTTAGCTTCACTCACAAAGTGAAAGCTTGAACCCCCAGTGTGCTCTCGAAGTTTATAGATGCGCACCTACAAAGAATGATATAAAAAAGTATTAAAAATTATACCAATGACCAACATTTCGACCAGCCTACAAATTTGACAAGATCTAACCAGACCACTTGTTGTCCCAACAGCCAAAGTCATATTTAGTGAACAAAAAGCTAGAGATGATACAGAAGCATTTGCTCCATCCAAATTGACATCAGCAACCTGTAGTAAAGAATAGTTACAACTTTATTGGGGATAATCTGTTAGTTATAAGCCAATGAGGGATAATGCAAGTAATAACATAAATATAAAGGCTGACCTTTCCATCCAAGACAAACATTGGCATTAAAACAGGAAATGTTGCATCCCATATTCGCACAGAACCATCTTGGTAGCCTGCAATGTATATTCTTTCAACAGCATGATCTTCGTTCAGCGACATCTCACTTGGAACCCCACCAGTCAAAGGCCATTTCATGTTCACTGGCATGAAACACCCAGCATTTTTCCTAGCACAAAATTTCTACAGAAATTCCACAGCGAAATAGTCTTACATAAGTAATGATGATGTCTAGATAGAGTATAATATCCAAATTTGAGCAGAATGCACCTTCAGTGAAATATTTGGAAATTCACTTTCGGTTAGTGAACAAAGACTAGTGGCCGTTATGTTGGGGTCAATGGTAGGAATTGTGACTGGAAATTTCTGTGCTTCAGGTATAGGGTTTCCCTCTTTTGAATTTTGCACAGAAAATAGAGAACCACCATCATAAAAATTCAGCTGTCCAGGATTTGTCAAAATGAAAAGTGCAGAAGTTCTGCTTTTATCAGGAACCCCAGTATCAGGAATAAGAATCATATCAGCAAAGGATCCATCAAGCTTGAGGTCTGTTCGTGACATGCATCTCACTGATTCTAATCCAGCAGTTGATTCCAGGCTAAGAACCTGCAAGACAATGAGCAATTTTGTCACTGATAGAGGCTGAGTTTTCTGCAGTACAAGATTTGGGAAACAATTCAAAAAAATATATTCTTCCATGTTCATGAAAGTGATTCTGATTGGTATGCATACATTATTTGTCTACTGAGGCCTGAACCAAAAAATATATATATTCAGAATTATTTAGATCTACAAAGTGGGTTCTGCCTGGGAAACAGTTCTTTATAATTGCAGGAAACTGTCATCGTTGATCGTGTTGATCGTGTTTCTTGCAAACCCATGTTGGCTATGTTGCCATGCCAAACTTGTATTGTTTCTCTACACTAAACACATCTCAGCCAGTTGACTATAGATTTAGGTTCACAGAGCTAGGAATTCACTTTACCAAATTTGTAGAACAGCGAAAAAGTAAAATGTTAAACTAAGAAGGCATCAATTGTGTACAGCAATGCCTCTAAGATGGCATGCAAAATAAAAGGAAATCATAACAATGAGAAAGGGAAAATAGGCAAACCGTGAGAACTTCTTCAGATCCCATATCATCACCACCATATACAAAAAGATACCCTCCTTTTGTAGAATGTTTTGCTGACCCAGCAGACCAATGCAAGACAATAACAGGAAGCCTACGACTCCCTGAGGCCAGCTGTAGCTTAACAACATTAGATGAAACGTCACTTTGCTTGCCTTGTCTGGACGGTCTTGTAGTCATATCCCATAGAAGTATGTCTCCTGTTATATAGCCCACAGCAACAGTTGAGCCCTCTCTTGATGCCCAACAAATAGAGCAAATTTCTCTTTCTTCTTCACTGTCACCAATAGTAGTATTTAGTTGATCTTCACCAGCATCACTCTGAGCACCATTGATTTGATCCTTCATGAGCAAATCCCCATAGCCTCTAACAGAAACTGCACGGTCCTCAGATACATCCCAAAGAACCAACAACCCTCTCTCATATGCAATTAGCAACCTACATAAAGGCTATCATTCTTCAGTGCTCCAGGTTCACAATAAATTTTCCTCTAAACGAGAATAACGGGTGAAAACAAAGCCATCGTTGTTGTTTAACTTTCTTCCATAAAAACCATATTTACGGTATTCTAGGACATGCTATGGATCCCTTAATTTCCTTAACGTATAAGAAAAACAAATTGATGAACTGAAGATAGTACCATATATCTATTTCAGTTGCAAAGTCTGGCCATCCTAATATTCGATACTATCACCTATCGACAAATCTGTTGGTAAGGATCCCAATAATAATAACTAATGGATATCAACCTAAGTTCTACAAGTTACACAGACCTTACCTTGTCCCAAAAGTGTCAGGCTGGATCAGTATTCCAACAATAGGTTGAGGGTCCTGTAACGAAACACCAGCTCTTTCTGTGAAAAAAAAAGGAACTAAACGCTAAGATATTAACTTTGAATCTCAATGCGTAAAGAGTAAGCATGCTTCTAGTCCAAGTAAATGAATAAATAGCAGAAAGTTACAGTAAGCTATGAATAGTGATGGCCATGCTCAAGTTAGACTAAAATTGCAATAAGCTATGAATATTGATGGCATGCTCAAGGCCACTAAAATTTCTATTGACTCAAATCATTTGCTTATGCAGTTGTGGCTAACATCATATATTTCAGTTGAGTGCTGAAAACTTAGTAACAGGCTATAATTATCTTTGCTCAGGAATGGAGTTTTCTTCAACATTTTAGCTTCATGCAGCAGCAAGACCACCAATTTTTAGCATCAACAGAAGCAACAGGAAGAAAAAAAAAAATCTAGTTCTAGTTAACATTTGGCATGAAAGGTGTAGAGGTATACCGATTAAAGAATGGATATGAACATTGTATGGCATTATTTGAAGCTTCCCATCATCTACATCATACTTCAATACAGAAAGAAGACCATTCTCATCTCCAAGGTACCTGAATACAAAGCAAGAATTTAGAATACAAAAGCCAAACTAAGTATGATATTAAAAAAAAATAAGTATTCGTGTCTTTAGCTTACATCATAAAGGTCCCCTCTATGACTGCAAAAGCAGTAACATTGACATCCCACTGGGACGAATAAAATAGTTGCCTGAACTCAAGATTCCATACCTACAAGACAGGTATATATCATTTAATGGTCACTAACACTACTCGATAACATGCTTACAGATTTCAGGGGCTAGGTAGTTCCCCCTAGGTTCGTCAAGTCACTTTCTTTTTCATTTTTTTTCTTTATTTTTGCAGGTTATCTTCAAAGAGCATAATGAAGAAACTTGCAGTACGAACCAACACATGAGCACTTCATAGCTGATGTTAACATATGAGCTCCAGGCTCCAGCATCCCCAAATTAGAAAAAAAAAAAAGTTTGAATGCAGAAAAACTTCGCCATCTATCAATGGCTCACCTGGATTTCATTTTCGTTGGAAATTGCAACCAGAAGTCCCTGGTTTGTAATAAACTGTAAAGCAGCAGAACATTAGTTGCAAGAAACCAAAAGAAATAAGAAAAAACAACTTGGACTTGGTATTGGCTGTTGTACATAATAAGCAGCAAGAGAAACAGTTAAGAGTCAAACCTGCAAAAACTTGCATGGCACACTCTTTGGTGATATAAGGAGGCCTTCAATGTTATCACCTCCGAATAATTTTATCCTACCGTCCCTGAAGTTTGGAGTGCAGAAAAGCTATCAGCATCTACACAACACTGAACCTAGATAGAAGCACAGCAGTGATGAAAATATGTCGATACGATTGCAGTTAGGTTTTGTATTAAAATAAGGGCTTAGGTCTTTGAGACATACAACAAGAACCTGTTTCCATGCTTATGCAAAGTAGTTTCATTGTTTTGTTATACGGCAAATAACTGGTTTGGAGGAGCAGAAAACATAAATTAGCAAATCTCTAGCTTACAACAGAATGAAATGTGTGGGAGTGGTTTAGGGTCGATGATTGTGATGTGAAGGCGGGGTTTGGAAGGGTGGCTCACAGAGTTGCGACAGCGAGGAGGCGCTGGACGGGATCGAAGGCTAGTAGTGATGCTGTGTAGGGCACCCCGTAATGAGTCGAGATCTGCGCGTCCATTTGGATGACATCCGCAGGTGATGCCGCCGGTGCTGAGGCTGATCCTTCCCCTCCCTGCAGCAATCCAGCAACAGCAGCAAAGCAACGGGAATCAGAAGCAGAAGCAGTGTGGTGAAGCCATGAGAATCATCGACGCCGGGCGGATTCCGGTTCCGCTTCCGCGAACCTGAGCTGCTAGTGTAATTTCAGCAGAAAGGACGCGGCAGGTAGTTGGATAAAATCGAAAGGTGGAATGGAGCGAGGGAGGGAGGAGGTGGTGTGGGGTGGGGAGGGAGGACCTGATGATGCACGAGAGCCTTGTGGAAGAGTCGCTTGGCGAACATCTATGTGCGCGGGACGACGACGACGGCGACGGCGACGACTGCTTCCAAGCTGAAGTTGCAATCGAATCGGAAGCGAGCGAAGCTGATGGACGGTGGCGTGCTAGCGTGGAAGAAGACCGAGTGGGCCTGGCCTGGCCTGGCCTGGCCTGACTGAGGTTACTATTGGGCCGTTGTTGGTCTGAATTGGGCCGAGAGAAATTCGGAATCCGATTGTCCGGTCTCCTCTCGCGTTGGTTGCCTAACGAAACGACGGATTGTCCGCAACCGTGTGTCCATTTCAAATCATCTTCTCCTCTTCCGATCTAGGGCAGTTTGCCTAGGGCATTCCTTGGCGACGGAGCCGGACACTCCAGTTCCGTGTGCCCCCCATCACAGCACAGTAGAATGGCCGAACTCAGCATGACTCCCCGTGGTTTAATTTGGAACCCCTCCTTTCGTTCATCCAGCCGAAGGGAGGTTGAGGATCCTGATCCACATCGCCATCACATCCGAGGGCTTCAAAGCTTCATCATACTCTTGCAGCCGATCCAGGAGATCTGCACAAATCCTCCTGGGATTCAGAGGCTCCCGAAACAGGTCCACGGCCACCGATCGCTGTCATAACAGCTTCGTCAAATGCGGGAAAAAATATTGTCACCGATCAAGCGATCTGCCAAAACCACGAGATCCCGAAAGATCCTGAGTGGCGAGAACTAGGGTTTTTTGTGGACGTCGGCGCGGAACAAGCTAACCGACGGTATGCTGGTGGCCGTCGGCGGCTGGAGTGCCGCAGACGTGGCATGTACATTGCAGGCGGGAGATCTACAACGGTGGCTAGACCCCGCCGGAGGATGGCCGGAGTCTAGATCGGGATGACGTGGAGGGCCGAAGTCGCGAGGAGGATCGGAAGGAGCTCCCAGAGTTACGGAACATTCTGTTCCTTGTGCGGTCTCTTCTCCTCCTCAATCACCCCCGTAACGAACTCGGATCGTCCTCCGTGTCTATTTCGAATTCGAATAGTCTTCTCCTTCTCGTACTCGTGGTCTCGTGCGGTGCGCGCGGTCTCTTCTCCTTCTTCTCTCTATATATCGAATCGATCAAGCCACAGCCAGGCCTGCCTGTGCACAGCTTTCCTTGTTTGTTGGGAACAAGAAAGAAAACAAGTCAGATCGATCGAATCACCATGAGGAACAAGTCGAACCATCCATGGCTGCCGGCGGCGCTGGACGCCGACTTCTCACCGCGGGTGGCGGAGCTGCTCCGGACGGCGCACGGGCGCAGGGAGCTGTCCTCCCGCTTGCGCCGCAGAGACGAGGTCCTGAGGGCGGCGGTGAGGAAGCACCTGCGGGCGCTGGGGTGGACCATCCTGTCCAGGCCCAACGCCGCCATGTTGACGAGGATCTGCTACAGGGCGCCAGACGGAGGCAAGTCCTACGTCTCCCTCCCGGACCTCATCATCGATAGCGCCGCCGTCGCTCACCTCATCGACGACGACACCGCCGACGGCGGCAAGATGATTATTGCTATTAATAACGAATCTCCGCCGCCGCCTCCCGGGGAGCAAGAGGAAGAAGAAGAAGAAGAAGAAGACGACAATGACGATGGCGATGACGAATACGACGACGATGATGGTGATGACGACGGGCCTGCTGAGCCGGCGGCGGCGCATGAGCATGTCGGCATTGACGAGTACATCGCGCTGATGGCGACAAACGACAGGGCGAGGGGCCGCAGGGCGGAGCGTGTGCGCGACAGCGCCAAGAGGCACCTCCTGGCGGCCGGGTGGACCTTCTGGATGAAGCTCAAGAGCAACGGCAGGGAGGAGCTGCGCTACAAGGCGCCCACCGGACGATCCTACATCTCCCTCCACACCGCCTGCCAGGCCTTCGTTAAGGCCAGCCACTGCCGGCCGCTTCCGCTTGTGACGACGACGAGCAAGAAAAGGAAACGACTATCCCAACTCACCGGCGGCGGCGACGTGACGATGAAGAAATGCACCACCATCAAGAAGAGGAAGAAGGAGGTGGTGGGCGCCGATGGCACCCACCAGCTGATCAAGAAATCCATCACCACGACCACCCTGACCACCAGGAAGAAGAAGAGGAGGAGGACGGAAGCAACAACCGACTCCAAGAGCCACAGCCAAGCGCGCGTCCTGCGCCCCAACAGCACGTGCCAGCGTCGCTCGCGGACGCTCCTCTCCGTGCTCATCGACAGGGGCATCGTCGTGCCGAGGGACAAGGTCGTGACTTGCAGGGACGGGCCGGCGGCCGCCAAGGACGGGCTCATCACCGGCGAGGGGATCAGATGCACGTGCTGCACCAGGGCTTTCACCGTGGCGGAGTTCGAGGCGCACGCCACCGGGCGCCTTGAGGTTGAGGCCTGCTGGGCACGCGTGTTCCTCAAGAAGGACGGCAGGTCCCTGTCGCAGTGCCTGGTGGAGCTCATGAGGCGCGACGTCGGCGTCGGCGTCGCCGCGGCTAGGAAGGGCGGCGTGAGGGTCAAGGAAAAGTGCATCGACGAGGAGGGCGACTCGGTGTGCGCCATCTGCAACGACGGCGGCGAGCTGCTGCTCTGCGACAACTGCCCGTCGACGTTCCACCACGCCTGCGTCGGCCTGCAGGACACTCCGGAGGGCGACTGGTTCTGCCCGTCGTGCAGATGCGGCGTGTGCGGCGGCAGCGACTTCGATCATCAAGATACCGCCGCCGCTGCTGGGTTCTTCTTCACGGACAGGACCATCATCTACTGCGAGCAATGCGAACGAGAGTATCATGTCGGCTGCGTGAGACGACCCGAGGAGGAAGAAACGGAGTGGCGCCGCCGGCGACAAGAGGACGGGCGGCCGTGGCTGTGCAGCCGTGAATGCGGCGAGGTGTTCCAGGGCCTTGCTGCGGCGGCCAGGGCAAGATCCATCCCCACTAGGGTAAAAGGCGTATCGCTCACCATCCTGCGGCGGCGGCCCACGCCCACGGGAGGATGTCAGCAGGAGTCCGCCGCCGCCGCCGAGCACGGGCAGCTGTGCGCGGCGCTGGACGTGCTCCACGAGTGCTTCGTGCCCCTGGTGGAGCCCCGCACGCAGACGGACCTCGCCGCCGACATCGTCTTCAACCGAGAGTCGGATCTGCGCCGCCTCAACTTCCGCGGCTACTACGTGGTGGGCCTGGAGAAGTCCGGCGAGCTCATCACCGTGGGCACGCTGCGGGTGTTCGGAGCCGACGTGGCGGAGCTGCCTCTGGTGGGCACCCGCTTCGCGCACCGCCGCCAGGGGATGTGCCACCTCCTCGTCACGGAGCTGGAGAAGATGCTGCGTCAGCTGGGCGTCCGCACCCTCGTGCTGCCCGCCGTGCCGGAGCTCCTGCCCATGTGGACCGCCTCCCTCGGCTTCCGCCCCATGACACACTCCGACATGACGGAGATCGCCGCCGACCACGCCATCCTCAGCTTCCAGGGAACCACCATGTGCCAAAAGGATCTGCTTCCTGCTCATTAAATAGCCTCGTTCAATTCATTCTCCATCCATCCACATTGTTGTAAATATATCATTGTTGGTCTTACTTGATCCTCTGCTGCTGCACTGCACTGCACTGCATTGCATGCGGCGGGAAACGTTGAAATCTAGCTTGTTTTGGGTATGTACTCTACTGATGATTGTAATTGATTAGATCATGCAAGTAAAATTCTTGTCATTGCATCTCCTTTAGTACAGTATATATATATATATATATATATATATATATATATATATATATATATATATATATATATATATATATATATATATATATATATATATGAACTTTATTCCAACCGTCTCTACAAATCACATTTGTAGGGCGGGGTGGCTGGCCTTACAAATCTGAGATTTGTTGCAACACGTCGTTAATGGCGGTTGAAGAATCTGTTTCTACAAATGGTCTACAGTCGTTCCTAAAAATCCTCTCCACAGTAGTGTTCTTGTATCAGTCAATTCACAAATTCTGATGAAAAAACATCAACGGCTGAAATTTATTTAAGATGTTATTTAAAGAGTATGCTAGTATACTGTTCTTCTCTCAAATTTTTCTCCGCTTTTTTTTTTTTTTTTTGCATTTGTATATGATAGCAAGACTGAGTAATGTTGGAAAAATAATACTACTTGCTTGCTTTGAGATTTGTGTGAGTCGGTACTAGGTGTGTGTTTAATTTTTATTTTATTATTACCCATGGTACGTATATATACAGTAAGTATATAATAGAGTGCCTGCCTCACAGTAGATGCATGTAAATATAATATACGTATAGCGCATAAATGCATAATGCATGTTGCGAAGTCCATAATTGCTTTCGTGCACAAACTGGAACATGCATAATGATGCAAAGTGGCCTCAATCGAGTGAGAAGGAAAGTTATCTGTGATTGCGTAATCATCATCATATCTTCATGCATGCGTGATGGTGGGCTAGCGGAATACATCAATCAACCAATCATGGTTGTAATAAAAAAAATAAAAAAAAATAAAAAAAAAACCTATCATGCTGCAGAAATCAGTTGAGAACGACAAGTGGTTATTAGCTGTGCATATATACGTATGTGCACACACAGCGCGGCGGTGCATCACACACCCACACCCACTCACCCAGGCGCCCCAGCCCAGCTGCGATTATCGAAAATAATGTATATAGTAATATAGGGTCTTAAGTCTTATTCCTCATACAAGGATAATTATTAGCGAGCTATAATTAACTCGTCTTATTCATACAAGGACAATTATTAATTAGCGAGCTATAATTAACTCTATTCTGTCTATATATACATAGAAACATGAGCTTTTTAAACTAGCCAACTATAGGTAGTCAACACAGGCTACAGTAATTTAAACTGATTTTTAGCTTCGCGATACATCAACACAAATAAAGGCTCCGTTCGTTTGAGCTTAAAACCGCTTATTTTTTAACCCTTCTATAGTATTTTCCTCTCATAAGAAATCAGTATCAGCGCTTATTTTCAGCGGTTTTCAGCTTC